>OY735267.1:4699918-5071523 GCA_963457715.1 Argyresthia albistria | reverse complement strand
TCAGAGCTTCGCGGCTGCAGCGCCGCAGGCCTTCGAAGCCGCGGAGGAGCGGACATTTTGCGCGCCGGAGCTGAGCCCGTCGGAGATGGAGGTGGAGGCAGCCGCCGGCGACAAGGCGGACCCCGTCAGTGACGTCACGGATGACGTCACGCACAACTCCATGGAGGCGGAGGTGAGACAGCGGACTTTTTTATTTACATTCGTTTGATCACAGAGACTGAATGGTACCAGTTTTCTTGAGTTTGTCCTGAGCGATGTTGGCTCGATGACCGAACCAAAGAATGTCGCTGCTTCTCTAACGAGAGTCAGTCAGACAAGCCTACATACTAATTAGTCACAGTTTATACTCCTCTTGCACTAGCCAGTCAGTCAGTGGTCTTCTCACGCACCTTTTCTGGGGCGTGGGGAGTCAATCGGATCTCTTCCTGAAGGAGCGCCTCTGTCCACTTCTGTGGTCTCCTCTAGTGTTGCCGATCGATAGGCCACTATCGATAGTTGAAGCCAAAGCTATAGTATCGATAGGCTATTGATAGTTCAATACTATTGAATTTCAATATCGAAATCACTATCGATAGTATTGCTACTGCCTTTTGCTAGAACAATCGATACTATCGATAGTTATTTTGTACTATCGATAGTGACCTTTATAGTACAAAACTATCGATAGTATTGATTGTTCTTGCAATAGTCAGTGGCAATACTATAGATTTTATCGATAGTGGTTTCGATATTGAAATTCGATACTATCGATAGTATTGCTGTATGTCAATAGTATTGTACAAAAGAAGCTATCGATACTATTGATAGCCCTATCGATATTACAGATGATTTTGGAGGCCAACTATCGATAGTCAAACTATCGATAGTACGGCAACACTAGTCTCCTCCAGCACTAACCGAGTCCCTGTCCGTTTCCGCAGAGCTCGCCGCCGGCCTCGCCCGCCGCGCCGCCCCCCGCCATCCCCCGCCTCGTCAACAACACCCCTCTCCCCGCCGAGCTAGCGCACGCAGTCGAGCCCGCGCGCTGGTCCGCGGCGGACGTGGCCACCTTCCTCGCGGTCAATGACTGCAGGCCCTACTGCGAGTACTTCGCCGACGTCACCGGCCCCATGCTGCTGCAGCTCTCCAAGGACGACATCATCGAACTGCTGCAGATGAAGGTCGGGCCGTCGCTGAAGATCTTCGATCTCGTGCAGCAGCTCAAGTGTAAGATAAAGCAGCCCCAGAGGCCACTGAGTAGCTTTAAGTAGTCATTAGTGTAAGTGCGGTTTCGGGTGATAGTCACAAGGGACGTTCCATTTTGGGATGCGTGTAACGGGTTGTCGGAGGCGTGTCTGGCGAATGGTCGATTGTGATTGTTATGAGTACATGAGCGACCCGCCTTGTCATATCACAAATCATGAAAGATCAGCACACACAGTCATGAATGAATTAGTGCAAACAGGAATGCCTTTGTTAAATCAAATGTATTGTCGACCATCAATAAGCTCCCATCATTGTTTCGGTAAATTGAGTACCGATGTACAGTACGGGGCCATTGTTTTGGCACTTCGGGACGGGACCCGACGTGCCCCTAGTATGATACTCGGCGTTTGACTTAGCGGTAGAGAGAGCGAGACGAGACCCGACGACGTGCCAAAACAATGGCTCCGTACTGTACCTAAATATTACTGATTGCTTTGTTTTCATAATTAAATTGTAGTTTAAATTAGCGACAAAATAGTTACTGTAGCTTTTATAATATTTATGAAAATTGTGATAAATGAAATGTTTCATATGATAAGATTTAAAGTATAATTGATTGGACAGAGTATGTACCAGTGCATAGCACAATTGTGTATCGTGCACTATGCCCGTTTCCGTCAAGGGTGTTTTAATTTTAGTTGTATTTACTCTAACCAACGCTTTATCCTCATAATGTTTTCAGGGTATTTCCATAGACTAGTCGTAATAGTATTTTACTATTTGTACCTAATTTTTAATAAGCTTTTCGCATTATTTCCGTTTTAACCCTCGATATGAGATTCAACATTTTAGATTACTCACACTGAGTGTCAAGTCACAAGTTCAAAGTTATTTGTTTTACATCAAAATTATTAAAAAAATTAGTCTGCAGCTTCCGAATTTATTCAATGGATACTTTGGGTCTCATATCGATGATAAAATCCACTCGAAGTCTCGAATATTGTCTAGGGAAGATGTGCCTAAATAATTTTAATGACATGCCTTATACATATTTGTACCTTTATCCCTGTGTGTGTGTAAGTGTGAAGCATTGTTTTATTTACAGAGCAGCATTATACCATATATTTATATGTATCAACCCATAACAACATTTACCTGCCTCTCATTGATTTTATACATAACCAAAAATTACAAACCTCTGGGTTAGGGTTATTTTCGAAAACAATATGAAAATAGAAATAGATTTATTTATTCTTATTTTACATCACAATCATGTAGCGACCATTGATCGAATCAATCTTAGATTTTAACTTTTATACAGCAATTGTTTTATTAAATGTATAAATTTCAACTTTCCAAAATTGTATATGACACAAGAACAATATCACAGATTTATTTGAATTTGCCTTAGACAGACACTTTTATGATATCCCATGAAAATCTTACATTTGTGCCTATCGAAGAAACTTGTAAAATGTGTACATTACAAGTCGTATGAGAACAAATGCTGACGTATTTATGCCGTCAAATAAAATATAAGGTTCACTTATTTTATTAGACAAGTGGAAACTCTTACTCTACCTTTGTTTTAAACTGTTCTCCGGCAATAAACACGAGAAGTGAATGAATGTTGTTGTATTATTCGCTATCACCAGTATACTTCTTTGTTGTTGCTAATACTGTTGAGTAGTTGCTCCGTAATTAATCTGGAAATATTGGGAATATTTTTATTTGTGTATCAATAAGACAGCCCGCCCACGTCATATTTTTGTAGGACCGATAATCGGGCAGATTCTTTTTCGGTTTTATTTCGGACCGACTTTTTGTAGGACGTGTGCGTTATACTATTGCAATCAGTACGTTCTATTTTCCTCCTACAAAAATTCGGTCACCGATTATCGGACGTTGGTCGGAGATAACACTTAGACACATAGCACTTAGACCCCGGCGCAATATTAACGTACGGATATCTATCTATTCTATCTTGTATCCCTAATTCGTTCTCTTGAACTGAGTCCAGCACCGCTAGCATGCCTGCCCACGCGAGAGAGAGAGAGAGAGAGAAGGACCGAGCACGGGCTTAACATGTTTCGTCCCTCACCTTCTGCGACCAAAAATCCCCCCGCATGCATATCGGGTGCTGATGGCGAAACCTGATCACCTGACAAATGCGTTTGGGTGAGTGATGCTACACGTTCCGGGCGGGACTTTGTGATTGTTTTATTTTTTATTTTATTTTATTTATTTGGGATGAAAAACAACTACACAATACATAGATGTAACTAACTATTACAAAAATAAAAATATTTTATTGTGAAGCCCACAGCATCATCCACAGGTACATTTTAGTTGGGGCTGCTGTTAACAAAATAATCATGATTTAGGTAAATGTAAGTGTTTTTACATTTTATATAGATATATATATGTATCTCAAGCTTGTAAAAATATGTGTTTACAAAAGAAAAAGAAAAATTGTGTTTGATTGTGGCACACTAGGTGTGCACGCACACTATCGCAACTCTAAGGCCTCGCCTTCGTGCTTAGAGCTTGTTCGCTCACCTCATAGTGTGTGTAGGTACAGTAGACGCGTACAGCACACAGCACAATAGGTTACCGGATCTCTGCGCGTGACATTTGTGGTATTCTGAGCACCAGTAGCTCTCACATAGGCCCGCCAGTGGTTCTGTGGTCCCTGTAGACAAATTACACACAAACATTCATTTTATGCATGCACAGCACGTTTGCTTCTACATTCATGTGCCCTGCCTGCTCACACTAGGTCCTAGTCCTACACAGCCTAAATGACAATCCCAGCCTCTTTGTCACCACGCATATGTCGGCGGCCGATCGTAGAATCGGGCGCATCTTGATGTGCCCCGCCATTTCAAGATATGCCCAAGCAATTACTGGGCACATTATGATGTGGTGGGTGTTAACGAAAACATGTCTTTTTAAAAGCATTTTTATTCAGCGCTACGTGATGTTTTTTGTGTTATACATGTCAAACGAAGACGAATAGGATACGAATAGACTAAGTCTTCACCTAAGCTACCGCAGTGTATGCCTTAAAAGATTTTATCGTTTCGTGACATATCTGATGCTGACTATCTGTGCATATCTCAAATCATAAAAATAAGGAGATGCTTTCAACACTATTTTAGTTCCGAACCGTAGTCGCCACTTTCAAAAATGTGTGCATTTCAACTACATAGAAGATACTGTAAGAAGCATTTTTGGTTCGTATTGCAAGGCCAATACAGATTTCATTGAACTTCAGTGTTATCAGCAATTTGATCATGACAACATGAACCACGCACACTTACTCCTCCTTACTTCTAGGATCCGAGGTGCATATCTGATACAGTACCGTCACATTCCTTATCCTCGTTCAGTTCGGGCGCGATCTCCCTCGCGCTCCGCAGGTAGAAGGTGCGGAGTATGTCGAGGCGGTGGGAGCCCGACATGCCTCGCTTCTGCGTCGGCTGCAGCTGGCGGGATATCACACACGCGCGGCTGCTCACGTTGACGAGGAGCACGCTGGAAGATTGATAATGATTTATCAAGAGTAGTTATACAGATTCACGTATTAACTACGTAGGTACCTACTTAAGGGCGGGCCCTAGGCAATCAGACTGAACTTAGAATAATTTCATTCTTTAGAGGAATTTCAATAAAAATAACCGGCCAAGTGCGAGTCGGACTCGCGCACTAAGGGTTCCGATCACACCTGGAGAGCGGAACACGTGTAATTAGGTTTCCACATAAAAAACTAAGGTGTTATGTCATCCATGTAAACCAAATTGAATATTTTTTTAGAAAAGGAATTATAGCTGAGCTAAAAGTGCAAAAACAACAATAAATGCTTAAATAAAGCTTAGTAAAGTCAGCATAGCATCCTATACTATTCGGACACCTACTTCGTTTTTTAGGATTTTTCATATGAAGACAAAATGTCGCTATCGGATGCTTACCCCAAAATACAAGGCTCAAAGTGCACACTCATTGGAAAATTCCTCGGATAGACCAGTTTGGCCTCCTTGATGGTCTGCGCGTGGCCCTCCCAGCATTGTAGCACGATCTCGTCAATCTGAGACAGGGGCGGCGTGGCCCCACACATCACTAGGATAAACACGTCGGCTAGCAGCTTGCAGGTCACAGCTCTGAAGGCTACCTACGGACAGAAAGCGCTGCTATAGCCAAATAGATATGTAGATTTACTTACATATCTTCTTCAGCCAGAAACATTAATTAAAATGTATTTTATTTTGTTTTTAAGTATGGGATAATTACTTGTAAGCATGCATAATAAACGAAATCATTATGAGAGGAACTGGGTCCTAAAACACAGGTCATAACCTAGTTTAGTAGCCAGGGCCGTTCATTCATTTTGTATTTACGATTTATGTGAAATAAAATTTCCATTTCATCTAGTAACACGGCGAAGGTAATAATCGGACACTTCAGACAGTTTGATATTTATAATAAAGAGTCACGCCTTTTTCCTTAAGGGCTGGTAGAGGCGCAATGGTGCCCTATTTTAGCCAGTTATTTAACGCATGCACTGATGCTGAGTGTATTGGATTGAGCGTCGCGCGACATTCTGGGGGACTTATCCCTGGCTAGAGCCTTACTTATTCTCAGACAATCTGCAACCTGCAACTCAATCTGGGCGGGCCTACATGTGTGTCATGGGAACCAGAAACAGCGACATCACAGACATGTAAACATCCAAAACCTGTTTGTTTTTGCTTTTCTTTCCCGGTACCAGCACCTAGCACCAAACACAATCTACTTGAGAAGTAAGTTGCTCATCCCTTAAGTACATATAATTTATTGAGTACCATTTGACAACCGAGATACAGTGTTTTCACTAGTTCGGTTGTCACTGATCCCTCCTATTTTACGAAAAATGTACCTAATTTAATTAAGTACCTATCTCAAGTCTGTAGTATCTCCTTATTTTAGTAAGTAGAATCTGTGTAAACTATCTGTCAACAAACAAATTGCAATTAAACAAATTACAATTTCAATTTCTCGCATGGTACGCAGACCCACAACGCCGCCACAGAGGCCGTCTTGCGATGCTAGTACGTACGTCAGGGCTCATCTGCGGCAAATAAACCGGCGTCTCCCTGAGCGGCGCGCCTGCCTGAGCCGCCGCCAGCAGCTGCAGCAGCCTCGCCTCCCGCGCGTGCAGCTCGGCGAAGTCGCTGCTGCGCGCCACCAGACGCCCGCCCACGCTGAGGCACGCCCAGCGACCAGTCACGCAGGACGCGTAGTGGTCGAGCGCTTGCTGGGGAGTGAATGGCATGGAATCGTTAGGCCCTGGCGGATTATCAGCGTCACGTCACGAGGTGACATTGATGAGTCAGGGCCGTTTTATTGTCGTGGTACAATCACATAACCACATAGTTGCCCATACCATATTCTAGATTTATTTGTATTCTTGCTAACTACTCTACTGCTCGCAGAAGCACAAAATAGTGCTTGACATTGACAGTGACTACCAAGACGTCAATTAATGTCTATTGCAAGGGGATGAGAACTTAATTTCCCCTAATTTTAATGTCTTTTTTTTTCCTTTTCGGCTGAGAATGACAATCTTTCGACTGAAAGGGTTTAATTTATTCTTGGTAATTAATATTTTTGTAATATGTGTTTGACTGTCTAATCTAATGAATAAATTATTCATCTATCTATCTAGTCAATTTACTGGGTCGCCTCATGCACCCCTTCTGGGGCGTGGAGAGTTGGATCCAGGTCAATGGACCTCTTTCCGGGGGATCACATCTGTCCACTCCTGTGGATGGAGGTCATCGGAGAGAGGGGGGCAGGGGGGGGCAAGGTTTATGGTCATCTCACGGGGACCTGAATCTCAGCTAAAATACGCTAAATCCTTATTGTACGTGGACGATCTGAAACTGGGCCGGGAGTCGCATATAAAATCAAATAGCGAAAGCATAAAAATCTGATTTTATCTTATGACTGACTGGTTGAAACTTTCCATAAAGTCTAGATGGAGTGTGAATAACAAACTCCTATTCTATACTGAGAGAAGTGTTGTCTAGTAATAGTCCCTCGGTCTATTAATGTGAAGTGGAGTGTATTCTATGAAGGACCTTGGTGTTACTTTCATATTCCATGAGCATATGAGCACTTTGGAATGCTTTAAAAGGTTAGGGTTTGTGATATGGAATAGGGATTCCACAAATAGGGTTTGGTCCAGTATGCATCATTGGATGGAAAAAACAAATTTTTGAATTTAAACAGAAATACAAACCTGTAATTGTTGAGCTTGTGGACATAAAATACTTTCAATCAAATCAAGTGCCAATGTGGGATGTGTGCTTGGCACTGAGTTAGCATCAACCGATTGCAATAGAAAATCCAGTAAAGTATAACACTGTCTGAGGTCTCGTTTCAGTTGTTCAATATTTTTAGTGTTTTCAAGTTCCTTCTTGCCGATGTAAAAGATCATGACATCATACACACATAGGAGGAGGTGTTGTAGATCACACTCTAGCCCGCCGGTTGCTATGCCAATGAGTGTTATGCTGGAACAATATAATTATCCATGTAAAAGTTAATTAAAATAGTGTAGGTAAAACGAACAATCATATAGTAGTCTTCACAAAATAAAAGGCCCATTTTGACAGTTCACACCCGAGGTTTTAACCCTAGTAATAGAAGCGGTTTCTAGGTGCAACTTGTACGCTTTGCTTGTACGCACCAGTTGGCTTTTATTACCTACGCATTAGGGGGTTAAAACTTCATGGGCGTGAACTGGGTCAGAGTGTTGATAAAGGGGCGGAAGTTTTCCAAGTTTTTTTTCCTTGGCGCCCCCTTATCTACACTCCAACCCATACACCATACAGCATCCATACCTTTTACAATATTCTTTCCAGACTATAGTACCGTTATCCAGCTGGGTATTGACAATACTGACGTCGTGGCACTTGCTGAACATGTTTACTCCATGCAGGGAAGCGATAGTCGAGAACTGGACCTAATTTTAAAGAAACTATTAAATAAATTCACGAGACAGGCAACAATGCAGTTTTTCGAACATGATGTAAAAGTTTAAGTTAAGTTAAGTTTAAGATTATGTTTACTATTATTACTTACGTTGTCAATACTACCGCGTTTTCTGGAAAAAATTGGAACACCACTTTCTGTGGCTACTGCTACTACTATTATCGACATTATCAACGACAACGAATAAAACCGTATGTTTTATTCAATAATAGCAATTAGCATTATCTACATACTGCTACCAAATTATCAATCCGTTGCACGCGTTGTTATTATTATGTTGATGAGTGAGATAACGAGCCGGCCGAGCGACTCGAGCGAGCATTGTTGTCAAGGAATATAATTAATTACTCACAAGGAGAAGAATCGTAACTCTATAGAAAAAAATTGCAACCATAGACGTACACACACACACAACACTGGCGCCATTGCGGAATAGCAAGAAAACAGCAACAAGCGGCAAAATTCAAAAGGGGGGGAGGGGAACAGAATTATTACTGAAGTACAGGCATGAAGAGGGATTCTAATTGTATGGAGTTTTATTTATAAGCTCCATACAATTAGAATCCCTCTTCATGCTATAAAGTTTTATAACGCAATTAAAACCAATATTTACTATTCCAAATACTCATTTATTTCTTAAAATTCTAATTTTCCTTTCTAGGGCTCGTTTTTTCTCTTCTTCATCCATTTCCCTATTTTTCATTATCGTATATCTTTTTATACATATACAGAAAACACTGATTACTTAGTATGTCATTGATGGCTGTAGTCTCTGGAGTCAGCATCTTTATTTGAGGAATCTGAAACACAAAAAAATTGTCTTGTGGTTATCATACTTTCAATTTAAAGTGTCACACGGCTACACATCAAGCTATAAACATGGGCTCTTTAAGCGGCTGTAATAGTAGCTACATTGGCATGTTATTACATAGCTTGATCTGTGTCTGTGTGTACATACAGCCAAGGTGAGGTGATATAAGAATCCAATAAAAATTAAATGTAGATTATCAGTACACATGTTTAATTACGTGTAGAAGTCGAGACTCAGGTGTTTTTAGAGCTAGGAGATCAAAAAGAACAGGAGAAGTGGAACAGTAGAAAATAGCTTTCATCTGACCTTTTTATCTGATGCTATTATTATTTTATTATTCAATACACTAGCAGCTCGAAGATGATAGAGGTATTTTTTAGATTCCTATGTATAGGTCTTTCATTGTAATGGCCTTTATAATTACCTGCTCGTTGGCATTGCATGGCTGTGTTGATAATACTGCACTTGTAGAAGGTTCAGCCAAAACAACAGTCTGAATATTGTCAATTTGTGAAAATGGTACTCTTGAGTGTAGCTGTCCTGCTGCAACTGCCTGTTTTATATTCTGTAAATTAAGATAAGTGTTAACTTTTAGTGATTTACAGTGTAAAGTGTGGTGGATGGGACGGATACCCAAGAAATGAATAGATTTATGTGAAAGATGAGAGAGGTATTTAGTACGGTGTATTTTACTTAATCTTCTCCAAGCAAGATAAAATAATGTTGAAATACCTGGTCCAAAATATTTTCTCTATTATTCAACAGTTCCTCTACTTCAGTACAATCAGGGACAGCAAATTTGCTCAATTTTTGTCTATTACTGTCATAAAATTGAGTTGAATTAAAGTGTCTTCCACATAAAACTTTATTTGTAGTATGTAGGGATTGTAAAGCTTCCACAAAAGTCCAGTCTTTACTTGGCCAACAATATATAGCCCATGCACGAGCCCTGAAAAGAAACAAAGGTGTGGTGAGACTACAGATCAGATAATTTAAATTACCAATGTAAGGGGTGAATATGTCTTAGCCATATTGTCAAATTTCGAGGCTAAGGTATCTAAGCTCATGGAATGCTGACTTTCTTTGAAATTAAATCATTAGGAAATGCACTATAGAATGGGAGGCATAGTACCTATATAAGTAATAAATGCATAGATTCACTTACTTCGTCATATTAGTAAATCCTGGATTAGGAAACCTGTGATAGGTCACGGTCATGTCTTCAGCACGTGTTAGACCACACTTGGCACATTTTCTGTGGTTGTTTTCACTCATTGTTATTTGTTATACACTGAGGTTACAAAAAACACTAACCTACAAAACGTCCTGTCATGTTTTTACACAATGAACACATGAGTAATGTAACTAAAACTGATAACTAAACTACAAAACGTCCTGTCGTGATGTTTTTACACAATATACACACAATATACCGTGAGTAAAGTAAATAAAACTGATAGATAACCTACAAAATTATTTGTACGAACAAACATAAAAACGCGTAATGACAGCCGGGGACTCAGTAATCTCAGTATGACCAGTTCAGAATAATAACTTAATTTTTTTTTTTAGCCGGTATACTTTATCAACTAACACATGTACAAGATTATGCATGTGTGCAGGAGCAAAACTGGTCTTATACGAGAGAATACCCCTTGATTGTTGTTGTGAGTTTGTTGTTTGTTTTTTTTTAAAGGTTGGTTTGCCCAACTAAAGCAGGTTTGCCCATACCCATAAGGCCCGTTTTCATTTTGATTAGTGTGAAGTGTAGCTGTAAAGTGTGGCTGTAAAGTGTAAAGTGCGAGTAAGTGTGTACCTTACTGAAAATTCATATAGTCTCATACCCCTAATAACTAAACTCAATGAAAAGTTCATACATTCTTACATAATCCACTTCCCTCATTCTTTCCCAATCCTCTTCCTCACACACCCACACTTACACTACACATATCTCATTACCCATTTCATAAACTACTTTTTAGGAGACTGGGATCCATGCAATATGTGCCAAACTTTTTATCTGAATAAATTATGAATTATAAGTGTGGACAGCCACTGTGTGAGTGGATTACTATACCCTATCCAACATAGGATGATCTCTGAGCTCTAACAGCTTGTCACTGTGACTTTACTAGGCATGGGGATAATGTCGATATAAATTATCGATATTCTAACTAAAGTTTCTGAATGTTTCAAGCAAATCAACCCAACATGGTTTGCTGGAAGAAATCTCTTATTAGAGATAAGCTCGCCTTTGTACATATTTTTTCTAAGTTAAGCTATTTTTTTACTGTCATGTGAGTACAATAAAGAAATTACGATAAGGGGTTACAGTTTGTATTAAACTCAATCTAATCAAATAGGGTTTGTGGAAGTCAGTATTTTCTAAAGTTTACTTTTTGTTTCAATTACCTAATATGTGTAAAAGATAGATCGTGACGATCCATCGCTTCGTGTATGTGGCACTATTGCGTGCGACCGATCGTTTACGATCTTCGTCAGATTGATAATTAACGATCGATCGTCATGGGAGCCTTAAGCCCCCCATACCTATACCGGACGATTGATCGCCAACGATCCATCGTTTACGACTTTACGAATGATCGTTAGAGCCTGGCCAGATAAAGCGTTTTACGCGCGAGTCCACTCGCGCGTAGGCACTCGCGCGTTTCCGAGATATGAGAAAACGCGCGGCTGCATCTGGACGGGATATACGTAGCTCCAGTATCACGGAAACGCGCGATTCCACTCGCGCGTAGAACGCCTTATCTGGCCAGGCTCTTAACGACGGATCGTCAGTGTAGGTAGGTATCTATGTCAATGCCTCGTCAAGGTCAAGTGTTGGCGCTTTGCGACCAACGCACATACGAGCTAATGGGCTTGAAATAGGGACAAAATTATTATGTTATTTTCTTCTGTAACTGAATCTAAGTTACCGCCACATAGGCAAGGAAAAGAATCTCGTTTTCCATTTTATAGGGCACGATTAAATTATTTGAGCACGTCTGTAGCGTTCCGTTATTATCACGATTTATAAGTAGCTATAGGTAAGTACCTAAATATTAATTTCGGAATAACTGAACGTTGCATCCAATTCCGGCTTTATACTTACAATGAACTTTTACAAGCAAGTTTATTTATCACTTATTCGCCGACCCAGGTAAATCGCCTGTTTTGGCAGCGTTTTCTAGAGCAACCTCATTCTGAAGATCACTTAAAGCTGCAACTTACTCATAGATTTATGTCCAACCTCTGCACACTGTGCAACGCAACGAACGTACCATTTTTACCATTTTCATCGCTACTACAACTACTACGGCTCAATAAAGCCGGTCCAGTAATGGCGATCAGCACAGCACCCAAAGGCGCAGAAATGAACACACTAAGAACGCTTATGTCAGAAGAACTTTTCCGTAGCCAATTAGTATTGGGTCAGGGTTTGCAGTATGACGTATAAGGTCCAATGCGGCGGGTCCTAAAGCTGCCTGAAAGTTAAATTGTTTTAAAAACAAAAAAAAGTAGTATAGTTATTTAAATTAAAATTAATACTTTCGTCTGCCAAGATAGAGCCGACCGAGCCCACCTTTTTACCTATGGATGAAAGAGAAAATGGTATGAATTAATTAGAAATGTTCCTATCTAACATTAAAATGCTTTTACATGTATTAATTCATATCCGATGGATACCTTTGTATTTAATGTAATAAGTTAATAACTAATTATAAGTATAATAGTAACGTTTCCACGGGAAATGATGGGTCTGTTTTTCCGGTCTGCTAACGGCCACTAAGCAATAGAAACTGTTGTTCTTTGCGGATAAATAAAAACAACATCAGTCAACACGCAGCGTGATATAATTTGTTTATTGTGCCAATTTACATACCTCCATACATACAATTTACATACCTCCATACATACAATTTTGTATTAATTATGAGCGCACAAAAATTTACCATATTTTAGCCGAATGCTCTACCTACTATGATGATGACTGTGAAAACACACTGAAAGGCTGATCCTTTAAATTCGGGAAAGGATAAAATATTTCATATTATAGAAAACTTCCTAACTTCCTCTTACCCTTAGATAAATGAAACAATGAAATCACTTTTCAGTAATTGAAATAGTGTGTTAAAGTTTTTATTTTATTTTTTACTTTCTAGCTAAGAACTCGCAGGCTATCTGGAGGAATTCTTCTTCATTCTGAAATGGCAGATTGTGTCCGGCTCCTTCTACATATACCAGCTCAGCCGAAGGGAAATACCTTTGAATTCCTGGAAGGCCATCTGTTCTGAAGATCAACAATCATAACAATTTTACTTATACATACAGAGTGGCCCAAAAGTCGTGGATCAAACGAAACAGGGAGATAAAGGAGTTAATTTCCAACAAAAAATCTTTCTACAGCATGGCCATAAATTCATTGCACGAAAAGTTATGTTCTTTTTTCTTTTTTTCAATGATACTACCGATTTTTTTTACAATTTAATCAATAAAAAAGTAAATTGATTAAAACCAATAAAACAAAAGGCGTTGTATTATGACTCAATAACGTATCAATACTACAAGAATTGTATTGCAGGTCTTGGTACCAAATTTAACGAGCAATTAAAAAAACCCGTAAAGTTTGAAGCGTTACAAAATATTACTTCGCACTTTAAGAGAACCCTGTGAAAAAAAATGTATCACGGAAAAGTGACCCTATGTTAAAAAAAAACTTGCTGATTTAATGCTGATTCAAATAAGGTACAACACTTTACTGTTTGACCTTTAGTTTTGGTTTTATGGTTGTTTTGTCATATTAAGGTGCAAATTTATAAAATGGTAAATTTTAAGGAAAATTTAGATTTTTGCTCCTTTTTTCTGTTTTTGTCACACTTAGGATTTATGAAATGGACAGACACTCTTTCACACTAACCATTTAATCCTTTGTCAAAAAAGTGTCTTAGTTCACGTGACGATTTACCTTGGAAATTAACTCCTTTATCTCCCTGTTTCGTTTGATCCACGACTTTTGGGCCGACCTGTATATTAATTAATGATGTCTTAAACTTAAAAATATAAAAAAAAAAAATTTTGACCGACCGGTGGTCATAGGGCTTCATAGTTTATGAATACATAGTTGATTTGATAGTGGTAGATTTCAGTTTTTCTATTTATAATTTTTGTTACTTCTTCAATAGGCAACTTTCTGACAGCTAAAAATAGTTCTGAAATCTGCCAACAGATGGCTTTGTGTCGACATGGGGTTGCTTTTTATATCGTTCACCCTTAATTTGACTATAAAAATATATATATAGCTGGTGGTCTTTATCCTCACCAAACTGCTTTTCTTTTTGTGAGAATATAAGTAGTTTCTCCGGAAAATTAAGTTGAAATTTCCAAAATACTTGTCACCAAAACGCAAAAATCGGCTTCTTCCTACGTCGAAGAGACCATACACAACCTAAATTTGCATATATTGCCAATAATATTATCAGCAAATTACGTTTTGTTCACCTAAATTTTACAATTTTCATTTTCGATTTCCAGAAAAACTACGCATTTCTTCGCAGAA
This sequence comes from Argyresthia albistria, assembly GCA_963457715.1. Lineage (NCBI taxonomy): Eukaryota > Metazoa > Arthropoda > Insecta > Lepidoptera > Argyresthiidae > Argyresthia > Argyresthia albistria. The sequence goes on along the minus strand of OY735267.1, from coordinate 5,056,935 downwards.
GCACTTTGGTATGAAAAGTGACTGCCAGCTATCCATTAAACACCTTTTTAACCGATTTCCCAAAGGAGGAGGTTTACAATTCGTCTGGATTTTTTTTAAAAATGATTTTTATGTATGTGCCGCGATTGCGCCTAGTCGGATGGGCCGATTTGGAAAAATATTTTTTTGTTTGAAAGGTTTCACCTTCCCATTGGTCCCATTGACACCAGGTCAGGATCTAATAATGGAATCCTAGAGAAATTGAGGGAACTCTTCAAATATTATAGGCAGACCTATAGTGATTTTTGAGTTTTTTATAATAACTCGTGCAAATGCACATGGTAAGCATAATATTGTGATGCGGAACTGCTGATAATTTATAATAATTCATAATTCATAATTTATTCAGATAAAAAGTTAGGCACATAGTAGTGTGGATCCCAGTCTCCTAAACTAGGTTTATCACCTGTATTTCAGGAGGCAGGGCTCTTCCATTATTTGGTCGTTGAATTTTGTAACAAATTTAATAAAACACCATCTTAAAAGTAGTTTATGAAATGGGTAATGAAATTGTGTAGTGTAAGTGTGGGTGTGTGAGAAAGAGGATTGGGAAAGAATGAGGGAAGTGGGTTATGTAAGATGAAGACCACATATGGCCACCAGAACTGCTCAATACTAGGTACAAATACAATGTGTGGCTGACGGGCAGGCAACGCATAGCCTAAACCGGTGCACCTAGAGCCATGAAAGTTTGTACAGGGGTTCCTTAGTAGCGGGGGTAGCACTTATATGGGATTTGACAAAATTAATTCCCCAAGGGGGGGGATAAGGGGTTACAGTTTGTATTAAATTCAATCTGATCAAATAGGGTTTGTGGAAGTCGGTTTTTTCTAAAGTTTACTTTTTGTTTCAATTATTTATAATCAAATTGAACGATATAAAAGCCAAACCCATGTCTCGTCTACGACATCTAGTGACGAATTTGGAACTACTGAAGTTGTTTTTTTTTAAAAACGCCCATTCTTACAATCGGTTGGCCCGGCCAACTTGGCCACTGATGGGCCCATAAAGGCCTACGCACACCGGGGCGGCTGGCGGGACGGTCGCATGGCAGAGCAGAGGATCTAGCGAAGTAGGACACTGGTATGGGATTGTCTGGGAGATGTGCTGAGCCGGCAACATTGCGGCAATACTGCCATTTTTGTATGGGGGCAATATTGCCCCATACAAAAAATGGCAATACAGGATGTAACAGAAAGAGGTGTACAAGCTGAAAGAGCGTTGTTAGGGACATCATTCTGAACAACTTTCACTATCGGACCGACTTGATCAGAGCAACTTTATTTTTCACTCCACCATACAGATCAGCTGAGCGCTAGGCCCGAAATGTACTGAGTTAATAAAAACAAATTGCTCTGATCAAGTCGGTCCCATAGTGAAAGTTGTTCAGAATGATGTCCCTAACAATCCTCTTTTGGCTTGTACACCCTTTTCTGTTACACCCTCTATTGTCGTCTCGGCACATCTTCACATCTATATTATCTGAGGCAGCATGCCGTGCGTGACATAATATGTTCTAGGTATAGTACCTACCTGATATAATCAGATTTCGATCCGGCAATAAAAAGTGACGGTCCACAATACTGTAAGCCATGCAAGTCAGTAGCAAAGGATTGAATAGCGGACAAGTGTTCCTTGATAACATCAACATTGAACAGCCATCTGAATACGCCATCGTTTGTTCGTTCTAGACTCTGATTTATAACATTATTTAAAATTTTCGGATCCAAAGGCACAACCGATTGTAGGTACTCTAGAGCATCATTTCTACCTTCCGTCAGCGTTATACCAGGTCTAATAGAGATTTTACTAATTCCAATGAAAAACTTCCGTATTTTCTCTCGTAGCTCTTCAAGATTGCTGTCCGGCGATATATCTATCGAAATCATGCTTGATATCAAATCTGGCTGAAAAAATATAGGATAGGATGATAGAATTAGGATATTCGACGGTTTCATTTGTAATTTGCGCGTTAGAAATAACTTAACTACATTACTTAAAGAAAAATTGTCGAAGTGCGAATCGGACTCGCCCATGAAGGGTTCCGTAGTAGCATCATAACATAATACAGATGATACACCTAACCCAAATATCACTAGCATTCTTCACCAGCAAATAATTACTTTGTTTTTCATCGTGTTTGTATGAATGACAAAGTTATCTTTGCGGTTTTTAATAAATGTTTTATATTTGTATTTTTTTTATTGCACACATAAAATAATATATAGCTTATTTTAAAAAGACCATGTACAAGGGCGAGCTTATCTCTAATAAGAGATCTGTTCCAGCAAACCGTGTAGGGTAGGAGACGGAGATTATACAGGTTGATCCAAAAAGTGACGACCAAAAACTTTGTTTTAACTTTTTTATGGCCACCATTAAGGTAAGGAATCATCAAAGAAATTGAACGACCAGTGACACATTAAAATACTAGTTCATGAAACTGTCGTGTGGGGTGATACAAACCAATTTACAAAAATACAAGAAAACATACGGTATGTTACACAACAGAACGTCAATGTAGCCAAACCTCCAAAACCAAGAATTTCACAGCGCATGCGCGGTGCAATGGGCCACAGTCATGAACTTTATCAAACCTCGGATCAATGAAACTCTTTGTTTAACTCTTCCTTCCTAACACATGAAACACTGTCTTCCTTCGTTTGTATGAAACACTGGCTTTCAAATCGGTAGTAAAAAAGGTACAGCTTTCCAACTATCTTTTGGCGCGCGGAGATAGGTGGAACTAAGGCTCGATGACCAATGAGGGTGTTCTTAACAGATTCGTTGAATTGAGTTGCGTCTAATGATTTTAAGGGTTCCGTACCCGAAGGGTGCCAAACGGGACCCTATTACTGAGACTTCGCTGTCCGTCCGTCCGTCCGTCCGTCCGTCCGTCCGTCCGTCCGTCCGTCTGTCACCGGGTCCGCCTGCACGAACCGTAATAGCTAGAAAGCAGAAATTTTCACAGAATGTGTATATCTGTTGCCGCACCAACCACAAATACTGAAATACGAGAGATATTACAAATTGAAAGTGGTCTCGGTACAAGATACGTCTTCACAACACGCTTGAAAAGTTTATACCAAGGCCATTTTGTTTTGGTAGGTAAGCCTTCTTTTAATGAAACTAAATTTAAATGATATGGCAATGTCGTCCCCGGACTTCTACAAAGACTTTAAATATTAATTGATGAATTACGACGTCTCATTTAAACTGTAGAACTTTTAGAAAATTATTATAAAATTAATAGTTTTTAATTACTTTTGTTTTCATACAAATCTCAGAGCTCAGAAATTATTTTTTTCCTTTTGGCCACTTCAAGTTTGGCTGCCAGTGATGTTTTAATTAAATACTCTTTGGTGCGTTGAAATGATGTTTTGCAGTCTGCATGACATTGACATAATGAGTGAGTGAACCTCATTGTACGGAAATTGTAGATGGGTGTCTCACGTTTTCCAGTAGGAGTAGGTTGTAGACAGTGCTGCTTACGGCGGCGTTTAGTAGGTACTAAAGGCCCTAAAAGCGCGGCAAGCTTTGAATCAATTCAAATGTTATTTTTCAACTAGCTACAAAGTTATTCTGACATAAGATGATAATTTGAACAAAACTTTTTGGGTATTTCATGAAAAATACAGTTACAGATCACACATATACAGGGTGGAACAAACGAATGGGCCCTGGAGGGAAAGTACCTTAAAATCTCAAGATATCCGTCCGTCCGTCTGTCTGTCACCAGGCCGTATCTCATGAACCGTGGTAGCTAGACAGTTGATATTTTCACAGATGACGTATTTCTGTTCCCGCTATAACAACAAATACTAAAAACAAAATAAATTTAATATAAAGGGGGCTCCCATACAATTAACGTGTTTTTTTGCGGTTTTTTTAACTGACTTCCCAAAGGAGGAGGTTTACAATTCGTCCGGATGTTTGTTTGTTTTTTTTATTTATTTTTTTATGTATGTGCCTCGATGGCGCCTAAACGGATGGACCGATTTGGAAAATTAGACCGATTAGACCTATAGTGATTTTTGTGTTTTTCATAATAACTCGTGCAAATGCACATGGTAAGCATAATATTGTGATGCGGAACTGCTGATGAAGACCACATATGGCCACCAGATCTGCTCAATACTAGGTACAAATACAATGCGTGGCTGACGGGCAGGCAACGCATAGCCTAAACCGATGGACCTAGAGCCATGAAACTTTGTACAGGGGTTCCTTAGTAGCGTGGGGTAGCACTGATATGGGATTTGACAAAATTAATTCCCCTGGGGGGGGGGGGGATAAGGGGTTACAGTTTGTATTAAACTCAATCTAATCAAATAGGGTTTGTGGAAGTCGGTTTTTTCTAAAGTTTACTTTTTGTTTCAATTATATAGATAATGGTACGGAACCCTTCGTGCGCGAGTCTGACTCGCACTTGGCCGGTTTTATTGTAGTTAGGTATTAAGTTATGTGTGTACCGTGTCCATTGAATAAATGATTTATCTATCTATCTAATTACACCAGTTAGATACGAGGTAACAATTTCCAAGTGTGAACGGAATCCTTGGTGCACGAGTCCCACTCGCACTTGACCGTTTTTTTTCCAATTTGTTCTTCTATATTATTAATCACAGTCTCGGAAACTTAAGTATTGTACTGTAAAACTTACTCAATACTCAATCATTTATTGCACTCCATAGGTTTACAAAGATGGTATTTTAACAAAGTACCAAATATGGACCCTGGCAAGGGCGTGGCAACGTAGTGTCCTCTAGGAGGACACTTGAAAGTGACATTATGACTTACTTCTAAGTTCAATTGATATAATACTAAATAATTTAAATATTTGTTTAGGTACATATTACTTTTATATTTGTATATAAACATACTTACATGAATCAGTGCTAGGGCAAGGGCCACCCGCCCGCCCATACTGTGGCCCATTACGGATACTTGAGGTAGTCCCAACTTCTTAATCAGTTTAACAGTATCGCCAACCATGTCTCTGCATGTGTGCTGCGGGGAGTACGGGCTGCGACCGTGGTTCCTGGCGTCAGGAACTATCACTGTCCTGCCGGTCGCTTCGTGGATTGCCATCGCCTTCTTCTCCCAGATTTCCTTTGTAGTCACCAAACCGTGCAAGATCACCAGAGGTGGCTGGGGTGAGGATCGCCCGGGAGTGGATAAAGAAATATGGCACAGATCTAATGCCTCAGTAGTCAAATGGCTTGCCCCGAATGAGATCACATTGGGCCACATTTTTGGGCAGCTGAGTATAGTTGTTACGCCCGATCCGTAGCGAAACATAGTTTCAAATGATTAAGAATCAACGACAGACCTTTGTTTTATTTGTACAAATGTGTAAGTTCGTTGGTTTAAATAGTAACGCAGTCACGGACTAATATAACCACCTGTATAAGTATCTACTTTTATGTTGTAGGTAGTTATTATTTGTCACAAAATCTATAGTTAGTTAAAATAATTATAGGTTTGTTTATCTGTTATTTAATTTGATATTTAACTGATATTGAGAATTTTAATTTTAATTTTATTGACGAAAAAATTTAAAATCGTACCAAAAAAATAGAAGTGAGCAACACTCCCACAACATCCTTTTGAAATGAATCTTGTCTTGTTATGACGGACCAAATGAGCCCAAACCAGCCAGCCTTTTTGATAAAAACTTTCTCCGGGAGTAAGTTTTTATTGATATGGTGGGATGAGTTTATCTTTTAACATCCCAGAACATAATCTTAAATCACAATGTGAGAATTCGGGCTCCAGGGTTCCTCTCACACCGTAGAAATTCAGAATCAGACCAAGTTGATACAATGATGATGTGCCCAATTCTACGATCGGCCGCCGACATCGACATAATATTGTATACGTATGTATCATGACATCATACACACATAGGAGGAGGTGTTGCAGATCACACTCTAGCCCGCCGGTTGCTATGCCAAAGAGTGTTATGCTGGAACAATATAACTAGTGGCTCTGTGAGTATGTCGGTGGGAAAGCTGAACTGCTAACACACATAAAAAAAATAACCCAAATAATTTTCTTTCAATAACACATACAAACTTATGAATGTACCTGGTTACGTACATGCAGTATGAAAGTAGCCGCACCAATAACTTTGTAAACTACATTTCGCGATCTTTAATACAACCTATTGACTTTTTACTAAAATTATATAATCTGTTTCACTTTCATGGTCTTTACAAATCCAACGACACCTCATTTGTTAATATCCATCGAGCCGTTTGGGTTGTAGCGATTTTTTTACATTTTAAAACCCCATATCTCCGCCATTTTGAAAAAAATCTAAAAACTGGCTCGAGTAAAAAAAATTATTTATTTTTCCAACCTGCTCACAAAATTTCACGAGAATCGGTTCATAAATGCGACCTGTAGAGGAGAACAACCGGACATACGAAAGCATTTTTGCCCAAACCTGAAACGGAGACGCTTCGCTCGCTCGGTCAATTATCCATGTAAAAGTTAATTAAAATAGTGTAGGTAAAGCGAACAATCATATAGTAGTCATCACAAAATAAAAGGCCCATTTTGACAGTTCAAACCCGAGGTTTTAACCCTAGTAATAGAAGCGGTTTCTAGGTGCAACTTGTACGCTTTGCTTGTACGCACCAGTTGGCTTTTATTACCTACGCATTAGGGGGTTAAAACTTCATGGGCGTGAACTGGGTCAGAGTGTTGATAAAGGGGCGGAAGTTTTCCAAGTTTTTTTTCCTTGGCGCCCCCTTATCTACACTCCAACCCATACACCATACAGCATCCATACCTTTTACAATATTCTTTCCAGACTATAGTACCGTTATCCAGCTGGGTATTGACAATACTGACGTCGTGGCACTTGCTGAACATGTTTACTTCATGCAGGGAAGCGATAGTCGAGAACTGGACCTAATTTTAAAGAAACTATTAAATAAATTCACGAGACAGGGAACAATGCAGTTTTTCGAACATGATGTAAAAGTTTAAGTTAAGTTTAAGATTATGTTTACTATTATTACTTACGTTGTCAATACTACCGCGTTTTCTGGAAAAAATTGGAACACCACTTTCTGTGGCTACTGCTACTGCTATTATCGACATTATCAACGACAACGAATAAAACCGTATGTTTTATTCAATAATAGCAATTAGCAATATCTACATACTGCTACCAAATTATCAATCCGTTGTTATTATTATGTTGATGAGATAACGAGCCGGCCGAGCGAGCATGCATTGTTTGTTGTTTGTTTTTTTTAAAAGGTTGGTTTGCCCTCAGAACAATAGCTAAAGCAGGTTTGCCCATAAGGCCCGTTTTCATTTTGATTAGTGTGAAGTGTAGCTGTAAAGTGTGGCTGTAAGGTGTAAAGTGCGAGTAACGTATGTGGACAGCCACTGTGTGAGTGGATTACTATACCCTGAGACTATACCCAGCTATACCCTATCCAACATAGGATGATCTCTGACAGCTTGTCACTGTGACTATACTAGGCATGGGGATAATGTCGATATAAATTATCGATATTCTAACTAAAGTTTCTGAATGTCTCAAGCAAATCAAATAAAAATATGTTGTAACATGTTTTTATTCTTTTTAAATCGGTTCACAGCCCAAATCAGCATCATCAAAGTCTGATTCGGACTCGCTGGAGCAGTCTTGTAGATTTATAATCAGTTCCTGAGTAGATTGGTCGAATCGTACGTCACGCTCCCAATCTTCTTCCATAATTAGGGTACCGTACCCGAAGGGTGCCAAACGGGACCCTATTACTGAGACTTCGCTGTCCGTCTGTCCGTCCGTCCGTCCGTCCGTCCTGTCTGTCACCGGGTCCGTCTGCACGAACCGTAATAGCTAGAAAGCTGAAATTTTCACAGAATGTGTATATCTGTTGCCGCACCAACCACAAATACTGAAATACGAGAGATATTGCAAATTAAAGGGGGCCCCGATACAAGAGACGTGTTTAGATACACTTACGCATTTCAAAATGGAGATCTTGACTGAAACTGTTTATTTATTGTCATAGCAACCATGTCGTAGACACATATACTACCTACACATTTAAATATGATAGCATATTTCGCGTCAACCCACATGGTTGTGGTAGCTCAGCCGGTATGATGTAGACTCTCAATCCGGAGGTCGTCGGTTCCACAAACAAAATGATGAAATGAAAAAATAATGATTTTTGTAGTTATGTGTGTACCGTGTCCATTGAATAAATGATTTATCTATCTATCTAATTACACCAGTTAGATACGAGGTAACAATTTCCAAGTGTGAACGGAATCCTTGGTGCACGAGTCCCACTCGCACTTGACCGTTTTTTTTTTCCAATTTGCTCTTCTATATTATTAATCACAGTCTTGGAAACTTAAGTATTGTACTGTAAAACTTACTCAATACTCAATCATTTATTGCACTCCATAGGTTTACAAAGATGGTATTTTAACAAAGTACCAAATATGGACCCTGGCAAGGGCGTGGCAACGTAGTGTCCTCTAGGAGGACACTTGAAAGTTACATTATGACTTACTTCTAAGTTCAATTGATATAATACTAAATAATTTAAATATTTGTTTAGGTACATATTACTTTTATATTTGTATATAAACATACTTACATGAATCAGTGCTAGGTCAATGGCCACCCGCCCGCCCATACTGTGGCCCATTACGGATACTTGAGGTAGTCCCAACTTCTTAATCAGTTTAACAGTATCGCCAACCATGTCTCTGCATGTGTGCTGCGGGGAGTACGGGCTGCGACCGTGGTTCCTGGCGTCAGGAACTATCACTGTCCTGCCGGTCGCTTCATGGATAGCCATCGCCTTCTTCTCCCAGATTTCCTTTGTAGTCACCAAACCGTGCAAGATCACCAGAGGTGGCTGGGGTGAGGATCGCCCAGGAGTGGATAAAGAAATATGGCACAGATCTAATGCCTCAGTAGTCAAATGGCTTGCCCTGAATGAGATCACATTGGGCCACATTTTTGGGCAGCTGAGTATAGTTGTTACGCCCGATCCGTAGCGAAACATACCTAGTTTCAAATGCGTAGGTAATAAAAACTGCTCAATAGATACTAGGTACAAATACAATGCGTGGCTGACGGGCCGGCAACGCATTAGCCTAACTAACCGGTGGAGCTAGAGCACAGAAGAGATAATAGTACTCCGTACCTAGAGCCATGAAACTAGTTCCTTACGTGCGGTAGGTAGCACTGAGATGGGATTTGACAAAATTAAGTCCCCAAGGGAGGGGGGGGGGGGACTAAGTTACAGTTTGTATGAAACTCAATCTAATCAAATAGGGTTTGTGGAAGTCAGTATTTTCTAAAGTTTACTTTTTGTTTCAATTATTATGTGTAAAAGATAGATCGTGACGATCACTAATTGCGACCGATCGTTTACGATCTTCGTCAGATTGATCATTAACGATCGATCGTCATGGGAGCCTTAAGCGCCCCATACCTATACCGGACGATTGATCGCCAACGATCCGTCGTTTACGACTTTACGACCGATCGTTAACGACGGATCGTCAGTGTAGTGTAGGTAGGTACCTATGTCAATGCGTCGTCAAGGTCAAGTGTTGGCGCTTTGCGACCAACGCACATACGAGCTAATGGGCTTCAAATCCGGACAAAATTATTATGTTATTTTCTTCTGTAACTGAATCTAAGTTACCGCGCCACATAGGCAAGGAAAAGAATCTCGTTTTCCATTTTATAGGGCACGATTAAATGATTTGAGCACGTCTGTAGCGTTCCGTTGTAAATTGTTAGTTTTATTCGTTACTCTATTCTGCTGCACTAGAAAACAAAGTTTTGTTAATAGCGGCGCGAAAAAAAAAGTAAATTTTCTCCATACAAGATTACACTTTAATGCAATATAATCTTTACAACTTCTTTTGTGTAAAACTAACAACAACATCACCGGATTATTATCACGATATATAAGTAGCTATAGGTAAGTACCTAAATATTAATTTTGGAATAACTGAACGTTGCATCCGGTTCCGGCTTTATACTTACAATGAACTTTTACAAGCAAGTTTATTTATCATTTATTCGCCGACCCAGATAAATCGCCTGTTTTGGCAGCGTTTTCTAGAGCAACCTCATTCTGGAGATCACTTAAAGCTGCAACAGAAGAATGCATTCAAAGTAGGTTACTCATAGATTTATGTCCAACCTCTGCACACTGTGCAACGCAACGAACGTACCATTTTTACCATTTTCATCGCTACTACAACTACTACGGCTCAATAAAGCCGGCCCAGTAATGGCGATCAGCACAGCACCCAAAGGCGCAGAAATGACCACACTAAGAACGCTTATGGCCAGAAGAACTTTTCCGTAGCCAATTAGTATTGGGTCAGGGTTTGCAGTATGACGTATAAGGTCCAATGCGGCGGGGCCTAAAGCTGCCTGAAAATTAAATTGTTTTAAAAATAAAAAAAAGTAGTAGTTTTTTTTTAAATTAAAAATAATACTTTCGTCTGCCAAGATAGAGCCGACTGTGAGTGACGCAATCTTGAGTAAGTAGTTACAATAGTAAAGATATCTACCTTCTATACTGTGCGCACACGCAACTTTCCCTCTGACACCGGTATGGAATTATTTTCCATACCGGGTAGCTAAGCTATGTAAGTAAATACTAATATACGGTTTTCATTAAGTATACAATAGATACCTATGACGAATCGGCTTACTTGAACAGTCGCTTTAGCCATCCATGTGAGTCCAATGAATAGCTTCTCTTTTGAGTTCAATCCACATCCACTGCTGACAATAAAGGTAGCCACCATGCGTATTAACAAGCAGCTCACAAGAGAGATAGCACCCATGTATACCACTCGTGTATCCAAATCATATACCTGGAATTAAATAGGTATCTACTTACAAATATCGGTCAAGTGCAAGCCGGACTCTCACATGAAGGGTTCCGCACCATCGTACAAGTTGACTTATAGTTTGTAAAACAGACTGATCTCTGACAGGTGTCATCGCAAAACACGCCAATCTAGTACCGTATTTTGCGACGGTAAAATGTATAGAGACAAAATATATCATACTTTATTGACAAAAAGTGATGTTTTACACTCATCGTACAAGACAGTTAATATAGTTATCGATTTTAAACTTGAAAAAATATATTGATAATTTATACTAGTGTGAGAAGAAGCTCCAGTGAGTCCGAATCAGACGTTGATGATGATTATTTGGGTCTGTGAACCATTTTAACAAGAATAAAAACATGTTACCACACTTAAAACTTCCTTTTGTTTGATTTGTTTGAAACATTCAGTAACATAAGTTGGAATATCGATAATTTATATCGACCTATCCCCAGGTCATGTCAAAGTGACAGCTGTCGCAGAGATACAGCTATGTTTTACAAACTAAAATTAACTATTTTGTTCTAATCAGTATTTGTTGTAGTAGTCCAATAAAAATAGGATAATCAGCGTAACTAATTAGGGGGTTACAAAAAACTTCAGGATTGTGTAGGGGAGTTCTCCTGAAAAGAGTCAAATAAATTCCTCTCATTCACCTGTGCCGCTAGGGCGGTGGGGGCGTATTAAAGGTCTTATTTTCCAGTTATTTGCTCATCATCATAAATCGAAAACCGTCGGAAATATCAGCAATAATTTTGAACAGATAATGTCGTACGTACGGTATGTCGTAGGCTCAGTACCTAAAAGGGTCCCGTTTGACACCCTTCAGAACCTAAATAACCGGCCAAGTGCGAGTCGGACTCGCGCACGAAGGGTTCCGTACCATTATCTATAAAAACCCACAAAAAAATATGTATGGGAGCCCCCCCTAAATATTTTTTTTTTTTTTTTAAGTAAAGTAAATAATATACGCAATATATTGTGAACATTTTAAGCGTCAACCTGCTACCATTATCAATATCGAGCAAAAATGAGCAAAAAAAAATCACGTTTGTTGTATGGGAGCGGCAACAGAAATACATCATCTGTGAAAATTTCAACTGTCTAGCTACCACGGTTCATGAGACACAGCCTGGTGACAGACAGACGGAAGGACGGACGGACGGACGGACGGACGGACGGACGGACAGACAGCGAAGTCTCAGTAATAGGGTCCCGTTTGGCACCCTTCGGGTACGGAACCCTAAAAACTAACAATACAACTTACTTATAATGAGTAAAAACTGAAAGGACTCTTCATTTAATACGTAATTTAAACACCCCCGACGACTGTATAATGGAAAAAAAACTTGAATATAAAAAAATTACTCAGACTTACCACAATTTGAGCTCCAGTAAAAGCAAATAGTATCGGTTCAAAGAATATCCATAAGATTCTGTACAAATGACTGACCGGGTTGTCGTTAACGGGCCAGCCTTGTTTACTCCATAGAAACGAGGCAACGAACCCCGAGGACACCACGGCTAAGGGACCTTAAAAACGCAAAAAATGTAACTTGTATCCTCAGAATAATGAAATTATGTTCTTCCTTACTCCGTGGCTTCCATATTATAAGTATATGTTACCGCCAAAGTATGAAATTCCGGCATTCTATAGAATACCTAGGCATTGTATAGAATACCGGGCCTCTTTAGGCAATGTGTGAAATAATATCTCAAATGATCTTTATTACGCACATTGCCTAGGTATTGTATAGAATACCTAGGTATATTTTATACAATACCATAATTTATATTATGTTATGTATAGGAAAACGTCTCACCTGCCCCGCTCCAGCCAATAAAGTTGGACATAAACAACGCAAAGACTCCACTTGTGAATAGCATGAGGAATCGTATGGGGACCACGTATGTGTCTCCTCTCTCGGGGATGACGGTAGTTAGGGCTCCAAATAACGACCCCAATGCTATACCGGCGATTATTGATATTGGGCCCTGTAACGGAAGAAGGGAAACATTTAAATCAGTTTTTACTTTTTTTCTAAGACCCTTCCGCTCGTTCTCCTGGCCGCAAAAGAAAAATATTTGACATTAAAATTAGGGGAAGCTTCAGCTTTCATCCCTTGCAATAGATATTTTCAGACGACTTGGTGTCACCTGTCATGCACCCTATGGGGGATGTCTTTAGTATAGTTTAAGGGCTGCAAGTTGTAAGTAGGTATGTATTAATATGTACGTAACATATTGATTTCGTATCTGTCCATAATAATAATAATGTCTTACTTGCGGTCATCATTTTCATTGCTCTACTTCGTACGAATAGGAATACAGCTTACCTTGATAATATTAAATGTCAAAGAACCATCAGAGAATATGGCGTTAAGAATTATAGAAAAGATAGCAACACTGATGGAGTCATCAATGGCACAAGCGGCCAATATTATAGTAGGAATACCCTTGGCGATGCCATAACCCATTTCACGGAGTCTAAACAGACACGGCACGACAACCGCTGGTGATACTGACGCTATCATTGACCCGAGGAGGAATGCTGAAATAAAAACAATCGGTCAAGTGCGAGTTGGACTCCTACACGACACGCACCATCGTACAAGAAACAAGTGCCTGACAGTTATTACCGATATCTTCAATCTTCATCTATCGAGAAATTGCTACTCAAAAAATGTCAGGCGCTATTATTTTGACATCGACTACCTATTATTTATGGGCCTATTAGACTACGCTCTGTCGGCAGGGCCCTGTCTGACTCAATGTCTCTTTCTAGTCGTTCTACAATGAGTGAGACGTCTATACAAATCGTGCCCTGCCGACAGCGTATTGAAATAAGCTCTTTAAATGAGGCCTTTAAAAAAAAAAGATAGTACCAAACGACTTCATAGGTAACGCAGTGTAAAAAAAACCCAGATTAGAAGTGAAATAAACACCACAATTGAAACCAGGATGGCTATTCTGGGAGAACCTAAAACGACCCATGAGCTCCTTGAACATCCGCCTCCTGCTCCAGCTTGTGCTGGAGTTGGGTTGGCTGAACTAAATGAGCGGGAGAAGGGGAAATGCACAAAGGCCCCGCACATGTGGGCCACGTGCAGGCGCTTTGACCCCCTTAAAGAAGATACAAGAAGATACAAGTGAAATAAAAGTTTCATTGCTCTGAGCTCAGAACCTAGGTAAGTACGCTCAGAAGAGGCCGTGTTGGTCTTTGGCACAGAACAAGAAACAAATTAATCTGGGTAATTTTTGACACCGTTTGTGCAGGCTGCGCCACCAATCGAATCGTTTGGTACTAGTTTTTTTACTTTCTAATGGTCTTTGAAAAGTTCCCAATCTATGCACCCTTATTTTTTCGTGTATTTCGGGTACGGAGTCAGTCCGAAACGGAACCCTAAAAGATCGCGCACATTAGGACGGGCCGCAGCGTGCCGGGGCGGGGCGGGCCGCATCGCCGCCGCATACAAATTCATGCGGCCCGTTGCGTGCGCCCCGCCCGACACAGTGTGCGATAGTGCGCTGTGGTAGTGGCTGCGACCCGGCACGCTGCGGCCCGTCCTAATGTGCGCGATGCTTAACAATTTAAAACCATAGTTACTATCTGTACGCTCACTGACAATTCAACTTACCCCAAGTCCAGGGTAAATACAAGAGATAATGTGTCGTTATGGCAATCATCACGCATTCAACTATCCATGGGAGAAGTCCTAGCTGCAGAACAGCTGCATAATGCTTCTTTAAGACAGCTGCATCCAGTCCTAGGCCTGCTCTAGTCAGTATTATGACAAGTGATATTTTCCTAAAAAAATATTAAGTACCAAGGTAGTCGTTACGGTTTCAGAAGCTGAGGCTGACCTCTGGCGGTGATGCGTCGACACGACTTCCCAAGTGAGAGATTCGAATAGTTTCGAATTTAGACTGGGGAGGATATAAACAAAAAACCCCGGTACTTGGATGTCTGTTACGTCGCTGTTTCTGGTTCCCACGACACAAGGTAGCCTAGTGTGGGGCCAGAAGCAACGTATGTGCCTGTATGTAAATGTACCGTAGTATGGTATAGATGGAGAAAACCCAAAACTCATTTACTGGTTCGCCGACCAATCTTATACATACTTATAACAATAGTTCGCCATTGTTCGGTCGTTCGAGCGGTGTGCTTCTGAGAGTGAAGGCGTTAATTTCCGTTGCGATTTCCAGACTACCAATAGTCTACAAAACGAGAAGACTTTTGCGGGTGTTGTTAGCGGCCATTCGACCATTGATGATTGATTGATGACAAGCAAGATAGGTACTTAGATATAGCTCACAATATAATATATAAATATAGAATCTCACCTCAAATCTCGGTTAAGATTTTTATGAGTTTCGTCCCATTGACACATTGCCGGGACAACATTGCTGAATAATAATCCAGTAGCTAACATTCCAATAAGGGCTGGTAGGGTTGTCACTTTGAAAAAGACCCAGCCGACCAAGTAAGCCGCTACCACCAGAATTGTCATGGTGAACAGCTGCCCTTGAGGTGGCTTTACCGCGTCTCCTATTTGTACATAAAGGTACCCCCATAGTAGCAGGACTGGAAAGAAATTGAAAAGGAAACTGATCCAAATTAAATATATATATTTTTTCATTCAATACTCATTCAAAGACAAAATTAAATATTTATCATCATCATCTTCATCAATACAGCCTATCCACAGAAACTGACACAGATAAAGTGAGTACGTAGATGTAGGAGGTACTTACATATGAGGACGATACTCGCTACCTGAGCAGTTGCCCTGAACTTGCTAGGGACACTGTGAAACAAAATTAAATGTTTTTATTTATAAGTATAGACATTTTATTACACAATCATTCGCCTTGGGTAAAAGGTGGACGCGCACCTAGACGCGCCGCACGCAGCAGCCGCACACGCTGCTGTCATCGCATTTCATAAATCTTTATATGAAATCGTATGCAACGGCGCGCACCAATCCGTGCCGCACGAATCGCATTTCATTCAGTAAAATTCTGTATACCCTTATTATTATAATAACGAAGTAAAATGACAGTTCCTATTCCTATGTTACCGCTTTTTGGTAGAAAATAAATAGTGATGGGGTCAAGAATGATTTAGATCATTCTAATGCCTCAATAAAGAATGATATTGATAGAAATGATAAGAGAGCTAGTAGTGCTAGTGCATATAGCTTGTTCAAACTGAAATGACTTTTGCACTCACAAAAAGTGAGCACAATTTGCTTCTGCCACCTCAAATGGGAAAAAGCGTAATGCTTTCAATGTCATATTAAATTGTGACAAATATTTATTAAAAATCCCAATTGTAAAGAATTACTCTATTCATTTTCATTCTATTTAGAATGAATGAGAACATCACTATCAAACTGAAAATGGCAACATTATTTCAAGAAGTGACGTTTGATGTTGTCAGTTTACTTAATTTTTATAGTAATTAGGGTATAGGTATACTGATTCCACCAGTGCTTGCGGATGACGTCATCGCGCATTTGATGCGTGCGGCGAGTGCGGCAAGCGCGGCGCGGACGGCTCGGACGGCGTGGACGGCGCGGATTAATTCATCTATATTCTGACAGTGTTACGACAGACGACAGCACTGTGCATGCGGTGCGTTCGGCGCGTTCGGCTCCTGCGGCGCGTTCGGCTCCTGCGGCGCGTTTAGGTGCGCGTCCACCTTAAAGGTGGGTACCCACTCAAAGGTCCGCTGGTTCATCTCGTCCACTTTCTATAGTAATGTTTTTTCATAGGTTTTGAGCTTTATTTCGATTTGGGTAGGTTGAAAATCGCGGTCCGTGGACTTTGGACGGGCGAGCTAGTAGGTGTGTACGAGGGTATCTACTTTTTAACCGACTTCACAAAAGGAGGAGGTTTACAATTCATCGGGATATTTTTAGGGTTCCGTACCCGAAGGGTGCCAAACGGGACCGTATTACAGAGACTTCGCTGTCCGTCCGTCTGTCCGCCCGTCGGTCTGCCACCCGGCTGTACCTCATGAACTAACGTGATTTTTTGCGGTTTTTTATAGATAATGATACGGAACCCTTCGTGTGCGAGTCTGACTCGCACTTGGCCGGTTTTTATTTTGGTAAGGGTAACCCAAAAGCCTCTTTCTCACTTCACTAACGGCACAATCTCATAAGTGTTAACAATACCGAGTGATAGTGATAGTCAGTGAAACACCTATTTTTTAATCGTTTACTTTGAGAAAGTTGCCACTGCAAAAACATTTTGACATTGTTTCCCTTGTTACTTGTACATTACCGAGTGATTTGATAGATTTTGTAACTTATCAAGAACTGATAACTCGGTGATCGAAACAAATTGTTACTCGTACTTTACTGAGTTATACTAGGTACTTTAGTGAACAAGGTAAATATATTCTTCACACAAAACCGAACATTCTTTCTTTGTAGCCATATAAATATTGATTGTCTAAGTAAATACCTGCCGAAACACTTCCGCGGATATCTTCATTTCACAATATTTATTTATTTCAAGTTTCAAGAAAAGTTTCATTGATCTGAGAGATAAACCATAAACCCACATACAGATTGGCAGTTTCCCCCTTTTAGGGCATTTAAATAAAAACTTTGTTTAAAAAGTATTTTCACTTTTTATTTATTTTAAATTAGAATTATCATGATATAACATCATCAGCCCCTAGACCTCATCCGGGACAACGCACTTGTCACGGCGAATAGCCCATACTCGATAGGGTTGCGTCATTTGGTAACAGGGTTTCTATGACCATCTTCTGGCTCCAGCATCAAATCAGCTCCATGTCATAACAAATATTATAGGACGAAAGTATTTGTCAAGACGAATCGAACGAACCCAAACATGATGCGGTTTCGTCGTTTTATTACAGAGTTTTATTTTTATTTATTTTATTTTTATTTTATTTTATTTGGGAGATCCTCGGTTACCTTCTGGCTCCAGCATCAGATCAGCTACATGTCATAAAAAATATTCTAAGGCCAAAGTATTTGTCAAGACAAATAAAACGAGCCCAAATTCGACAGGGTTGCGATGTTTTATGACAGAGTTCTCATGGCCGTCTTCCGTCTCCATCATCAAATCAGCTCCAAGTTAGAAAAATATTGCATTGTCATCCAACTGACATATGTAGATAGGTATATATATATTTTGGTTCCAATCAGATAACGGAAAGTGGGTCAAATTCAAGCCGACATTTTTGACGCGAAGATACATACAGACAGATATACAGAAATACATTGAAAGTTAAATAAAAGTTTATAATATTTTTTTTTGTTTCATCATCAGACCCTGAACCTCATCCGGGACCAAATGACTGAAATGACGCGCCCCCTCCTTTGTTTGCGAATAATAAGTAAGAAAAATTGCAAATTGCAATAGAATAACTTACAAAAAGTGGGCACAATTTGCTTCTGGCACCTCAAATGGGAAAAAGCGTAATGCTTTCAATATCATATTAAATTGTGACTGATAAATAAATAAATAAATAAATAAATATTTATTACAAATCCTAATTGCGAAGAATTACTCTATTCATTTTCATTCAATTTAGAATGAATGAGAACATCACTATCAAACTGAACATGGCAACATTATTTCAAGAAGTGACGTTTGATGTTGTCAGTTCATTTCATTGGTATAGTGCGAAATCGCTCTTACAAGGGATTTGTTTCCATCACCGAGAAAACAGAATTTTGTTTTAATAGTAGGAAGGTACCTTCTTACCTCAGGGAAAAGTTTTTGCAGGGTTGGTCTGGCCTTTCATCTGTAAAATAGGGGAACTCAAAAATCCAAATCCAAATTATTTATTGCAAAATGAAAGTAAGGTGGGGTCCAGGGAATAACTATGCACCGTCAAAAAAATCAGTTTTATTATTAGTACGCAAAAAGAGAAACAACTTTGTTTGGGACATCATTCTGAGCAATTCTAATTATGAAACCGATTTGGTCACAGCAACTTTATTTTTACTTCCCAGTACATTTTGGCCTGAGTGGATCAGCTGATTTGTATGGAGAAGTGAGAAAAACAAGTTATTTTAAATGTATGAATCATCCAATATCAAACATATCTCACCGACGACGACGACATCATCGCCTTGGTTTTTCATTGTGAACACTAATAAATTATGAAATTGCAATAATTAAATTAAGAGAACAATAGCAAAATTTCATGGTTAAAAAGTTCTGATTATCGACTTCATAGATATTTACTTCAACAAAACGCATGTATTCGTACAGTGCAGTATTCCTACTAATCAACGAACTACGGCAAAACAAAATAAACATCGTTTGGCCACGTGGTTGTATAACCTTGCTAAGTACAGAAGTACACAATATGCTTCAGTGGAATCTCACGTTTTGTCCTACGAACGATTTATTTATGTAACCATTTCATTTAACCTCGTTAACAGCCGACGTCATACATCAGAATTCCACGAATGGTGTTAGGTCAAAATGTTGACGATACATGAACCGAAGAGCGCGATCCCTTCCCACTTCCCACTATGACATAAGCATAACAGACATAAGATAGCGTCATCCAGCGTTTCCCATACGGGGCGGCAGATGCACAACTGCGCCCACTTTTAGCCAGTTATTCAATACTACACTGAAAAAATGCTTTGGTTGATTTTACTAAATTTTTACTAAACCTTACTAAATTTTTAGGTTGATTTGGGACCTACACACAAAAATTGTTGATTTTACTAAACATGAATGATTGAGTATTTACACAATCAGTATCGTACAATCAACATTCTCTTTAGTATAGTTAACGTCTGCTTCTTTAGTATTTTTTAGCATCTAATTTAGAAAAAAATACTAACCAACTCTTGTATATTTTACTGTTGCAAGTATCGTATTTTCAATATTATTTTTTTTGTAATATTTACTACCTCTCTTTAGTATAGTTAACATATTCTACTTTAGTTATTTTAAGCATTTAATTTAGTAAGAAATACTAACCAACTCTTGTATATTTTACTGTTGCTGGTATAGTATTTTTAATTTTAATGTTTTGTAATATTTACTACCTCTCTTTAGTATAGTTAACATACGCTACTTTAGTAATTTTAAGCATCTAATTTAGTAAAAAATACTAACCATCTCTTGTATATTTTACTGTTGCTAGTATAGTATTTTCAATTTTAATGTTTTGAAATATTTACTACCTCTCTTTAGTATAGTTAACGTATGCTACTTTAGTAATTTTAGGCATCTAATTTAGTAAAAAATACTAACAACTCTTGTATATTTTACCGTTGCTGGTATAGTATTTTTAATTTTAATGATTTGTAATATTTACTACCTCTCTTTAGTAAAGTTAACGTATGCTACTTTAGTGATTATAAGCATCTAATTTAGTAAAAAGTACTAACCAACTCTAGTATATTTTACTGTTGCTAGTATAGTATTTTCAATTTTTATGTTTTGTAATATTTACTACCTCTCTTTCGTATAGTTAACATACGCTACTTTAGTAATTTTAGGCATCAAATTTGGTAAAAAATACTAACCAACTCTTGTATATTTTACTGTTGCTAGTATAGTATTTTTAATTTTAATGTTTTGTAATATTTACTACCTCCCTTTTGTAAAGTTAACGTATGCTACTTTAGTGATTATAAGCATCTAATTTAGTAAAAAATACTAACCAACTCTAGTATATTTTACTGTTGCTAGTATCGTATTTAAATTTTTTATGTTTTGTAATATTTACTACCTCTCTTTAGTAAAGTTAACGTTTTCTACTTTGGTGAATTTTACTAAACAACATTTGTATGTTTAACTTAATTAGTTTCGAAATATTTACGAGTTTCTTTAGTATAATTAACACATACTTTAGTATACTATTCTACTAAACGGCTCTTGTAATTTTAATAATTTTAGTTTTTGTTTTATACGAAACATACTTTAATATAATATACTAAATTAACATTGGTTTAATATACGAAATAATAATAGCTGATAGTATGATAGTAGGTATGTAAAAACAACTTCGTATATTATACCAATCTTAATTTCGTACATTATATCAAACTATGTTTCGTATAAAATGCAAACTAAAATATTTAAAATTACAAAAGCCGTTTAGTAGAATACTATACTCAATAGTTTATACACACATCACAAAAGATACATACTAAAGTATGTGTAAATCATACTAAAGAAACTCGTGAATATTGGAAACAAATTAAGTAAGGTCAGTATAATACATAAATTCAAATTATATTTTAGATAAGTAGATCTATAAAGTAAACACAAAAGCCGCTTATATTTGTACAAAAGTATAATAAGTAAGTTGGCCCTAAGCAATTTAGGTAGTAAACATACAAAAGATAAAATCAAACAATGGGGTATATCAAATATCAATGAATAAGAAAATAAATAAGAATAAAAATTTATTTTTCTAAAATATTACAACGTTGACAGCTTCTGCTGCTCCTACTGCTACTGCTGTAACTGACCTCATCAATTGGGAAACATCTGGACGTGCTTTTCCACCGGCGAAGAGAGAGACTTCAATGGCCTAGACCAGGCCTCTACACGGCGCCAGAAAAGCACATTCAGCTAGGCATAGAAAGCCATAAACAAAAAAACAAGTTATGCCAGAGGGCATTTCTAACAACTAAAGACACAATATAACAAAAGCTAACAAGAAACACGGAACTGCTGTGTCTTGCAGTGAAAGTTATAAAAATATACAACGTGTGAATGAATTAACGCAAAATAAGAAAATAATGTTAGGGACATGATTCTGAGCAACTTTCATAATGAAACCGATTTGATCAGAGCAACTTTATTTGTCACTTCCCAGTGGATCAGCTGATTTCTATGGAGAAGTGAAAAATAAAGTTGCTCTAATCAAATCTGTTTCATCATGAAAGTTGATCGGAATGATGTCCAACAAAGTGGTTTCTCATTTTGCGTTAATTCATTTACATGTTGTATAACAAAATTATAGTATTCGTCCAGTTTTAATGAGGCAACAAATATTTTGCTTACTTACGTAAGTAATGCAAATGTTTACTTAAATTATTAACCCCGCGTACAAATAAGTGCATATAAAAATACTAAATATGTTCACCAGAGAAGAATGGACATGATTATACAAAATTTACCCAGGCCCGACAGGAACGGCACATATCTCAGTTTTTTTGTTTTTTTAGGTGTAACAAAAATATTAAATATTGAATATCAGTGCCTAACATATAAATATATTGCTTTGAAGTTTCTTCAGGCGCAGTATGAAAAAATGTAAAATACAATGTGTAAATTAATTAACGCAAAATAAGAAATTACTTTGTTAGGGGCATCATTCTGCGCAACTTTCATTAAGACATCGATTTGATCAGAGCAACTTTACTTTTCACTTCTCTATACAAATCAGCCAACCCACTCAGCCCAAAATGTACTGGAAAGTGAAACATCAATTTGCTCTGATCAAATCGGTTTCATAATGAAGGTTGCTCGGAACGATGTCCCTAACATAGTAGTTTCTCATTTTGCTTTAATTAATTTACACCTTGTATTTTACATTCTTTCATACTGCGCCTGAAGAAACTTCAAAGCAATATATTTTTAAGTTAGCCACTGATATTGAATATAAAAATTTAACATTTTTGTTACACTTAAAATAACAAAAAATAAATAGATGTGTCTCGTTCCTGTTGGGCCTGGGTCACAAATGCCCATTCTTCTTTAGTACCACCTCTATTAATATTCTAACGTGTTCCAAATAAACTGTAACGCTAGCAATAAAATGTAAGTAGTTATAGACCAAAATTTAACTATACAACTTAATTATACAAATTGAGACATTGGGATACCTAGAGTTGAAATTCCCTAAAATTACGGTTTTTCTGTGTACTTTAAGCATTGGAATACTAAAGTACATCGAACCTTGCTTTCAACCTAAAGTGATGCATTTGTCGTGTACACCTAAAAAACATGTCCATTGATTAAGAATTTGATAACAAACAACAAACGTTCAAAGTATCGTAAATAGTAGGGTTTCTGAGAGAATTCAGTTTTAATATCTACCCATATAAGTAAATACATAGCTATCCAAACCATGCATTATATCTCAGAAACGCTACTTTTGACAAAATTGTGTTGAACATTCGTTTTTTTAATTAAATTCTCTGTTGATTGACATACCTTTATGTTTTATCTACATATATTTTATCCTACAGTATAAATCCCCATTACACATAACATGAGAAATTGTCGGTGCGAAAATAAGATTTTCTGGTATAATTAGCTTGCATGAACCAGTCTCATTAGGATTAAGCTGGTGTGCCTGCAAATGACAATTGAATCCTATACTATTAACTTGTTCGGATAGAAAATATATGCTTTTATCTGATGACGACACAAGAATAAACTTTATTCTAAAAAACTGATAACTCAGCTCATCAGATAATATTAAAATCATCCCAGGCACATATTTTATACCATTACAATAAACCCAATTAAAATGAGTTGTTAAATTTACACCATCAGGAATGATAACATTTTCCATTAAATTATCCATGTTGATTTCAGAATAGGGATCAGATATACGGGAACCTAACTCTATTCTTGTTTCACAACCTTTTTCTGTGTAAAGTCTGTGCGCAAAAGACAACTGTTCTTTTATTAATAAAGTCAATGGCAAGTTTCTCCTAGACGTTATAAGAGATGCCGTTTTTTTTAATTGTTTATGTTTAGCTTCGAATCGCATACACCATATTAGTCTCAAAGGCCCTATCTGCCTTATGATATGCGGATAATGAAGCATAAAATGATGTTTAGGTTTTAAAGTGTCGTGAAACAGTTTGACGTAACTTTCGTGATGTTCGCTTATTAAGGATTCTAAATACAATATTGTACTATTATCTATATCTCTACAAAGAAGAATATCAATTATTTCTAGCAGTGTAAGAAAAAATAACCATACTTTATCATCTTCGGGTACTAAATCTCCTATCAACAAGGAAAAGATGTGGACAAAAGTCATCATTTCGGAAGCGGACATATTAAACTTTCTTTTCATTAAATGTTCCTGTTTTATTATTCCACATTTATTATTGACCTCACTACATGAGAAGTCAAATAATTGTAGCCTATTATTCAAAGTGTTTAAATTTAATATTACAATGCTTTCCGTAAGATACAATATAATATGAGTCAGGTCATAATGACAAACTCCTTCGAATATGTCATGCATTATATCAACACACAAATTATCAACAACATGAAAAGTATTAATATCATTAAATACACAGCGCTCACTTATTCCTGTCATTGTTACATTATTAACTTCGACATCAATGCTATAATTGTGTTGGTTTCGCAGCAAAAGGACGTCTGGCTTACATTGTACTCTCATAATGTTTTTGTGAGCTCTGCATATTCGACAATAATAGTTACTTGAAAATGATTTTGCAAATCCAAGAACAGTGTTAAGTCCCAAATTGTCTCCAATAATCATTCCTAGTATAAAATATACCTTGAAATTACCTTCTGTTGTTTCTAAGTCTATGCCAATTTCTTCTAAATACTTTAACTCCCTGATAAGTTGGTAATAAGTTGCAGCATTTCCATGAACTTTACTGGATGACTTATGCAGCATTGCAACGAATATATTATCTAACAGTGAGGAATATTCTCCTTGCAGAGTAGGAAATTGGTAATACGTGGCGGCAATTGAATGTACCCCAGCATGACTTCCCAGAGGGTTATTACATTCGAAATCATCAAAATACAGAAAATACGGAATGCATAAGCTCTTGTCGTTTTCGTTTCCTTTTCCAGACACTTTTTGTTTCCAAATATTACCTTGGGTATAGTTAGAAATAGAGATATTGTTAAATGAATTTTTCAAACAATATTTAAAAAAGTTTGGTAGTTCAAAAATTTTCCTAAATATTATTTTTAAAGGTAATATTGCTCCAGTTTCCGACATAGGTCTTAGCATTACCGTGGAATTTCCTGTAGTTACAGTCACATTTTCATTAATAATAAAATTTCTCGGAGGTATATACACATTACGTTCTGTAAAATATTTAATTACTTGACTCTCTGTATTTAAACCTTCAAAAGATTGAAAAATCACTTGAGAAATGTTATCTAAAGCATCATCTTCATGGGAAACACTCGGTGGTAATTCAGATAGCACGGTTCCAATAACACCAGTAACTAGTTCAGAAACGTCGTCAATTATTTTCTTAGCACATTTTCGATTTAACGAGGGATTGCTATACAAAGATAAAGCAAATGCTGCGGTGGACTTTTGTAAATGTTCATTATTTTTTATCAATCTTTCGGATGTATAAATAGATTTCTGGTTACTAAAGCATTCATTAATGTCCTGAACTTCTCGAATACTATCGGTTATGTCTAAATTTAAATGACATTCGTTGATATTATCTACGTGTAAATTTGGGGGCATACCTAAAGATATGTTCGGTTCCGAAACATTGTGATTAACTAGATGACGACGAAATGACCTTAAACTCTGAAATGTCCTGAAGCAATTAGATTGTGCACATTGATAAGTCGAATCATGACCTAAGCCGTGGCTAGTTTTGTAATGGTGAATAAGATCTTGGTGGTTGTTTGCCACCATTGAGCAAACGAAGCAAACAAACATAATTTACTTAAAATTCTGACATGAAACATGAAACACTCGTAATTTTTTTATCAGTCCTGCAGTCTAAATTATAAAAGTATTTTTGTATGAAGGTCCAGACACTTATACATTCTAGCGGGTACTGAGCGTTGAGGACGTGTATAACTTTGAAGCACACGTCGACGGCTTTGAGCATTGAATCTATTTTGTACAGTATGTTGTCGAATGCTACGTAAAAGTCCTTGATATCCTTAGTTGTTGTTCCGACGGCGATGATTATGGGTTGGAATGTTGTTCCTCTCGCTAGATGTACGTTCTGGCATTGTTCAAGTTTGTTTTTAACTTCACTTTGGTTCTGTAACAAAAAAAATATGTAAGTAAATAACCTACTCTTCTTATACATATTTATTTATTTACATATAGGTACATACATTGCTTCTGGCCCCACACTCGGATACCCTGTGTCGTGGGAACCAGAAACAGCGACATCACAAACATGTAAACATCCAAGAACTGGGGTTTTTTTTGTCCCCCCCCTCTCGCATGATACGCAGACCTGCAACTGTTGCGCCACAGAGGTTTTCATAAAATAAATGATTATAAAATAAATATATGTGCAGTGAGTGAACAAGTAGAAATAAAAGGCTCTGTCAATCTGGCTGGACTAGCTTCAGTGCCCTTTCCTCAGGTGACTGACCGATAATTTCTGAAAATTTTATTTAGTAATATCAAAACTGAATTATCTCAAAAACCTTACTATTTACGACAAAGAATAATTGTTGTTTATAATTAAATTCTCAATCGATGGTTTTATAGGTGTAAACAAAAAATGCAACATTTTGGGAAATTTTAACTAATATAGGTAACCCAGAAAGATTCGATGTCTTTTATTACATATTCTCTCAAAAAACTATCTTAGCACATTATGACATGTATTTTGCACATCTTAGCACATTATACATTGAAACTTTGCCCAAACTTGGGACAAATTATTGACCCAACAATTAAAAGTTGTAATGACGACTCCACTTTCCGCCTCTGTTTAGGTACACAGTTCAGGTATTTTAGCTCTACCTATTCCGATCACTGGTCATTTCCACCTCTATCGATCATTTTATTTCAACAGCTATATTGGGATATTGAATTAACAGGGATATTGAATTTAAAATACATGTCAAGTAATTCCCATTCACGTCATTTAATATTCTAATAGTTGTACGTACCGTTACGTGTAAAATGAACGCACTCTGCGACTCCACGATGCTGGGTTTGTAGAACTTCTTTTTCTTGTCGTCACTTATTGGCACTTTAACCGTAGGTGGCATTTTCTGAGACATCAATTTAAAAAATATGTAGTCTCTGGCATCTGAAAGAAATATTAAGTACAAAATAAGTATCAAGTGTTGACTCGCTACCAATCGGATGATTAGTTTGTTTATGTAATCGCCATTTGGTTAAATGATACACTTAATTAATAGTTGACTCACTGAACTTGTCTTAAAACAATAATATTAATTTAGTACCTTCCATAGGATTTTCATCAAGTATCTTCACATCGCTTGATTTAAGTTTTTTCAAAAGTGGTAGCGCCTTGTCCATAAATAAAGGCCACTTTTTCAGTAAGTTCAGCTCACAATTAGGATGCATAACATTGAAGTCAGCTTCAATCTGAAAATAAGATAGGTTGGAAAATAGAATCTAAGGCAACCGCGTAAGAGCTGAGGAGTTATGGTTGTCAATTATTTTTTCATAGGTGAGCCCTAGTGATAGTCTAAATTAAACTAATGTTTTTACACATCATAGCCCTCATTGACATGTTTTAAAGTAGTACACACAGCATCACATATAAGTATGCCCAAAGAGTATACATATTATAACGGTAGTATGCCCATACATTAATGCATAAAAATGTTCATACCAATTTGTAGCCTAGGCTTGTTTTAAGACTTGGCCATTCCGAGAGTATGTCGTTTATGGTGTTTTTAGCCGAAGCTAAATAGTTCATTCTGCAATTCCGTGTCTTATTCCACTTATCAGAAATTTCTGGCCATGGCTCCTTGTTGAATTTGAGCCACAACCTGTGCTCCTCAGCCTCTTCGGTACTCAGAGACTCTACTAAAATCAAAGACAAAATTAAAAGTTTAAGGTCAAACGTCACGGTCTGGGTGGAAATTTTAAATTTTGGCTGTTTTCTCAACTTTGTGTGTAAACAGTGACACTGTTTATCCATTTGACTCAAGCCGCGGTAGAAAAACACTGTTACACGTCTTAATTATGTATCAATATCTTAGAATAAAGCATTCAATTGTATGTACTTGTGTAAATTCATTTTAACACGAATCTCGACAAGTGTGTAAAAATGATTGCTTTATTTTAGGATATTGATGCGTGAAACAGTGTTCACATTCGCCAACACTTCGTCACATTCGTCAAACTGATAAAAAGTTTAATCACAAAGTTGAGAAAACTGCCAAAATTTTAAATTCCCGCCCAGGCCGTGACGTTCCACCTTAATTTGCATGTCACTTAGATGGTAATAGTACAGTACAAGTGTGGAAATTTAATAGCATGCGAAGCGACATTACACACACGAGCCGCTAAGCGAACACGGTAAGATAGCCAAGGGTGTAATAATCAATGCACACGTATCATACGACGTTTTTCAGCACTTGCGAGGAAAAAACAGACTGTCTTGTATTGATATAACCACACAACATAAACGTAAACATTTGCAGGCATAAAAATCGGACCGGAGATTGAAAAATAAAGTAACAATAACCGGCCAAGTGCGAGTCGGACTCGCGCACGAAGGGTTCCGTACCATTATCTATAAAAAACAGCAAAAAAATAAAACATTTTTTATGGGAGCCCTCCCCAAATATTAATTTAATTTTAATTTTATTATAAATTTTTAAGTAAATAATATACTCAATATATTGTGAACATTTTAAGCGTCTACCTGCAACTATTATCAATATCGAGCAAAAATGAGCAAAAAATCACGTTTGTTGTATGGGAGCCCCCCTTAATATTAAATTTCTTTTGTTTTTTAGTATTTGTTGTTATAGCGGCAATAGATATACATCATCTGTGAAAATTTCAACTGTCTAGCTACCACGGTTCATGAGATACAGCCTGGTGACAGACAGACGGACGGACGGACAGACGGACGGACGGACGGACGGACAGCGAAGTCTCAGTAATAGGGTCCCGTTTGGCACCCTTCGGGTACGGAACCCTAAAAAGCACTAGTGCGCAATAAGCGCTATTATAGCCCTTAATGCCTTGCTACAAAGAGCCACTTTTAGAGCAAGTGTGTTGAAAAAGAAAAACAATAAGTAATGTAACTACATTATGTGTTTGTGTACAAGTTGAGGCGCAAGAGGCGGCGCTCACAAACAAAATAAAACAACAGGCCAAGTGCTTGTCAGACTTTTGCACATTAAGGGTTCCGTATCATAGGCTAATGAGGGAATTTTAAATATATTAAATGTTTATACCTGTGTGAGTGTCTTCTTGAGCTTGAGAGACAATTGCTGCTACGTCTAATGCTTGACCACCAATAATACCAGATTTTCTTAATATTCTTCTCTGGTTATGGTAGCGGTCAACTAGCTTCCCTCTTGCAGGGATATAAGCTTTCGCCGCATATTTCCTACTCGGGACATAATATGTCTCCTAAAATTAAAAGATCGTGTTACAATGATTCCTACGTGTCACACCTTGCCGCAAAACCATTTGACGAATGCTTGAGACGCGATCAAGGTTTCGGTTCTGGATGAGTAAGTAAAAATATCAACCTTGTTTATACACTCCAACCAAAAAACATATAAATTGAAACTTCCCACACATAAACTCCGAAGAAGAAAGAGAAGATTCGGAAAGTTTCCGGGAGGAATCCCATCTATAGGCCACGCCGCGAGTGTGAGCACACTTTTTCCGTAAGTAGGTATCGGAATATTTTACAACGAAGTTAGGGAGCAGAGTCGTTGATAAATATTAGTGCATTAGTTTTCTTAAAAACTAGGAAACTACATTTTACGACATGCAAACTACACTATAAAGAAGATTTCACAGATTTAAGTTCACGGTCGCCACTTATGTCAAGGACATAATAAAATAGTCTTTTGTTGATTTCAGCGCTTTAATTTCGAGTAAAAAATATACAAATTTTAAAATTAAACCGCTGAAATCAACAAAAGACTATTTTATTATGTTCTTGACACTACAGCTTACAGGACATGCATGGAAACCGAATTCCAGAAAGTGTACGTATTCTTAGAAAACGAAAGAAGACGGACAGAAGGACACACAGACGAACGAAATTTTGGCCAATCTCGAAACTGGACACTTCGCTCACTCGGTCAATTCTAAAGGTATGATTCCGGGACGGACCGCAGACCGCAACCGCGACGCCGCTGTGCCGTCTCTGCGGCAACCCCGCGATTAGAAAATGCTACGCGACTGCAGACCGCAGTGCCGCCGCGCTTGGAATCAACTTCATAGAGATGCATAGAAACCCGTCGTGTCGCCAGCGGTCTGCGGTTGCAGTTTGCGGTCTGCAGTCCGTCCCGGAATCGTACCTTTATAATAATAACATGCTAAGCTCTGACTTGTCTTTCTACCATAGGGTAAGTTGGATGAGAGAGAGGTGAAATGTAACAACTTACTCGTAGGTACATCCCGTACGAATTTACTTGACACCTGGCCCCCAATTCTACAAACGGATGGCATGCCAGTTGCTAATAGCGCGGCGCAGTTTGTAGTGCGTGCGGCGCATCTGGGCAGACGCACCGTCTCGTCGACAAGTCAAAATAGGTTTTTTTGCTCCGCGCTATTAGCATCTGGCATGCCATCCGTTTGTAGAATTAGGGACCTGACCTATCATACCTGCTCCGCCCCACGCTGTTTTCGCCCAATGTATGAACTCGCACTAAACACTAGTTTCAAAACAAAAATGTATAGGATTTGACGTTTGTTTTGTGGTTAAACTACGCTTTATATTTTTTTGTGGTATCAGGGTAACCGCACCGAGCCAGCGTGGTGGAATATTGCTCAATCTTACTCGTGTCAGGGTAAGGGCCTGTGCCCCTCGGTGGGGACATTAATGGGCTATATTTACATTTAACAGGGTTAAAAACTTAAAACGCTTAAAGGAGGTAAACGTGGGCTTAAGACGGGAAGGGGCTAGCTAGACGTACACTTTCTGTTATTGGATTTCGTTAAGACTACCACCTCAGCTTAGTAGGTAAAGTTAGTAAAACCTTGCATTCAGACGGAAACAGTTGAATGATTTGATTGGACATCTCCTGAAAGTCTCGACTTGTCATCGAGCCATGCTGTTTGATGTAATATTCAACTATAGTCTTGGTAATGTTATTTCTCGTAGCCATGTCAATGATTTTGTTCACTGAGGTTAGACACAAGACACCACAATTTGTCGTCTTCAAAATAGATTTTAAATCAGTTTTTGCCTAGTAAAATGAGAATAAGCAAGGTTATTCATGTTAGTAATGTAATAAACGACAGTTTGATAAGTAGGTAGGTACCTTAATGCGATCAGATCAGGCACCCATACCCAAATTTTCACAGATGATGTATTTCTGTTGCCGCTATAACAACAAATACTAAAATACAAAAGAAATTCAATATTAAGGGGGGCTCCCATACAACAAACGTGATTTTTTCGCTCATTTTTGCTCGATATTGATAATGGTAGCAGGTAGACGCCTAAAAATGTTCACAATATATTGAGTTGATTATTTACTTAAAAAATAAGTAATTAAATTAAATTAATATTTAGGGGGGGCTCTCATACATGTTTTTTTTATTTGCGGTTTTTTTATAGATAATGGTACGGAACCCTTCGTGCGCGAGTCCGACTCGCACTTGGCAGGTTATTTTCATTGGCGACCATATATTTCTTGGGGGAAGTTGTTAATAATGATATAATTTGGTTTCTATCGGGCTTGGGTTTATTTTCCATGCATCGTGAGTAATGTCCTTTGCTACCTACTTTATTTAGAGTACTTTCCCTCCAGGTCGGGTTTAAAAATTCGATCATGTATTCTAAGTAATGTAGGTACAACAAGCAACAACTCAGATATCTTGGTGCAATCGAAGAGACATTATTCTGAACATGTATAATGGAAATGTGTGTCGTAGCAAGGAAATTATGAAAGATCCTGTGCCTTAACCAAATATTCCTGGGCTTTGTACGATAACCTCGATAACTTATAATTATAACATTAGTTAAAAACTTACTTGAGACTTCTCATTTGGCAGCTCGCTGCATCCAGCACTACCGGTGCTACTCGCAGATGGAGAGCTTGACATCAACAATTCGCTTGAACTCAAGCTATGTGTGTCGTCAGATGCTGTGTCCTATAAAAATATTAGTGGATAATCTAAAGCCATGTACAGATTGCTGCAACGCAACATGTAATGCAACACGAAACGAGCATCTACACTATGGGAACTTTGTTACATTACATGTTACATTGCGGCAGTGTGGACGTCTTTGTATGTTGCATTGCATGTTGCGTTGCAGCAATCTGTACGCGGCTCAAAATGTAACACGCAATGAAAGAATTTGCCGTCCGCGTAACACAATTCCCATAGTGAGGACGCCTTTCGCGCACGAACTGCGCACGCTACGCGCGCGAACTGAGCATTACACAATACAACTCGTGCGCGGCGCGATCCGCCGGTTGTCGGCTTTTCGACAAAGGGGCGCGGAGTGTGCTCGGGCGCGCCAATCTAGACGCTTGTTGCTTGTTGTGTTTTTGTACTGCGGAATGCGCGCTGCGAGCATGCCGGGAACAGATGCGAATAGGTACATGCAAGGTTCGTGCGCGCCAGTTTCGTACAGACTAGAGCGCGCTTCGTGCAGTCTGGTGAAATCACGGTGAAATGTTCCGTTCATGTTACGTTGCATGTTACGTTACGCTAGTCTATTTGTACCTTAATACTAGTGGCTCTGTGAGCTGTAGACCTCGCGAGTATGTCGGTGGGAAAGCTGAACTGCTAACACACATAAAAAAATAACCCAAATACCTAATTTTCCTTCAATAACACATACAAACTAACTTATGAATGTACCTGGTTACGTACATGCAGTATGAAAGTAGCCGCACCAATAACTTTGTAAACTACATTTTGCGATCTAAAATACAATCTATTGACTTTTTACTAAAATGATAGTCTATTTCACTCTCATGGTCTTTAAGAAACCAACGACACCTCATTTGTTAATATCCATCGAGCCGTTTGGGTTGTAGCGATTTTTTTTACATTTTAAAACCCCCTATCTCCGCCATTTAAAAAAAAAACAATAATCGGTTAAGTGCGGGTCGGTATCGCACACGAAGGGTACCGTACCATCGTACAACAAATCAAAAGCACTCAAAACAATAAAAAAATAAACAAAAAGAAAATTTAAAAAGTTTATGCCTTCACGAGATTTGAACCGACGACCTCCGGATTGAGAGTCTACATCATACCGGCTAACCACAACCATGTGGGTTGACGCGAAATATGCTATCATATTTAAATGTGTAGTTTGTGTCTATGACATGGTTGCTATGACAATAAATAAACAGTTTCAGTCAAGATCTCCATTTTGAAATGCGTAAGTGTTAGATACACGTCTCTTGTATCGGGGCCCCCTTTAATTTGCAATATCTCTCGTATTTCAGTATTTGTGGTTGGTGCGGCAACAGATATACACATTCTGTGAAAATTTCAGCTTTCTAGCTACCTATTACGGTTCGTGCAGACGGACCCGCGGTGACAGACAGGACGGACGGACGGACGGACGGACGGACGGACAGACGGACGGACAGACGGACAGCGAAGTCTCAGTAATAGGGTCCCGTTTGGCACCCTTCGGGTACGGTACCCTAAAAACTGGCTCGACAAAAAAAACTATTTAATTGTTCAACCTACCTACTCACAAAATTTCACGCGAATCGGTTGAGAAATGCGCCCTGTAGAGGAGAACAGGAAAACAAACAAACATACGAAAGCATTTTTGGCCAATCCTGAAACGGAGACGCTTCGCTCGCTTCACTCGCTCGGTCAGTACAAGGTATACTTCGGCAAGAAATGCTAGACATGATGAGAGATGAGATGATGGCTGCATTTGTAGCTTACTGCTTGTTAAGGCCAGGTGGGCCGGCGGACACAACCATATTGTAATAAAGTTTATATAACATCTCACACTGCAACATGGCTGTTACGTCCGTCGTTGCAGCAGAAAACTGCAAAAATATGTGTTTTTCCACAATAGTAATTAAGATAATAAGTTGGTCAAGTCAAACTCTACGAAAATATCTATAAATCTAATAAATAGCTATACAAATAGGTAGGTACTTACATAAATTATTTGTTGGATTTTGTCCAGCCCACGTTTAAAGAGAATCCTTTCTTTTAGATTCGGTATAAGTTCTTTGAGTTCTGCGTCTTTTATATCGTCCCATAACTTAAATGGAATTTGATTATCTAAAACAAACATAGACCCATGAGTTTCAAACAGGCAAAGTACTTATTATTATTACGCACAGTGTGGAATTTGCACACCAAACCTGTGGGGTTTTTTACAGGCTAATGAACTGAAACTGCCTGCGCCGACGCCTGTGCTGGTCGGCGCAGGTCGGCGCTCTGGTTCGTTCGGTACAAAAGTATTGTAAAGGTGCGAACGCACTAGGCGGAACTGCACCGCGCAGCGGAACTGAGCGACACGACGCGACAAAATATTCTTTCAAGGCAAACATATGGAGCAAACCGCACTACGCGGCAACGGAACTGCACTGCAGCGGAACTGCGCGGCAAAGTTGGGCAACTAGGCAAAACTGACGCTACCTCACGCGTAGTGCGGTTTGCTCCATATGTTTGCCTTGAAAGAATATTTTGTCGCGTCGTATCGCTCAGTTCCGCTGCGGTGCAGTTCCGCCTAGTGCGGTCTTACCTTCAGACTGCCTGTGCCGGCCGACTACCTACTTGCGCAAAGCGGCACCGATAAGCGCTGGTAGACCAGCGCTCTGGTAACCAGCGTTCTACGCACTTATGTCTACTCTGTGTGTCCGGAGCCTGGGCAAAGATTGGTCGAGTAACTAGGTACCTACTACACGTGCGAGCTTGACTTGAGACTCCGCTGGAATGCAATAGCAGCATACAAACGCCGCCGTAATGACGTCATTGGCTCAAGCCTCGCAAGCATTTTAGCGAACCAAATCGAACAAGATACACAGATTATAAAGAGTTAGCAAGATACAAAAAAATAGTAGGTATGTAATAGGTAGGTGTAAGTATCAACATACCTTGAAAGTTGTTTATGGTTGCTTCAGACAATCCCCATTCCGCAAGATATTGAAGTCCTAGGCTATCGTCACATAATAAAGCGTCTTCGTCTAGTGACGATGGCGGCGGGTCCATGTTCGTTCACACTTGCAACACAACACGAGAGTAGGTAGGTTACTTTACTACGCTACGACAAACACGAACTCACTGAGCACTGACCAAACTGGCAATGAAGAAATGAACGAGAGAGAGCATTGGTGAGTGGGAAGCGGGCGGGTGGCGGGCGGAGGGGTGGTGTGCTGGTGGTGGTAGATAGAGTTGCCTACTCCGAGAATTCTATCTCGCTAGACTCAATACGAAAAGTCGTCAAGGAATTTTATGAAAACGCTTCTTTAACTTACCATGATACATTTCCTTGAAAGAGCATAGTAGCATTTTAGTAACGAGCTTGGCATACCTACCGTCCGCCACCTTGAAAAAGTCATAAATTCGCCGGCCACTCATGAAATTTTGTGTCAATCGATAGCAAACGGCATTAAAATCATAAATTATTACTTAAATTAGGTAGCTACTCCCGTAGGCCAACAATCATGAGATTGGGTTTGGGTAAAATAGTATGGACCATTTTGGCGTAATTTTTAGGGTTCCGTACCCAAAGGGTAAAAACGGGACCCTATTACTAAGACTCGCTGTCCGTCCGTCTGTCTGTACGTCGGTCTGTCACCAGGCCGTATCTCATGAACCGTGGTAGTTAGATAGTTGAAATTTTCTTTTCACAGATGATGTATTTCTGTTGATGCTCTGTAACAACAAACACTAAAAACAGAATAAAAGTATTTAAGGCGGCTTCCATACCCGATCGTCTGTTAGTACTATGTTATAAACTCAACTAACATACTCAACATGTGAACTCAATTATTTTTCAATGTTAAGATTGTTTGAATCAAATCCTAGTTCAGTAGAAACGAGATGGCATTTATTCGTTACGTACAAATGCATTGTTGTAAAAGAAACAAAAGGTTTTCGTAAATGTGTCGTCACGCAAATGTCAAAGTAGGTACCTAAGTCTGGGATACTCTACCATCCCAAGCGCAATCTACGGGTAAGCCCGGCTATCCCAAACTCATGCGACAAGATACAACAATCGTGTTTTTTTTTGTTCGTTTTTGCTCAATATTGGTAATGATAACAGGTGGCGCTTGAAATATTCACAAAATATTGAAAACCCACCCATTTATTTATTATCTAATTAAAACTGCTCAAATCTTGTACCAGTTCGTAGGGTATGTCACATGTTGACTTGCAGCCGTGTTGAATTTATACCGCTTACTGACACAAAGGAGACAGATTTCGCACGCGAAAAATAAGTAAGTAATATGTTTAAGTAATTGTCGCTACGGCTGAGTTACAAGTCGCCATTTCCAGCGACAAAGTCGCTAATTTGGCAACTCTGGCACGCGTCACCTTGATGAGTTGATGATCGAGTGCGCTGTCGCTGGGCGCCGCTGGGTATGCCTACGCATTGGATTGACCATTTTAGTTTTGTAATTTCAACACACTTTCAACATAACCAATCTTGTAAATAAACAAAACCAGCAAAACATAGCGTCACGCCTTTTCGCATACGGGGTGGCAGAGGCACAGCTGTGCCCACTTTTAGCCCGTGATTCAGTAGGTAGGTAGGTACTCCATTTTGCGTGACAGGTCGCCGCAGCTATGGAGCAATGGGTTTCCACACGACGTTTTCCATCACACCGTTAGAACATCCGCATAACGTACAGCCTGCTTATCATTTCGAACCTACATCTGCTGCGTCAGGTACCTACCTACCTGAGTACTAAACAAGTACCTACTGATACCTAGGTACCTAGTCGTAAAATCCATCAATGGCTTCCATCAACCTGCATTGAGCCAGCGTGGTGGAGTATGGCCAAATGTTACTCGTATCCAGGTTAAGACCTGTGCCCCTCGGTAAGGACATTAATGGTACCTACACCTTAAATAAGATATAGGTAAAATCATGTATTCTTGTTGGAATAAAGACAGACAATTTAGGTGGCACCTTCCTAGGTAGGCAGGCTACAGTTTCGTTAGGTACCTACCTACCTACCTCCTTACCACACTTGGCTTTCGGCCGCCATTATTACCTACAGGCACTTTTGTAATGAATGACTGATGAGTTATTTATTACTTACATAATTCAACGAAACGAAAAAGACTTCTTCTACGTTGATCAACCACCTACCTACCTACTTACTGGCTTCGTGTTCTAGCCTTACGGTTACCTACCCATAATTATCATAACATTTACATACAGGCACATACCTTCTTACCTACAGTGCTTCTGGCCCGACACAATGGCGCAGACTCTGTGTCATGGGAACCAAAAACAGTGACGTCTCAAAATTCTCAAACATGTAATAAACACATAAAAAATATGGACTCTATTTGGTAGGTAACCTATAGTTCGGGAAATATTAGTTGTCTTGTCCTACCTAGGTAGGTACAACCTGTACGGAACCTACTTGTTTCTATGCCTAATTATGTTGACAATAAAAAATAAACGGTCAAGTGCGAGTAGTACTGGCGGACCAAGGGTTCCGATTACACTTGGAGAGAGTCCGAACTGGTGTAATTAGGTTTCCACATAAAAAACTAAAGTAGGTATGATGTCATCTATGTAAACCAAATTGCATAGTTATGAAGAAAGACACTTTGCTTGTGCTAAGACCTTGCTTTGTGCCAAATTTCATGATTGTAGGACAACGGGAAGTACCCCATAGGTTTTTGGTCCATTGCGATTACTTACTATGATAATATCCAACAATTTTACAGCATATAAACGGTCGTAGCGTTCGATTACGTTAGCCTAGAAAGTTGATTTTTTCACAGCTTTGTGCGACCATAGACCTGAGCAATTGATATAAATTTCAGCTTGATACGTCTACGCGTTATCGATAACAAAGGTCTTGACTTCTTGACACACAGACGGACAGACAGACGGGCAACAAAGTAATCCTATAAGGGTTCCTTTTTTTCCATTTAAGGATCGGAACCCTAAAAAAATTACGATAAATGCCATTGCTGATAGGTACGTATTATATTCACGCCCAGAATTTAGTAAACCCAACGTCTGTTGGTTGTAAATTTAACGAAGAAGATTTAGTAACCCTACAGATCAGTGGTTCTTAACCGGTGGTCCGCGGACCACTTGTGGTCTTTGGAAGCATATCAAGTGGTCCGCGAGCCATGCCAATAAATAAGTGATGTCAACATAATATTACCCGAGCGCGTAACACGCCCGACTGCGACTCGAGGCGCGTGAGTGAGAGTGTTATTCATCGTCAAGCATTGATTGGCAGCCAAAACACTGCCGGAATGCTTTGCTCTCACGATGAAAACAGCTATAAAAGTAGTTTTAACTTTATTAAAAAGAGTGCACTCAATACTCGTCTCTTCAAGCAACTGTGCTCTGCTTCTCTACGCGGATGTATGTTGGCTTTCGAGGTTTTACGTACAAGGAAAACAAAGAGCTATTGGACCAGTTCTGTGACTATGCTGAGAACACTATACTCCACAAAAAATGCAGATGAACATATACTCCACTAAAAAACTTAAAAAGTGTATTCATTCGATACTTTCCTGGCTTAGAGGATAAAAGTATTTAGAAAGTGAATCGCAATACTTTTATTATCAACGTTTCTGAGGTGCCTGATGAAATTCAAGAAGTTATTGAAATGCGACACGATAGTAACTTGAAAGATTCATTAACTTGAAGACATTTGAATCAGGGAATTATGTAATTAAGTATTTTTTTTTACATAATAATATTTATATTACATATTAATATTACATTGAATTATCTCAGAAACGCTACAAATTACAACAATTTGTCAAAGGACATTTGTTGTTTGTAATTTAATTTTCTATCGATGTGCATGTATTTTATATGTGTACACGAAAAAGTGAAATTTTAGGGTATGCAAGTACCACCCCACTTGACCCCTCCCAGTATCCCAGGCTCAATACAAAAATGTTCGATGTTCTTTGTCAAATGCCCCCCAGTAATAAAATTATAAGAACCGCTGCTATAGATAAAAACTTTACAAAACGAAATGTGTTATTATCACCAAAATATTTTAATAAAAACCACCTTTACTGTTTCTTAATATTAACTAACAGATATAGTATAATTAACTTAGCTGAATATGTTGCATATTTACGCCCAGGATTGATTAAATCCAACGTCTGTTGGTAGTTAATTTACCGAATAATATCAGTAGCAACGCTCATGCCATCTATTGTTGGTTTAGGTCCTCTAAAAGTAGCCCTGACAAAACAAAAATGTAATTTTTACTAAAATTTTAACATAAAAACAACTCTTTTGTTTTGTAAAATTAATTAATGGATGTAGTATAATTCACTTTACTGAATGTGTTTCATATCCACGCCCAGGATTTATTAAATCTAACATCTGTTTACCGAATAAGATTTCTACTGTAACCCTACCTGTACATAAAGTCTTAACAAAATCAAATATTTTAATTTAACTAAAATATTTTTATAAAATGAACTGTCCCACTGCCTAAAATTAACTAACGGATATAGTTGAATTTACATTTAATTTAATTATTTAATATGTTGCACATTATTAATAAATCCAACGTCTGTTGGTTGTTAATTAAACTAAGAAGATTAGTAACCCTATAGATAATGTCTATACAAAACCTAATGTATCATTATCACTAAAATATTTTATTAAAAGCAACTGTTCTGTTGCGTAAAATTTACTCACAGATGTAGTATAAGTTACTATTATGAATAAGTTGCATATTCACGCCCAGGATTTAGTAAATCCAACGTCTGTTGGTTGTAAGTTTAATGAAGGAGATTAGTAACTCTATAGATAAAGTCTACAATACCAAATATGCTATGATGACTAAAATATTTTCATAAAAACAACTAAACTGTTTCGTGAAATTAACAAATGGGTGTAGTAGAAGTTACTTTACTGAATGTGTTACATATTCACGCTTAGGTTTTCATAAATTCAACATACGTGAGTTGTACATTTAACGGAGAAGTTTAGTTACTCTATTAGATAGATAAAGTCTTTCCAAAACCACATATGTTATTTTAACTAAAATAATTTCATAAAAGCAACTGTTCTGTTGCGTTAATTTTACTAACGGATAAAATATTATTTACTATAGTGAAAATGTTGCATATTCACACCATTATTTAGTAAATCCAACGTCTGTTGGTTGTAAATTTAACAAAGAAGATTAGTAACCATATAGATAAAGTCTTTACAAAACCAAATGTGTTCTTATCACTAAAATATTTTCAAAAAGCCACTATTCTACTGCGTAAAATTAACTAACGGATGTGGTTAAATTTACTATAGTGATTATGTTCTCTATTCACGCCCATTATTTGGTACATCCAACGTATGTTGGTTGTAAATTTAACGAATAAGTTTAGTAACCCTATAGATGAAGTTTTTACAAAACGACATATGTTATTTTAACTAAAATATTTTAATAAAAGTAACTGTTCTGTTGCGTAAATTTGACTAACGGATATAGTATAATTTACTATACTAAATATGTTGCATATTCACGCCCAGTATTTAGTAAATCCAACGTCTGTTGGTTGTAAATTTAACTAAGAAGATTAGTAACACTATCGATAAAGTCTTTACGAAATCAAATGTGTTATT
Source organism: Argyresthia albistria (assembly GCA_963457715.1). Lineage (NCBI taxonomy): Eukaryota > Metazoa > Arthropoda > Insecta > Lepidoptera > Argyresthiidae > Argyresthia > Argyresthia albistria. The sequence continues at coordinate 5,016,322 of OY735267.1, read as the reverse complement.
ATCTCTAAAATATTTTGATAAAAACAACTAAACTGTTTCGTAAAATTAACTAACAGATGTAGTATAATTTACTTAACTGAACATGTAGCATATTCACCCCCAGGATTTAGTAAATCCAACGTCCGTTGGTAGTTAATTTAAATATGAAGATTAGTAATCCTATAGACAAAGTCTTTACAAAACCGCATATGCTATTTTTTCTAAATTATTTTAATAAAAGCAACTGTTCTGTTGCGTAAACTTTACTAATGGATGTAGTATAATTTACCATACTGAATATGTTGCATATTGACACCCAGGATTTAGTAAATCCAACGTCTGTTGGTAGTTAATTTAACAAATAATATTAGTAATCCTATAGATAAATTCTTACAAAACCAAATTTGTTATTATTACTAAAATGTTTAATAAAATTAACTGTTCTGTTGCGTAAAATCTACAAATTCATTTAGTATTTTTTACTTATCGTACATCTTTGCATTTTAACTAGTACGGTTCTGTAATTTTGACATTCTTATTTGTTAAGTCTACAAAAGTAAATTGTAATCACATCAACAATTTAGATTTCGTAATTTTAATTATGTAAATGTTGTAGTAATAACTACAAATAGGGTAAATTCAACAAAAGTGAAATCAACTTACTTTAATTTAGTAAATTCAACAATGCCATTTTTTCAGTGTAGGTACCTACATATCGGCGCGTGACCTGTCAGGTAAGATAGGAGAAGACCTGCCTTGATCCTCGTCGTCACGTCACTATCCATCGTCCGTAAATTATAGTAACACTTATTAGTTATTACTGTTAATTAATTACTATATTTTGTGATTCAGTCGTGATTTTCACAATTTATGTACACACTGCGCTGGCGCCGCCCCGCCCCGGACTGACGTTCTCTGATTCTTGCTCGTCGCGCTAATGCGCCCTCGGCGTGCACGTATCCTCGCTGACGATGATATAAGTAAACAGTAGATAGTTACAACCCTTAGCTATATTTTGAGAGGTTGTTAGGGACATTATTCTGAGCAATTTTCACTCTGACCTGACAGAAATAAACTGGTCAAGCTCGACTATGGCTGGGGCGCCCTTTCGTTTGACCCCTTGGACTCCGGGGCATTCCGGGCAGAGCGTAGGTAGGTACCGGGTTCCGGACCCGAAGGGTGCCAAACGGGACGCTATTCTATTAGGGATAGTTTATATCAGGACGGGACGTGCCCGGCGTTTGAGACGATGTATACATTTTGGTCCGTCCGAGCCCCGGGCACGGATTATGCACTATAAACATATAATTCATAATTTCATAATTTCTTTATTGCACGGAAAACAATGTGATACATAGTCTTAACACCCACGGTAGCGTAAGGACAATCCAGTCCTTGGAACAATATTGACATTAAAATTATAAAAAAAAAAATAATGACATTAAAATTATTTTGACAGTGGGTACCAAGACGTCAATGAATGTCTAATTTTTGACGTTGGTACCCACTGTCAAACTAATTTTAATGTTTTTTTTTTTTTTTTTACAAAAAAAATAAAAAAAATGGCTGCAGCCAGCAGGTTAAAACAAAGGTAAATAGGCAAAGGCGAGCTTATCTCTAAAAAGAGATTTCTTCCAGCAAACTAGGCAAGATAGGACAGATTGTTCTGAGAGAATAGTACAAGTGCACAATAAATAAAATGAAGATAAATGAATCTACATATATCTACTACTTATAATATCTACACAATAAAATGCTACATAGACCTAAATATGAATACATAAATAAAATAAAATAAAAATATATATAATAGAGTAGAATACATAAACATACATCTACATATATAAAATACAAAATACGCTGTCTCAAATCCGTGCCAGTCCGGGGCACGTTCACGGCCCGTCCCGGGCCCGCCCCAGCCTCCGCTGTCCGTCTCGTCTGTCTGTCCGTCAGCGGGCTGTATCGCACGAACCGGGGCTCTACTCACGACACGATGCAATCGTTCGCCTGCAAATTGTATTTCCCTCTCTACCTATCTTCCTGTTCCGTCCTTCTCTAGCGGTGGCAAGGCAACCTGGCCTGCCTCTATGAGTTGCAGAGTCCGATTGCAAGCCAGGTTGCACCGTGAGTAGAGAAAGTTGCAATCACAAAATGTATTTGTTGCCGATACAACTACAAAAAAAATAAGTGTGTTTAGAATTGAATAGTATTATTTACTATCACACACACTATTATGTATAAGATTGAAGATATTGGAACTTTCAGGCGAACCCTTCGTGGGAGAGTTCGACTGGCACTTGACCGATTATTTTTAATGTAGAAACCTAATTTCACTCCAGCTACGAGGCCTACGAGTAACAATCTGCAAGCGCGCGTCCTACTCGCACTTGACCGATATTTATAAACTATTCGGTTGTCTGGTGGTTCGAGATAATAAAATGGCATGTACGCATGATGTACGCTAATAATGTGCTCTGTGGTACGCTACTTGCATGCCTAAACCCAACCGAATGCGTTGGCGTCGTCGGCAGAAATACAGTCTGAATCAAATTGAGATCAGATTTCAATGAGATGAGGCGCTGACTGGTGGATGGTACACTTACTACTAAGGACGGGAGTTTTTGCAGACATACAATGAGTTCATCGTCAAAAACAAGAAATCGGAAACGGGTTGCCGGCCCGCCGACCGATTACCACTACCTGTAGCCTTAGCATGACTAGCGCGACAAGAGTTTTATCGAGGGAAAGTGAGGGACAGAGATATGCGGTTTATACAGCTCTGTCCCTCACCAACTCGCGACAAAACTCGGCATGCTAAGGCTACTGGATAACGTCTCTCCTTCGCGAAGAAAGTAATCTCGGTCAAATTGGACATTCGCGGGCATTTCTCCACCAACTACCGACGCCTGCGCAGACTGGAAGGTGCATTTCTTATAAGCGCGCGCATCGTTACCGACCTCGAATCAATGTCTCGCGCGCTCTCAATTCGGTTTTGGAGAAATCGATTATTATCATGACGATTTTCTAGTGTCTGTAATTAAGTGGTTTCTAAGTGTTAGTTTAATTTGAATTGGTTGAAGTTAGGGACAGATAAGAAAATGTGTGTTATTATCAAGTATGGTGTTCTAGTGTTATTAGTTTTAGTAATTGGGATTCAGCCTGAGAGTAAGTATTCTGTGGTTATTATCAAGTCCTACGTCGTTATTAATATAGCTAATACGTCTTAGTATTTATTACTACATACTAGCTTTTTAAGATGTATTCTCATCTACATAGATAGATGGACATCTAGATCTAGGTAGATCTACCTAAAAGTGACGTACATATCATGACCAAGTCAAGATTCAAGACCAAGTGTCGATTAGGTAAGGTAGGTAATCAATTCAAATTCACATCTCAGTGAAAATGTTGCACATTTAAACCTTCATTCGATTCAGAAAAAGTTAATTTATGCATGTTAATAATTTAGTTACCTACCTACAAATCTGTTATCAGCTAAGTAATTTTTATTCTAAAATAAAAATATCTAATAGTAAAGCGTTGACGTAACCTTTTTACCTATGGATGAAAGAGAAAACGGTATGAATTAATTAGAAATGTTCCTATCTAACATTAAAATGCTTTAACATCTATTAATTCATATCCGATGGATACCTTTGTATTTAATGTAATAACGAATTATAAGTATAATAGTAACGTTTCCACGCGAAATGATGGGTCTGTTTTTCCGGTCTGCTAACGGCCACTAGCAATAGAAACCGTTGTTCTTTGCGGATATACAGTTGAGTAAATAAAAAAACATCAGTCAACACGCAGCGTGATATAATTTGTTTATTGTGCCAATTTACATACCTCCATACATACAATTTACATACCTCCATACATACAATTTACATACCTCCATACATACAATTTTGTATTAATTATGAGCGCACAAAAATTTACCATATTTTAGCCGAATGCTCTACAATGATGATGAATGTGATAATTGAAACAAAAAGTAAACTTTAGAAAAAACCGACTTCCACAAACCCTATTTGATTAGATTGAGTTTAATACTAACTGTAACCCCTTATCCCCCCCTCCCTTGGGGAATTAATTTTGTCAAATGCTATATCAGTGCTACTTCACGCGACTAAGGAACCCCTGTACAAAGTTTCATGGCTCTAGGTCCACCGGTTTAGGCTATGCGTTGCCTGCCCGTCAGCCACGCATTGTATTTGTACCTAGTATTGAGCAGATCTGGTGGCCATATGTGGTCTTCATCAGCAGTTCCGCATCACAATATTATGCTTACCATGTGCATTTGCACGAGTTATTATGAAAAACACAAAAATCACTATAGGTCTGCCTATAATATTTGAAGAGTTCTCTCGATTTCTCCAGGATCCCATCATCAGATCCTGACCTGGTGTCAATGGGACCACCCTTGAGGTATTACCTATACGCCGAAAAAAGATTTGTTCAAATCGGTTCATAATTGGCGGAGCAATCGCGTAACAAACATAGAAAAAAAAAAAACAAAAAACATACGGGTCGAATTGAGAACCTCCTCCTTTTTTTGAAGTCGGTTGAAAACATACATAAAATATTTCATATTATAGAAAACTTCCTAACTTCCTCTTACCCTTAGATAAATGAAACAATGAAATCACTTTTCAGTAATTGAAATAGTGTGTTAAAGTTTTTTTTATTTATTTTTTACTTTCTAGCTAAGAACTCGCAGGCTATCTGGAGGAATTCTTCTTCTTTCTGAAATGGCAGATTGTGTCCGGCTCCTTCTACATATACCAGCTCAGCCGAAGGGAAATACTTTTGAATTCCTGGAAGGCCATCTGTTCTGAAAATCAACCATCATAACAATTTTACATAATATTAATTAATGATGTCTTAAACTTAAAAATATAAAAAAAGTATCGACCGACCGGTGGACATAGGGCTTCATAGTTTATGAATAGTTGATAGTGGTAGATTTCAGTTTTTCTATTTATAATTTTTGTTACTTCTTCAATAGGCGATATCCTGACAGCTAAAAAAAGTTCTGAAAGCTGCCAACAGATGGCTTTGTGTCGACATGGGGTTGGATTTTATATCGTTCACCCTTAATTTGACTATAAAAAGGTGTTTAATGGCTAGCTGGTGGTCTTTATCCTCACCAAACTGCTTTTCTTTTTGTGAGAAAATAAGTAGTTTCTCCGGAAAATTAAGTTGAAATTTCCAAAATACTTGTCACCAAAACGCAAAAATCGGCTTCTTCATACGTCGAAGAGACCATACACAAGCTAAATTTGCATATATTGCCAATAATATTATCAGCAAATTACGTTTTGTTCACCTAAATTTTACAATTTTCATTTTCGATTTCCAGAAAAACTACGAATTTCTTCGCAGAAGCACTTTGGTATGAAAAGTGACATGAAAAGTGACTGCCAGCTATCCACCTTTTTAACCGACTTCCCAAAAGAGGAGGTTTACAATTCGTCCGGATATTTTTTTTTTATGTATGTGCCCCGATTGCGCCTTGACGGATGGACCGATTTGGAAAATTATTTTTTTGTTTGAAAGGTTTCACCTTCCCATTGGTCCCATTGACAGGTTCTGATAATGGGATCCTGGAGAAATTGAGGGAACTCTTCAAATATTATAGGCAGACCTATAGTGATTTTTAAGTTTTTCATAATAACTCGTGCAAATGCACATAATATTGTGATGCGGAACTGCTGATGAAGACCACATATGGCCACCAGAACTGCTCAATACTAGGTACAAATACAATGTGTGGCTGACGGACAGGCAACGCATAGCTTAAACCGGTGCACCTAGAGCCATGAAAGTTTGTACAGGGGTTCCTTAGTAGCGTGGGGTAGCACTGATATGGGATTTGACAAAATTAATTCCCCAAGGGGGGGGGGATAAGGGGTTACAGTTTGTATTAAATTCAATCTAATCAAATAGGGTTTGTAGAAGTCGGTTTTTTCTAAAGTTTAGATACTTTTTGTTTCAATTATTTATAATCAAATCGAACGATATAAAAGCCAAACTCATGTCTCGTCTACGACATCTAGTGACGAATTTGGAACTACTGAAATGGTTTTTTTTTAAAACGCCCATTCTTACAATCGGTTGGCCCGGCCAACTTGGCCACTGATGGGCCCATAAAGGCCTACGCACACCGGGGCGGCCGGCGGGACGGTCGCATGGCAGAGCAGGATCTAGCGAAGTAGGACACTGGGATGGGATTGTCTGGGAGATGTGCTGAGCCGGCAACATTGCGGCAATATTGCCCCATACAAAAAATGGCAATACAGGATGTAACAGAAAGAGGTGTACAAGCTGAAAGAGCGTTGTTAGGGACATCATTCTGAACAACTTTCACTATCGGACCGACTTGATCAGAGCAACTTTATTTTTCACTCCACCATACAGTCAGCTGAGCGCTAGGCCCGAAATGTACTGAGTTAATAAAAACAAAGTTGCTCTGATCAAGTCGGTCCCATAGTGAAAGTTGTTCAGAATGATGTCCCTAACAACCCTCTTTCGGCTTGTACACCCCTTTCTGTTACACCCTTTATTGTCGTCACGGCACATCTTCACATCTATATATATTATCTGGGGCAGCATGCCGTGCGTGACATAATATGTTCTAGGTACCTACCTGATATAATCAGATTTTGATCCGGCAATAAAAAGTGACGGTCCACAATACTGTAAGCCATGCAAGTCAGTAGCAAAGGATTGAATAATGGACAAATGTTCCTTGATAACATCAACATTGAACAGCCATCTGAATACGCCATCGTTTGTTCGTTCTAGACTCTGATATATAACATGTTTTAAAATTTTCGGATCCACCAAAGGCACAACCGTTTTTAGGTACTCTAGAGCATCATTTCTACCTTCCGTCAGCGTTATACCAGGTCTAATAGAGATTTTACTAATTCCATTGAGAAGCTTCTGTATTTTCTCTCGTAGCTCTTCATTAGGATTGCTGTCCAGCGATACATCTATCGAAATCATGCTTGATATCAAATCTGGCTGAAACAATATAGGATAGGATGATAGAATTAGGATATTCGACGGTTTCATTTGTAATTGTCGCGTTAGAAATAACTTCCAGTACTTAAAGAAAAAATGGCCAAGTGCGAGTCGGACACGCCCATGAAGGGTTCCGTAGTAGCATCATAACATAATACACCTGATACACCTAACCCAAATATCACTATCATTCTTCACCAGCAAATAATTACTTTGTTTTTCATCGTGTTTGTATGAATGACAAAGTTATCTTTGCGGTTTTTAATAAATGTTTTAAATTTGTATTTTTTTTATTGCACACACATAAAATAATACAGATAGCTTATTTTAAAAAGACCATGTACAAGGGCGAGCTTATCTCTAATAAGAGATCTGTTCCAGCAAACCGTGTAGGGTAGGAGACGGAGATTATATGTACAGGTTGGTTAAAAAGGTGACGACCAAAAACTTTGTTTTTGCTTTTTTATGGCCACCATTAAGGTAAGGAATCATCAAAAGCATTTAAATAATCTCAAATTGAACGACCAGTGACACATTAAAATAGTAGTTCATGAAACATACAAGAAAACATACGGTATGTTACACAACAGAACGTCAATGTAGCCAAACCTCCAAAACCAAGAATTTCACAGCGCATGCGCGGTGCAATGGGCCACAGTCATGAACTTTATCAAACCTCGGATCAATGAAACTCTTTGTTTAACTCTTCCTTCCTAACACATGAAACACTGTCTTCCTACGTTTGTATGAAACACTGGCTTTCAAATCGGTAGTAAAAAAGGTACAGCTTTCCAACTCTCTTTTGGCGCGCGGAGATAGGTGGAACTAAGGCTCGATGACCAATGAGGAGTGAACAATTTGTGTTCAATAACAGATTCGTTGAATTGAGTTGCGTCTAATGATTTTTGTATAGTTACCTATTAATTTATGTGTGTACCGTGTCCATTGAATAAATGATTTATCAATCTATCTAATTACACCAGTTAGATACGAGGTAACAATTTCCAAGTGTGAACGGAATCCTTGGTGCACGGGTCCCACTCGCACTTGACCGTTTTTTTTCAATTTGCTCTTCTATTATTAATCACAGTCTCGGAAACTTAAGTATTGTACTGTAAAACTTACTCAATACTCATACTCATACTCATACTCATATATTTATTGCACTCCATAGGTTTACAAAGATGGTATTTTAACAAAGTACCAAATATGGACCCTGGCAAGGGCGTGGCAACGTAGTGTCCTCTAGGAGGATACTTGAAAGTTATAACTTACTTCTAAGTTCAATTGATATAATACTAAATAATTTAAATATTTATTTAGATACATATAACTTTTATATTTGTATATAAACATACTTACATGAATCAGTGCTAGGGCAAGGGCCACCCGCCCGCCCATACTGTGGCCCATTACGGATACTTGAGGTAGTCCCAACTTCTTAATCAGTTTAACAGTATCGCCAACCATGTCTCTGCATGTGTGCTGCGGGGAGTACGGGCTGCGACCGTGGTTCCTGGCGTCAGGAACTATCACTGTCCTGCCGGTCGCTTCATGGATAGCCATCGCCTTCTTCTCCCAGATTTCCTTTGTACTCACCAAACCGTGCAAGATCACCAGAGGTGGCTGGGGTGAGGATCGCCCAGGAGTGGATAAAGAAATATGGCACAGATCTAATGCCTCAGTAGTCAAATGGCTTGCCCCGAATGAGATCACATTGGGCCACATTTTTGGGCAGCTGAGTATAGTTGTTATGCCCGATCCGTAGCGAAACATAGTTTCAAATGATTACGATCAAAGACAGACCTTTGTTTTATTTGTACAAATGTGTAAGTTCGTTGGTTTAAATAGTAACGCAGTCACGGACTAATATAACCACCTATATAAGTATCTACTTTTATGTTGTAGGTAGTTATTATTTGTCACAAAATCTATAGTTAGTTAAAATAATTATAGGTTTGTTTATCTGTTATTTATATTGATATTTAACAGATATTGAGAATTTTAATTTTATTGAGGAAAAAACTAAAAATCGTACCAAAAAAATAGAAGTGAGCAACACTCCCACAACATCCTTTTGAAATTAATCTTGTCTTGTTATGACGGACCAAATGAGCTCAAACCAGCTAGCCTTATTAATAAAAACTTTCTCCGGCAGTAAGTTTTTATTGATATGGTGGGATGAGTTTATCTTTTAACATCCCAGAACATAATCTTAAATCACAATGTGAGAATTCGGGCTCCAGGGTTTCTCTCACACCTTAGAAGTTCAGAATCAGACCAAGTTGATGGTACCATGATGATGTGGCCAATTCTACGATCGGCCGCCGACATAATATTGTATACGTATGTACGCTGTTATTTGGACAAGTCGACCTATTAAACTGGTTAATACAATTATTTAAGCTAATGGCAAAAAATATTGTACGTATTATAACGATTGATGATTAGGACCATTAGAAATAAATATAGTTAGTGTTACCAATACCAAGTGAGTGCCTGAATTACCTGGAGGTTCCCTATTTTGTGTGGTACATAACGTCACATACATGACGAAATTGTAAATTGCGAAATTGCGAGTGCCATTTATAATGGTGGACTTAATTTGTTTGGTGAATGTGCTCCGCACCTAAAAGCCACACAAAATGTTTACCTAAATTATTTTTCAATCAAAGATATAACTAGTAGCTCTGTGAGCTGCAGACCTCGCGAGCGACCGACACCTGGAATTAGAGTTTTTTTTCATTAAATTCCATCCCCTCACCGCTCACATCGTACTTGAAGTTTATCGGATGAACAGATGGAATTATTATAAAAACAAATGAAGCGACTGCATTTTCTTTCAATAACGCATACAAACTTATGAAAATACCGCACCAATAACTTTGTAAACTACATTTTGCGATTTATGATAGAACCTATTAATTTTTAACTAAAATTATATAGTCTGTGTCACTATCATGGTCTCCAAGAATCCAACAACATCTCATTTGTCTCATCCGTCGAGCCGTTTGGGTTGTAGCCATTTTTTTATTGGTTGAGAAATACGACCTGTAGAGGAGAATATACAGATGGACAGACAGACAGATATGAAAGAATTTCTGCCCAATCCTGAAACGGAGACGCTTCGCTCGCTTTGCTCGCTCGGTTAATGATGGTAAAACTAAAAACATAACATAGCGTCACGCCTTTTCCCATACGGGATGTACTGTACCCACTTTTAGCCAATTATACGATAAAAAAATATCTCCGACATGGGCTAGCCCATCGCCGCAGCTATAAAGTAAAATGATGTACGAGTTTGACTCGCGCAAAGTTCCGCACAAATCGCATTTTTAAATTAACTAACTAACAAAATAGGATTTTGTCTTGACGATAACAAATGATCTTCAATATTTCTATTTAAATATTTCCAAAGGAAAATCTTCTATCATCTCGGTTAGAACTAGTTTAGTACTACCCGAAGACTCGTGTTCCGTCTGTTTTGAATCATGTATGGGATTAGATATTAGATATAAAAAAAACTCTCATTACGTGTACGCGGCAGCTCCAACTCCATCCTGGCGATCATCGCCGGAAGGCCCGGAAGGTGGACTGTCCGATCCGCAGACACTGGGAATCTTTGCCTCGAATAAGAACTGGAAGGGCCCAGTGTCTGGGGGTCGGATGTAGTTCCACAGTGGGGCTATTTCTTGTTATTTTTGAGTTATTATATTTTACGTAATGTACTGTATTTATTTTGGACCTAGAAGTCTGAAATAAAGAAATTGAATTGAATTGAATTACTATTGCATAACAAGAATGTAATGAACTAAGTATGTCTAGAACGCTGGGTAGTGAAAACGAAAACCTGTATCCGTATTATATAGGATGGTATATATGATCGGTTCGTGAAAGTGGTCGCAGAAGACCCCCTGTCCCACCTTCAACTTGACTGTGGGGTCAGTCAGTTCATGCTGTTGGAAATACGGAAAATTCAGGTGTATATGTCGGCGCCATATCGGAAAATAGGCTGGTGGCCTGTCAAGTCAAAATAGATACTTTTTATGAACTGTCAAAGAGTACCGTTCAAAGAGTACCGGTCTATAAAAACATAAAAACATAACTTGCAGTAACTTGGTTTGTACATAATTGTATGTCGTAAAATATGCAGTTATGATGTGATGAGTTGATGACAAATGAGATAGTCAAGATTAAAAGTGTTGTTTATTTTCAGTGCCGGAAACGGAAGCTAGCATAATGAATATGATAGACTTCCGATACTGGCGGTGCGTCATGAAGAGAGAGTGGCAGTGTCCAGACAAGGAGATTAACTTCTTCCTATACACGCCGTAAGTAATTTATAAATAAACCAGAATATGATACACGAAGCTCTTTATTATCTGTGCTGAGCACGGAGTGAGGAAATCATTTGCTCGAAACAGCTTATGAACTTTGGAAATCCCTTTTTGTTCATTCCATAATTATGTAGTCCATTAATGTCCTCACCGAGGGGCACGCGCCTTTACTCGGATACGAGTAAGATTGAGCCATACTCCACCACGCTGGCTCAGTGCGGGTAGAAGGAGGGGAGGTTGTGGTGGTGGATGCGGGCTAGTGGCTTACTCAGATTTTATTTATTATATATATATTTTATATTTAATCATTTATTGCAGGCATAAAAGCCCATAGAATAAATTATCTACAATTTATACAGGGTGCCATTTAATTAGCTGACCATTTTTTGGGTAATGATAGGACCCATCATTATGGACAACTTTCCCCAAGAAACATAATGGGTGCAAACGAAAAATATATTTGGACCTCCCAAGTCCCACAGTAACTTAGATATCAGCTGATGAGGACATGAACTGGAGGTCGAAAATCGTCCGTTCGATTTCGATCGTTTGTTCATTCTCATATAGGAACAAAATGAACAAAATTTTACTGTCTGTATCGCACTTATTTTTGAAAAACAAAAGAAATCGAGAATACGTGGTCACGAGTCACGAGTTCACGACACGAACGAGCCATAATTTTTAAAGAGCTTACTCGTGAGTTGGCTGTTGTTAACTTGTACTTTAACGCTGGATAATAATACTCTAACCAAAATACAATCTAAAGCAATGGCGAGAGTCTTAATGTAACAGGTTAATATAGCAATTTCAAAGCCAAAGCCAACTAAATAGCATCACGTAACAACGACACAGTGATATTTAAGTATATCAGTTGCGCGTGCGTGCAATCCTTACAGATTAGTGATCACGCTTTACAAACAGTAGGTCAAGGGGTTGTTGTATTCCAGAACAACGACATAACACGTAGAAGTGAAGAAGAACTAATTGTGAACACAAACATTTACATACAAATAGGTGTCTTTGAACAAAATGAAGATACACCTATGACTATAAGGGCATATGCTTATGGAGCTACTGATAAATCAGAGTTATTGAAATACTTACTGGTTTACTTAAGTTACTCCCTAATAAACAAATTAAATGCCACACACGGCTCAACTGGTTGGGGATTCGTTTGTAATTCAGTCAGTATGCTCAACAGATGAAACACGAAAACCCTAAAGTCGACTTACCTTTGAAAATTCCATTTATGGAATAGGGTGGTCAAAGTTTACTTGAGTTTAGTGTTAGTTTCAATAAACTCAGTTACCTACCGGTGTTTAGTTCTTAAATCCTAGTTCCTAAAGTTTTGTATAATTCAATCGGTTCAGTGTGAATATGGGCTAAATGATTTCAATTGTCCTCCCCATAGGCTCATTCATAGATGCAATGATGTAACGTAATGATGTTAATAGTATTTATTATAATCTCACAGGGAAAGGCGATTCAAGCAGTGGGTAGATGTGCGGCACAAAGACCTATTGCATTACTACGGATGGAATCCCAAGAAAAAGAATGTTCTCATCATTCATGGGTTCAACGGGACCTACTCGAAGAGCCCTATGACGTTTATCAGAGATGGTAAGTATCAACTTTACCTGACTCAGTATTTTGCTAAGACACAAAGTTTGGGGGTTCGGAGTCGATCATGTTTAAGGTCTTTTACGTACTTTTGAAATTATCAATCGGAACCCTAAAAATCGGTCAAGTGCGGGTTGAAATCGCACACGAAGGGTACCGTACTATCGTATCCGTTTGGCACCCTTCGGGTACGATACCCAAAAAGAGACTCAGATAAATGAAACTCTTTGCTTATGTCTGAAGGCATATTCTTTCCACACTTTTAAATATCTACAAAATGTTTCCATTCCAGCCTATCTCGACCGTAAAGATTACAACGTGTTCATGGTAGACTGGTCACAGTTGACGAGATTCCCCTGCTACCTCTCCTCACTGTCTAACATGAAGTAAGTAAACCACTCTCAGTGATGATGGCACACATGCTCTGAGCACAGATATTCATCGTAATTACCGTCTGATGGCCGAGATCAGCGAACTAATGTCCCCCCACTCTAGAAATATTTGTACCATGACCATGAACAGACCACTGATGACGTGCAAAAACTAAGTGGGAGAGAAAGCCAGTGGGTTTGGGCAACTGTTCTTAATAATTTTATGGTAAATTACAGACCCGCCCGCCATTACCCGGTAGTCTTTTAAAATGAATACATTCTCGGAGTACTTTATGTCCACTTCTTACCACGGTTTACTTGCCTATGAATTCGACTTCTTATCAACTATACTCATTTCTTACAATTCAGTTAACGAATTATAAAGTTTGATACTTAATGATCTTGAAAGATGGAGGAAGGAAGATAACGAAGTTTTCCTGATATCTTCGGAACTAGTGGGAAGTAATACACTCGAGTATTCGGTTGACGTAAACAAATTCAAAGATTCAAGGATATAAGACATATAAGATATTATATATCCATTATCCACATTAGCGTGCGGGTGTACGACACTTCTACGCGACTGGACTCTATACATATACCTTTGGACATAATGGATTGAGGTAGTGACAGGTGGTTCCTTGCCGGTCTTATTGAGGTTGCGTCTTGCTACTACATACCGAGTACTTATTAGTAGTAGCGGGTGGGTGGTATTACTTCTTTGAGAACCCGTTTCAGAACAAGATAAACGACTTCTCCAGAAGGAGCCGTAAGGGTCATGGCATTTTGTGTGCCAATTAGGTGTTCGTAGCAATGACTGTATTTTTTGCTTTCAGGTGCACATGTTTAATAACCATTGATATCTTATGTTTACAAATATTTAAGCGAGTCAATAATTTTCCCGTCACGTCTTTCTAGTTCTCATACAGCTTTCAGCAGATTTGTAGTCTGGAAACACAAAGATGTTTCTTGAGTGTTTCTACATCTATCTTACACACACGTGAAAGCTAGTAGTGCGATATTCCGTTGCAGGGCATGAGATAATTCGACATTCATCACAATTGTTCACAAGAAAATATATCTTACAAACAAATAAAGCTTCTATTCACCTTCTAACTCAGTATATCTCACCTCAACTCCTGATTCCGACTTCTTGTCACAATATAGTGAACGCGGGGGAGCAAGCCAACGGATCAGATTTATGCATTTAACCCGCAGCTATTTCTGTGCATGTGCTTCAGGTTAGCAGCACAGTGCACGGCGCAGCTCTACTCCTACCTCACAACGAACGGGGCTCTGGCAAAGAAGATCACCTGCGTTGGCCACTCCCTGGGCGCTCACATCTGCGGCATGATCTCCAACCATCTCACAGAGAAACAGTACAAAATCGTCGGTGAGTCTCCCATAACTTCTTTATCAGATGGTTAGTTCTTAGGTTAGGATAATTACCGGCGCGCGGCGTATCAAGAGGTGTTTAATAAAATTAATTAAGGATAACTGAGTAATAGTAACTTATGAAACAGTTGCATAATGAGGGGTATTAAAACACAAGTGGGTGTTTAAAAACCGAGCCGCAGGCGAGGTTTTTAATAGTATCTCACGAGAGTTTTAATACCTAGTTATGTGCAGTTTTATACACTACTTTATCTACTCTCATACTTAAGTGTTAAATCAAAGTTAAAACACAACAATATTTCCACATAAATCAAGGTTCAAACACAACAAATACAAAACGTTGTCACGTCACGTTGACGTTTTTATTGCCGCCAAAACCCAGCATATCACAGCGCCTGCACGGAGCATGGGCCACAGTATCAAACCTCAGATCAATGAACCTCTTTGTTTAAATCTTCCTGCCTCCAAGTACTTATCAAACAATACATACTATCAAACACCTTGGCTGTACGGTTTCAAGACCCTTGCCTTTCCCAAAAAAAGTAGAACTGTATCGTTATGGGAAAAAAGTTTGATATTAACATTAGTTTTGTTCGAGAAGTAGTGTTTTTTTTTTTTTTTTAATTTTATAACTGTATTGCATAATTATAAAGCAAACTTTATGAAATGAGAGTAGATAAATCATACGATCCATGTTCTCGTTTTGTAGCTCCGGTTTACAGATTGTGATTGGGGTTTGTATGTTTTCATTGCTTGAAAACTTTTAGGAAATACGAAAACATTTTATTAGATATGAAAAATATCTATGTAATAATATGATCGAAGATGTAATATCATTGACTTAATTTTGTAAGTAGGTATAAATGTAATAAAGATTAACGAGGAAATATATTTTTAGTTTATCATCAAGTTTCTAGACCTGAGGTTTCTTCGGGAGGTTTATGGTAACAGTTTTGGTTTCAATGTACTGGTTGACTCCATCTTCCCCTCTGAAAGTAATGGAAACGAACAAAAATATTAGAGAAGATCGTCAGTTTACGTAGGAATTGAATCAACTATTGGTCTGTGGTAATGAAAGGGTAATCGTAGAAGAACTACGGAGTTTATGATGATGTTGATGTCCCGACCGATTTCGGTGTTGGCGACCATTTCAGCTATTCAGAGCTTCGCTGGTGTGCCCTCATATGGCTCATGTAGCCTATCTTGGCTTTGAAAGTTCAGTGACACAAGGGTCAGTATTCCTCGAACGTAGTTGGAGTCGTGTCTGGCCGTAGGTGATCAGGCCTTGATTTCATCTCGCTTAGCGTCTAGTTCAGCTCAGTCAGTCAGTATTTTGCCAGATTATTGATTCGATTATTTGCTTTGCTTTCAATGATAATGTAGCATCATAGCTGTGGTATCATAGAAAAGCAAATGTATTTTATCATAGTTTTTCCTAAAATGTAAAGACAGGTTTACACTTACAATTCCCGACCAATTCCTGAATTCTTAAAGCCGCCGAAAGGAGTTTGACTTGTCGTGTGGTCGTAAGTGTTCACCCTGGAAACCATACAAAAAAGTGTCAGAGCCAGTCAGCCACCGATAAAAGCCTTTAAACTTTTGAGTATCAGAGGTAAAGAAATCGGCCTCCGTTCTTTATCTCTACCATAGTTCACCCAATCACTTTGAAATTAACGTTTGTAGGATATTCACCAACGACTAGGTACTCGATTCTTTGAAATTAGCTGTAATTTCATACGATTGTTATTGGTAAATATATTTCACACGTATTTTATCGAATAAAGTTGCAGGTAAAACAAGTGGGAGCACTTACCAAATTGACCCAGCTCGCACATGCTTGGCGAAACTCAGTGCAGTAGTGATGTCATTCGTGATGACCCCGGCTCCGAGTCCGTATTCCGTATCATTGGCGCGATCGACTACCTCGTCGAAGCTCTCGAACTTGAAAATGCTTTGCACCGGTCCAAAAATCTGTGAACATAAACCCAAATGTAATTAATTACTCGGTGTAATTGAATTTCGAAACTTCTGTGCATCTGCACCAAATCTGCACCACTAATGATATACGTTAAGGTTCCAATCATATGCAATGCTATACAATAGCAACATCTAACCTCCTCTCTGGCAATCTTCATGTCATCCTTGACATCAGCAAACACGGTGGGCTGAATGTAAAACCCCATGCTTCCAACCTTGTCGCCACCAGCTACGCAGCGCGCGCCGGCGTCCTTGCCAGATTTGATGTAACCTAGCACTTTGTCGTACATTTTCTTGTCGATCTGAAATAAATTTCTGTTATAATTAATCTTCTAATCATCAAAATATTGATCGTATTTCTGGGGAAAGGACATTATCTTGCAAAATCTATCTACAGCTATCGTTGTTAAAACCCTGACATACACCATGGTTAGCTGCGGTACCTGCATATCAATTTATGTGACGTACCTGAGGTCCCTGCTGGACGTCATCGAAGGGGTTGCCAACTGACCTCTTCTTGGCGATTTCCGCGGCTTTCTGGACGAACTGGTCATAGATGCCAGACTGGACGTAGGTTCGAGTTCCAGCGCAGCAGCACTGACCAGCATTGGCAAAAGTAGCGGCATGGGCTATCTGGGCTGCTTTCTCCACTGAAATGTAGAGGATTGTTTTGTAGATAATATATTTTTTGCATTTTTCCGGCAATGAAAATTCTAAGTTGTTTATTAAATACACATGGTTAGAATACTACAACGGATATGCATGGCAAAGTACAATGATATTGATATTTACCGTCAACGTCATTGAAGATAACCAAGGGACTCTTGCCTCCAAGTTCTAAAGTCACTCGCTTTAGGTTCACAGCTGCTGCTGCGCTCATGATAAGCCTCCCAACCTAAATTGAGAGATAAGAAACTAAGTTATTACGAAACTCAACAAAAAATCAACATGATCTCAATCATGCTCATAGACAGTGATAGACGATTCGTGATGTGATGACCTATGGTAGCAAATAATTGATAATAAAAACTTACTTCAGTAGATCCAGTGAAGGCGACCTTGTCTACTTTAGGGTGATGGGTTAGGGCGGCTCCAGCAGTGGGCCCATAGCCAGGAATTACGTTGACCACCCCAGGTGGGAACCCAGCTTCCTTGATCAAGGATGCCACCGCCAAGGCCGTGAGCGGTGTCTGTTCTGCGGGCTTTACAACCACCGTGCAACCTAGAAATCATATGGAGACTCGGGAATTATGATAATGGATAAAAGGCGGTCGTAAACATACCGTTGCGGATGATAATGTTTAAGGGTCGATTTCTCGTCCCCCGAATGAGATCTTATTCGTCATACATACGTCTGACGGGTTCGTGAAATGGACCCTCGTAGAAGATTCGTAAAGCTTGCAACGCTATTTGCAGCGTGCGTAACACCGTCCGTGGGTCGGTTTCACGTTACACGAATGAGATCTCATTCGTGTGAAACGAATCTCATTCGTGTGACACAAAAATCGTGAGATCGACCCTTAATCAACAAATAGTCAAAGTTGACTTATCACGGGTACAATAATTATATCTTAATGAAGAGGTTATACGTCAAATAGAACGGTTACAATGATTTTATTATCTCTGTCTGGAGACATACAATTTTATTATATTTCTACATTGTTTCTCGCAATCTCGGTAGGTACTTGTTTACTAGACAATCAATCTGATAAACGTCTAGTCGTCGTTAGTCTGATGTAGGTACCTGCAGCTAAAGCTGGTGAGATCTTCCACGCCATCATCAGAACTGGGTAGTTCCAGGGTATGATTTGTGCGCAGACGCCCACAGGTTCCTTCAAGGTAATCGTCAAAACATCTCCATCTGGAAACAGTCAGAACAGTATGTTTACAAATTTTAATAATCTGAAATCACGCCTAATCCGCCTGAATGTGATAATAATCCGAGCGCATGTTTAAAATAAACAAATAATTGTTATTCCGATAAGGCGACACATGAATTGAATAAACGGCGATGTAATGTCAGCATCTGATAGAAAATGTTAGCAACCAAGATACCTACTCTAATAAATCTACACTACACATCCAGAAATATCTACGTAACACAGCCGTGTCAATGTTATGTCTGCCTACTTTTGTACCACTTGATGTTTCTGATTGTTTAGGATGTGTCAATATTTTTGAGTAGCATGCGTGTTTATTTTAATTTGATGCAGACTGTCCACTTCAATTGAATTAATTATACATTAAAAATAAATGTTTACATCTTACAATATACCTACCAGTGGGGATGCTACTGCCAAGGATTTTATCAGCATTTCCTGCATAGTATCTTAGGACGCTAACTGCGCAATATACGTCTTCTTCGGCTTCTTTCACTGGTTTCCCACAGTCCAGGGTCTCCAGCTCGGCCAGATATCTTCCGTCTCTTTCGATCAGATCAGCAAGCTTTGCCATCAGTAGACCTCGACGGGAGGCGTCTATTGTACGCCATTCCGAATATCTGTGAAATGCCTTGTTGGCTGCAGCTACTGCTAGATCTACGTCAGCCTGTAGAGTGTAAATTAGAATTGTATTATCCACTCAAAATTAAGATTTTCGATTCACATGATTTTAAGTATTTTTTTGGGAATTTGAAGCCAAGATTGTTCTTATTGGAATAATATTGCTCACACTAGTGGATTAAAGAACTATTTTAGGAATCAACCGTGTATTGGAAAAACAGTGGGGTAGACTCTGTAAAAAAAACGGTCAAGTTCGGGTCGGAATCGCACACGAAGGGTACCGTACTATCGTATAACAAAACAAGCATTCAAAACAATAAAACAAAAACAAAACAATAATTAAAAATTATATGTCCTAACGAGGATTTGAACTCACGACCTACGGATTGAGAGCCTCCATCATACCTGCTTAGCTATCTCAACGATGCAGGTTGACGCGAAATAGAATAGAATAAAATAGATATTGCATTAAAATCTTAAGCTACACATACATCCCACAAAACCAAATGTTAGTATGGTTTGTCTGTGGGTATTACCATCATATTGAAATGCGTGGGTGTATCAAAACAAGTCTCTTGTATGGGGACCCCCTTTCATTTGTAATAAATGTGTATCTCTCATATTTCTATAGGCATTTGTTATTCTTGCTGCAACAGATGTACACATTTTGTGAAAATTTAAACTTTTTAACTATTACGGTTCGTGCTGTAGGACCCGATGACAGACAGACGGACGGACAAATGGACAGCGTGGGCTTAGTAATAGGGTCCCGTTTGGCAACCTTCGGGTACGGTACCCTAAAAACTGACACGATTTGAAGGCCATACAGAGGTTACGACCCCACGAGATCAAGACACACGGCAGTGTGTAAAGCTACACTTTATTCCAGTGACTCACATATTCATTAATACACAGGTATGATTTCAATTTCAAAATTGTTACCTTGTCTCCTTCGGCCACTCTGGTGATGACGGATTCATCCTGAGGGTTGATGGTGGGGAATGTCTTCTTGCTGACAGCATCCACCCATTCATTGTTGATGAACAACTGGTTATGGAAAATAAACAGTGACTGTCTTTATTAGCTTATTAGCTGTCCTATTTTACAATGTTGTAAAAACTTTAAAAATAATTTTGACTTTAGAAGTAAGGAAATAATATGGCATATTTTGTTATCTTGTACCTACATGGCTCTCAAGAAACTACAGAATACTCCACAAACAAAAAGTACACTTTGTTTTGAATGAAATGTTATCAAAACAGCAAGCAGCTATAGCTTCTATTCCGTGAATTGACGTTACTCAAAATATATTTTTACAATAAATAGTGCTTAATGCATTGCGACCCTTACCTTATTGTATTTAACTTCCACTTTCACCATTTTTGATTATTTTAACAATAGACACTCGTCTAACAACGACAGACGTGCGTCCGATCCAAGAGCAGAAGTCTTACTAGCGTACTTAAGCGTCAGTGTGACCGTTTTGAAATTTAGAAACATACCAACAAAATGTGCTGCCAGTACTAAAAAATACCAAGAGGAAAAGTCAATTATACCAAAATTATACTAACATTTTCATAGGCTATTTTGAATAAAATATTCTAAATAAAACACATTTATTTATCATAAATCAATAGTTTAATCATTATTGCTTAATTTGTTACATTTTAAGCATCTCGGTCGAGGGTTCAAATGAGATACAGCCATCAGTCAAACCTTTTTTCACGTGTAATATGGAAGAAATATGATCAGATAAAAAGCTGTTTCTGTATTTCGTTTTGACCATATTCACTTGGGAAAAAAATCATTCACAGTGAGAATTAGAAATAGGCATACACATTACACATTTAACAAAATTTATCAATTTTTTATATTTAGGAATTTATTTCTGCTCGTATCTGTGCTTCATCTTTAGAAAAAAAAACCACTATGAACTGAAACCGAACTAGCATAGCAAACACACAAGTTATACTTAACCTCAGAACAATAACTAAAGGAGTACTTAACATATCAATATCACACACGGCCATCACGTTACGCCATCGGGGAATACCCGGAAGTTTCTCAAACATCCATTTACTCACTATGTTAAAAGAGAAAGATATATACGAAAAACGCAATGAGAGACAAGTCAGGCAGACAATTTTAAAAATACAGCTTGACCACAGATAAATAACTATGACCTTGAGTGAGTTGTTCGTTTTCAGTGTTGTCAGGTGAAAAGTACCAAAGAAATACCAAAAAAGTTTCAATTTTACCAATATTTTACTAAAATTTGGCAATGTACTAAAATTATACTAATATCATTATGCAGTGCCTCAAATATACTAGTTTAGTTCTGAAAATACCAAAAACGGTCACACTGTTAAGCGTACGTAGCGTTACTTTGCTCTGCTCTTTCTACTAGCGTAAATCATATCATAGCACATTAATTGTCATTTAGGACCAATCCCCATATCAATATGTCCACATAAAATGTCAGACAGACAACAAACTGACAGCAGCGATGTTAATTATTATTATTATGTAATATCCCACTCTCCCCCTCTTCCACTCCAGCGATGTTAATAATTACTATATTTCAAATAATTAATTTTATATGTCTGTCTTTTTAGATACATCTAAATTAATCAAAACGTGTTGGTATAAATAAATATCTCTCAGGAGACTTTCTTTTATTACATCATACAATCCCACCTTCATGTTATATTATATTACTCTATGAATCCCACTGCGCTGCCGCCGCCGCCCGCGCCGTTTGTTAAGCTTTTGACAGAACGATGCATTTTGTCTTAATTAAGTAATAAAATAACACTAAAACTGTTTGCCTTTTTTAAACAAAATCATTTTCGGTATTAAGAAATTATGGCTCTTCTTTATGATGTTGTAATAGTAGTTTATGGAACTGTTGCATAACGAGGGGTATTAAAACACGAGTGGGTGTTTAAAAACCGAGCCGTAGGCGCGGAGCATGGGCCACAGAATTAAACCTCAGATCAATGAACCTCTTTGTTTAAATCTTCCGGCCTGCCTCCAAGTAGGTACTTATCAAACACTGAGTGGCTGTTTGGCTGTCAACTATAGCTAAAAAAAAAACTTTCCAACGAAACAGACTATCAAACACCTTGGCTGTATGGTTTCATGACCCTTGCCTTTCCCAAAAAAAGTAGAACTGTATCGTTATGGAAAAAAAGTTTAATAATAACTTAGTTCTGTTTGAGAAGTAGTGTTATTATATATTTTTTTTTAATTTGATTACTGTATTGTATAAAGTACGTCATTATGAATTCGATTTCAAGATTGTAATTCGAACTTTATGACATGAGAGTAGATAAATGATTTAAATGTTTGCTCCATTTATTTGTACTTTGTAACAAGTATATCCAGTGTTGTGAAGGGAAATTAAATAATGGTAGATGAGCTTTCTGAAAATCGGTAATAACTCTGTCTAAATTGCAGCCTTTTTCTCGAAATAAAAAAGGACTAATCATTATTATTTTGCTGGGATGTTATTTTTCTTACAAAGTACCTAATCGATTACTAATTTCAATATTTTGTGTTTCTGCTTGTAATACGTGCACAAATAGGCCATTGGCCGCAAACAAACCTACGCTACATACTTATGGGATATACTCATAGATACTGGTAGAGGTAGATACTGAAATATATATTGGTATATTATTGGTAGTTAAAGTTAATTAACGCAATATGAACTAGATGGATTATTTATTACAGTTACAATAATAAAATATTACGAGTAACCTACCTTGTATGACCAAACTAAACATATTTATTTACATGTACGGTAGAGGTAGAGGTGATTAAAATAGTCGGTATGATATATTCAACATCAGATTTCAGTTAAATTGGCAGGTTGATTGTGACAGTCTTCATTTCCAGGTACGCCTCAACGCCAACTTCTCCCCTGTAATGAAAAATGAAAAATATGAAAATATGAATAATTTTTACCGCCTTTGTAACGTAATGGTTTAGCTGTAAGGTTACAATTGAAAATAAATGAATTGAAATGAAATGAATAGGCCATAGAGTAAATTATCTACAGTAGTAGGCCTCTACCGTACGTATTATATTATACTATGTAATACATAATATTATAGTATCTGTGGTAATACGCAGCATTAGAATATTATTTTTAGCATCATAAATAAATGAGTAAGATGAACATAAGTTGCAATTTCGCTTGATTTACATACTTGCAATGGACAAGTTTACAACATTCCTATACTCACATTTCTCTGCCGAAACCTGAGTCCTTGAAGCCACCGAAGGGGCACTGACTGGCAAAGTGACCATAGGTGTTTACCCTGGAAAACAACAGTCAGTCAACAACAGTCAGTTTTAATAGCGAAACTCAATACTCAATACTCAATCATTTATTGCACTCCATTTATCTCCCTAAAACAATATTATTAATTATACTGAGTCTGTTTGGGTCGCTGTTGTAGATCTTTTGTGGCCTATTGTTGAGGTTGTCCCTCATGATCATGAGTGTGAGATTTTTGGTTTGAATCCCTGTTTTATAAAGCGAGTGACGCTACAGGGTGCCATAGAGCCATTCTGGCCAGATACCAGAACCAATACATTTGTTTAAAAGTTAATAGCTTTCCAAAGATCTTTTGGCTTGCGGTGGCAGGTGTAATTAACGCTTTTACAGGATCTTTGCATAAAGTTCTTGTACTGGGGCGCCCTCCTATAAACGTCACTCACGTACCAAAATATCTTTCGAAGACTGTAAAGTGTGTGTTTGTAAAGCAGTCAAGTCATTAGGAAAGAAGACTTTTCTTTCCTGTTCTTACCAGACCGTGCCAGACTGGACATATTTGGCGAAGGTCAGTGCGGTGTTTAGGTTGTCGGTGAGGACGCCAGCAGCCAGGCCGTAGTTGGTGTCATTGGCTCGGTCTATGACCTCGTCTAGAGTGTCAAACTTGAAGATACTTTGGACAGGCCCGAAGATCTAAGAAGAAATGATTATATTAGGAATTTGAATAAGGCACGAATGTTTTTAAATGAACGATCTATTTTGCTGCTTGCTGTTGAAAGCAAGAAACCATCGGTTTTGGTACAGAACAGAGAGAACGTGGGATAGATTTGGACATGAATAAATGACAATGGGCGAGCTTGAAAATTCAGGCCAGTCTAGTGCTAGCTAATACAAATACCTAATGCTAGAGGGGACAAATTCCCAGGATACGATGTGTTTCGTTATAGTTACCTCTTCGCGAGCTATCTTCATATCATCCTTAACATCAGCAAACACTGTCGGTTGGATATAGAAGCCCTTGGTGCCGTGTCTGCTGCCTCCTGCAATGCACTTAGCTCCTCCCTGCTTGCCGGCTTCGATGTAGCCCAGGACCTTCTTGAACATATCACCGTCCACCTTCGAGGACATAATCGTCATTTAATAATATGGTTTATTAATCTGGTGTTGAGGATCCTCAGAATGGGAAGAGACAGGTGAAGGACATATGGACGGGAGAAAAACCCGGGCCGGTCCAACCAATCATATTGGGGGTACACAGAAATAGCCGCTGATTGTAAAGCTCCAAGTATAAATATAATTAATCCGTTAGCTTGCTCCTCCGCGTTTGACATAATATGACATGAAGTCGGAATGATAGTTGGGTGGAGGTGGAATATGTGCTTGTGTTGAGACATTTGTAACCTAGTATTGTTGTTATATTGTATTGTTGTAAGTAACTTAGCATGCTATTAAACTTTTGGAGGTTTCTATGATGTTTTCTGAACATGGACCGCTTCTTGCCCAGGGTGATTAAATCATCAATCCTTCTACTGAAGTATTCAACTATTGCACAATGATCTCTCGCCAAACGCATGGTTAACGTAGCAGTCGAAACATAACTTTACATAGATGCTGTGTCTTCAATTGGATGGACGGCGTCGTCACCAGAAACTATGGGAATGTTTCGGAAAAACTTTGCGGCTAATACTAAGTACCACATAAAACATTACCTGTGGTCCTTGTTGGACATCTTCGAAGGGGTTGCCAACAGTCCTCTTCTTGGCGATTTCCGCTGACGCTGCGACAAACTTGTCGTAGATACCTGACTGGACAAATGTCCTGCTGCCAGCGATACAGATTTGACCACCATTTGCGAAAGCTGCAGCGTGAGCGTACATAGCAGCCTTTTGTACTGTGAACCAACAAAGGGAAATTATTATTTCATTCAACGATGGATAATTTGCATTAAAAGCTGTTTCTTAATTTACAATAAAACATATAAACATATGAATGCACGTGATTGGTGCAGGTATGACATCATAGTGGGTTAGCCAATCGCCGAAGCTATGGTGATACTCTCTTTATATTTAGGGAATTTGAATACGTCGTATATTTCACGTATTTTAGTAGTCTTCACTTCAGATTAACTGGTATACAGAGCTAGAATGTTAAAGGTCATGGCAAATTACCTTCAACGTCGTTGAATATCACTAGCGGGCTCTTGCCGCCGAGTTCAAGGGTTACACGTTTCAGATTCACTGCTGCAGCTGCACCCATAATGACACGACCGATCTGGATTAAAAAAATATATGTAAGAAATATTGGGTCTGAGAAATGAAAGTGCGTAAGCACGCACTTTAATTTCTCAGCGTGGTAGCCAAGAGGAGCGACATGCCCTATATGGTCAGACGATATCATCAAGTCGACAACATCCAATTGATGCGGTTGGAACAGAACCGTTTCCAACCGATCAACTTTGGGATGATGGATTTATTTTCTGGCTTTCTCGGTGTAAGGAAAGGTAAAGAAGTTGTATTACCTCAGTGGAACCAGTGAATCCAACTTTAGAAATGTCAGGGTGGTGGGTTAAAGCTGCCCCAGCTGTAGGTCCATATCCGTTGATGACGTTTACGACACCAGGGGGAAAGCCAGCCTCCTTGATCAGTGAAGCGACGTAGAGTGCTGTCAGCGGAGTCTGCTCGGCTGGCTTCACTACGACGGTGCATCCTGGTGAGATTATCAAATCAATGTCAAGATTAAAACTGCCACCAATTAATTCACAAATAAAGAACTCAGTGCACCGAATGATAGCTTGTTCTGAAGCCATATTCTTTGTATTCTTGGGATATGAGTTTTGTCTGGCGATGAGGCAGCAGCAACACTTACCGGCAGCTAGAGCTGGTGCAATTTTGTTTACAAACATAACGATGGGGAAGTTCCAAGGCAGGATTTGAGCACAAACACCTACGGGCTCCTTTAGCGTCATGGTCAGGACTTTGCCGTCTGAAAGTAAAGAACATAAAACGATGTTTTCATGAAAGATGATGGAGAATTTAAAAAATACCTGCTGCTATTCATAATCTGTTGAAGGCAGTCTCACCAATCCTAGCACCTTCCTGATACTCGCGTCTCCAACAGATTCACACGAAGAAGAAAATTCATTATAATTACCTGAGGGAATAGTGCTTCCCTGGATCTTGTCAGCTTTGCCAGCGAAGAATCTCGCAAGAGACACGCAAAAATGAAGGTCGCCAGTAGCGTCCTTCACGGGTTTCCCGTTATCCAGGGTCTCCAGCTCAGCCAGGTACTTGGCGTCTCTTTCTAGCAGCTCCGCCAGTTTGAGCAGCAGGCGTCCCCTGGAAGAAGCGTCCATGGTCCGCCATTCTGAGTAGCGGTGGAAGGCATTCTTTGCTGCTGCGACAGCTAAGTCGACGTCGGCCTGAATCAATGGATTTTCATTGTGATAAATAATAAAAAGATAGATTGAACTTTGTACGTCGTCGTATGACGATTTATATATAATCGTGTACCTATGTAATTAAAGTCACGAAACCTAAGCTAAGTACATAGAAAAATATCCAATTTAATACATTACGGCCAAGACAATTTATTTTTAACCGACTTCACAAAAAGGAGGTGGTTTACATTTCGTCGGAATATATTCAATTTTTTATTTTATATGTATGTACACCGATTGCGCCTAGACCGATTTGGAAAATTATTTTTTGTTTGAAATGTTTTACCTTCCAATTGGTCCCATTGATACCAGGTCAGGATCTGATGATGGGATCCTGGAGAAATCGAGGGAACTCTTCCAATATTATAGGCAGACCTATAGTGATTTTTGTGTTTTTCATAATAACTCGTGTATTTACTCATGTTAAGCATAATATTGTGATGCGGAACTGATGATGAAGACCACAATGGCCACCAGAAATGCAGTGTCGCACAAATCGTCGCAGGTAGTAACTAGGCAAGGCAGGTGGCCCGAGTCGTACAAGACTCAAAAGCGCGGAGGGTCCTGAGTTCAAACCTATAGCGGCTCACTTTTGTGTTTTTATTTTGTGTACATTTTAGTAGTAAATGTTGAGGTTGCGCATTTCCTCGAGGTTTAATTTCGCTTGTTATGACGTTATCACGTAAAATTATCATCTGTCGACCGAATTTACAGACAACCAATTTGGCAAGCTACTAAATTCGTAAAGGATAAGGAATCTATAGTCGCACCGCACGCGTAGAACCCAGAACGATGATTGTCAAATGTGTGTGTCAACCAAGACAGTTTTTTAGGGCATCCCGTAGATTAGTTTAGACGTTACCTTGTCTCCTTCTGCCACTCTGGTTATCACAGACTCATCCTGAGGGTTGATGGTGGGGAATGTCTTCTTGCTGACAGCATCCACCCACTCGTTGTTGATGAACAACTGCAAATTAAATACAAAATCGTAATTTCTTTATACAGGGTGTAACAGAAAGGGGTGTACAAGCCGAAAGAGGATTGTTAGGGACATTATTCTGAACAACTTTCACTATGGGACCGACTTGATCAGAGCAACTTTATTTTTATTAACTCAGTACATTTCGGGCCTAGAGCTCAGCTGATCTGTATGGTGGAGTGAAAAATAAAGTTGCTCTGGGGCATACTTGGAGGAACGCGGCCTTTCCGGGGGCATTACATAATATTAATTTCCACACATAACATAATATTAACTTCCACACACCCAGCGTTAATACTAATTACGCCCAGAACTCCCCTTTACTTCGTATCCTAAACTTATACAACAAACGCTTCAGTTCCATTGACCCATTTGATTGTACAAAGAACACGTTCAAGAGTCGAATTATGAAGTTACTCAGTCACTCAAGCACTTAATATTATATCCCCCATCCCTTTCCCTCCCCTCCTCATCTCCTCTCCTTCCTCAACATTCAAAATCACTCAACATTCAATATCACTATCTTTCCCCGATACACTCTCACATGCACTCCACATATCACACATCACACTCGCTCAACACCTAATCTTAAATAAATTTCTTTTACTTAAATTTCTTTAGAGGTTGAAACCTCTAAAACTAAATTATCACATTGTATTTGTTTGTGCTTTTTTTTTTCATTATAGTTTTTATTTTTTATTTTTAACTTTTAACGTCTTAGTACCTAAACTTATATTTGTATGTCGGTGGACATCTGTTATTGGCCTGCTTCACTGTACTGTTTCGTATGTTATATTTATACTGTAATGTGCTGTTGATGTCCCAAATAAAAATAAATAAAATAAATAAATAAATAAAATATAAAATTGGCGATAAAAACAACAAAAAATCTTACAGCACCGACCTCATGAATAAAAAATCAATCAAATATGACTCTTCTTGTGAATAGACGTAACAAATTCGCTCGAGATATTCGTTAGTATGGGCAATTGCCCTCATTCTTTGCAGTTTTAAATTTTTCGTCTATTGTTCTCCATTGTAAGTTAGTGCGGCTTTACCGATAATGTACCCTATTGGATTAGTTTGTAGTTCGCTGGTTCTACTTTAACTCTTCACAATAAATAGGTACCTAAATGGAATTTAATAAAACGATCCACAAGAACAAATAACTGAGCGACTAAATTACTGACTGTGCAACTTTTTTGCCGCTCGTTTAAATCTATCCTACTATTATTATTAGTTACTAGCGACCCGCCCCCCGGCTTCGCACGGGTGCAATGCACGGTGCACCATTATAATCAGAGATCGGATATTCGGATGCATATTTACCTAAAGTTAGTTTTTAACTGTAAAAGTATGAAAGCGGCTTCTAAATTTATTTTTTTATCTAGCCCATTGCGGTGTCCCACAGCTGGGCAAAGGCTTCACCGGTTCGAGCCCACACATCTCTGGCTGCAGTTTCTTCCATCCACCCCGGCAGGAACTTATCCAGGTTGTCCCTCCATCTCCTACTGGGCCTTCCCCTTCTCGGGTGTCTAATAATAATTTATCTAAAAAAAACCCGGGTAAAAGGTATGCCGATATTGTGTAACTTATCGGATGCATATTTATTTAGCGTTAATATTTGATCCCTGATGCAAATATGTGTAGTGTGTATGTAAGGGTACAAGGTCTGAAAAAAAATAATGTTTTGATAACCCCTCGAGTGTCCAAGGGCACTCAACGGGTTAAATTATGTTTCCATATGTATTAATTATCAGTAACTAACATTTTAATCACTATCTATCAATATGATTTGATCACTTAAATCAGAATTGTTTCGATAGCAAAGTGCATTCCATATTAGCCAACACCTGAACTTTAGGTAAATATGCATCCGAATATCCGATCACTGATTATAATGCATGTATTATACATATAAACCTTCCTATCTATAAAAAAAAACCGCATCAAAATCCGTTGCGCAGTTTTGAAGATCTAAGCATACCTATGGACAGTCAGCGAGAAGCGACTTTGTAGTGGTGATTCTGTGCTATTAGATAGGTACTATGTTAAACTCTAAAATCAATATGCATTACCGGCCTCAGTTATTCGGGTTTGTTTAAAATTGATTAACACTTGTCCCTAAGTAACCATCGTTCTTAAAACTACTGTAATGAACTGTATATTTGAGTATCTTGTCATTAGCGTAATATTTTATAATGTCACTTGCATATTATAATACTAAAAGCTGTAAGGTTTACCTGAATAAATAAAATAAAAATAAATAAACAGCTAACACAGAACTTGTTAGATCTAACTACCTACCTATACAGATCTATCTTTTATGTGATATAAAAAAATACCTTTGTGTATTTAACTTGGACCTTCGTCATTTTGTTCACTGCCTACTGTCCGACCACTGACTATGAGAGCTCGACTCACACTAAATGAATATCAGAGAACCTGTATCTTTAAGTACTTATATGCTCAAATGTGATAAAAACAACGAGATGGGTAAGTAAGTATGTATTTAGGCAATATTGTGAGGATGTGTGTGTGTGTGTGTGTATATAGATAGGTGTAAGTTGTTTGGCAATAAACAAAACTAGTTCTACATTCAGCTGCTGTTTTCGAAAAACCATAATTTATTGCATGAGTGGTATTAAAGTCTTCACAAAATAAAAGGCCCGTTTTTAACCCCTAACGCGTAGGTAATAGAAGCGGTTTTCCGGTGCAACTCGTACGCTTTGCTTGTATGCAACAGTTGGCTTGTATTACCTAGGTACGCACGGGTTAAAACTTCATGGGAGTGAACTGTCAAAACGGGCCTTTTATTTTGTGAAGACTGTAGGTACATTATTATACTTACTTACATGCTTACTCGTTTATCTTTAGAGTTTCGTACCTACCCAAATATTACCAACAGTGCCAAACGGGACCCTAAAGGTTCTGCCGTCCTTCCATCTGAACTGAAAGTGCCTGCAGTAGTAATATAATAACAATTCATATTATTATGTTTTCGGCAATAATATAAAACAGCTCTGTAGACAGACCATAAATCTAAAAATAAATGCACTATACGTACTGTATCCGATGAACGGTACTGTACGTACTGTATCCGATGAACGGTACTTACAGACATTTTTTGTACAACGGAACGGTTAATAAAATAAGGGTTTCCCAAATACGAAACTTCTTAGAGTCAACACTTTATTTCAACACTTTTTTTTGGTATGGAACTACGGATGGATGGAGCCGGAATCGCACTTGACTAGTTTTATGAGTCACATAGGTCATCCATCATCAAATCACAAGCAACCAGAATCACAAGAACCCAATTGACTTTTCTTTCTACTTTTTATTATCGTTTTCCGCTTTTGCTACGCGGTGAGGTCTAAATATATCTTTAAAATCTTCATTAATTAATGATAATATTTTTTACTCAGACATTATTAGTAGTATATGTAGCTTTGAAGGTCTTAAGACTCCAACTGCGTGTGCAATCCAAAGGAAGATACAGGCCAGAAGACGAGACCTGAGAGCGTCTGTGAAAGTGCTACCCATAGTAATAGGGTTCCGTATCCAAAGTGTGCCGATCAATCCTATTACCAACGATAAACGATGAAAATATATAACCACAGTTAAAAAAACTTTCAGTTTTCATTTAACTCAAGTTAGGAATTATGACACCTTATAATACATGATTTTAAATTCTGCGTCGATCCGACTATAAATCGGCTACACACATCGCGACATGTACTATCTAAGTAAATAAAACAAGCAACATGACTCAGCATATTTAGACCTATGTACCTAGTAAACGAGATTTGTATAAGTAGGTAAATAATGTTATGACATGACTTGGACAATCTAAATGGCTGGCATGGCAATGCCAAGGTCATCATTCTGGAGGACAACTTTTTTCATTGTAATATATGAATATTAACACTAATTGTATAATATATTCAGATATATTCGACGATGAGGACGATATGAGGTCGTTAAAAATAAAAGTGACACTTTTACACCCGGTTTGCGAAAGGAAAATTAGCTGTGACAACTTGCTAAACTCTTGTCAAACTCATTTCAGCCAATCCCAAGCTGCTATTAGATTACAGTCCAAAATTTCGTGAAACTCGGTTATTGTTGGTTGATGCAAGCTAAAGCTGAACGTACATTTACCGACGCGCAACACAGGCAGGCAACGGATTTTGATACAGATGTTCTATTTCACGATGAATGTTTGACTTTGGTTATGTTAGCCGTGCACATGCACGCACATTGTGTCAGTGTGCGTAGTCTCTGAAGCGGTGACGACTGACGGCGCGGTGGTGTAGTGGGCCTATTAGACTACGCTGTCGGCAGGGCCCTGTCTGACTCACTGTCTTTTTCTAGTCGTTCCATATGAGTGAGACGTCTATATAAATCGTGCCCTGCCGACAGCATAATGTAATAAGCTCTAAAGACTACGTGCTACGCACACACATTATGTGATAATTGAAACAAAAAGTAAACTTTAGAAAAAACCGACTTACACAAACCCTATTTGATTAGATTGAGTTTAATACTAACTGTAACCCCTTATCCCCCCCTCTCTTGGGGAATTAATTTTGTCAAATGCTATATCAGTGCTACCCCACGCGACTAAGGAACCCCTGTACAAAGTTTCATGGCTCTAGGTCCACCGGTTTAGGCTATGCGTTGCCTGCCCGTCAGCCACGCATTGTATTTGTACCTAGTACTGAGCAGATCTGGTGGCCATATGTGGTCTTCATCAGCAGTTCCGCATCACAATATTATGCTTACCATGTGCATTTGCACGAGTTATCATGAAAAACACAAAAATCACTATAGGTCTGCCTATAATATTTGAAGAGTTCTCTCGATTTCTCCAGGATCCCATCATCAGATCCTGACCTGGTGTCAATGGGACCACCCTTGAGGTATTACCTATACGCCGAAAAAAGATTTGTTCAAATCGGTTCATAATTGGCGGAGCAATCGCGTAACAAACATAGAAAAAAAAAAAAAAAAACATACGGGTCGAATTGAGAACCTCCTCCTTTTTTTGAAGTCGGTTGAAAATCAAAAATCTCTCTAGCCGTTCGTTCGTGCGATTTAGCCCGCTGACGGACAGACATGACAGCCAGACAGACGGACAGCGAAGGCTCTGTAATAGGGTCCCGTGCCCAAAGGGTACAGTTCATTACTAACCGCCGTACTCAGAGTCATTTAATGAACGATTAAACCTATTCCTTTGAATTTACATACAAAATTCATTACTTAGTATAATCCTTAATGAATCATTAAACGACTCTGAGTACGGCCGTTTGAGTTTATTTCGCTAATTAGAGCTTATTAAAAGGACCTTTAAATGAAATCCAATAAAAGACTCATACATTTAATATTCGCCATATTATGATACCATTACACCGCTGCTGTTTTAGTAGCTGTGCTATCAGTTAGATAGACTATGTGAAGTCGTAATGTAAAATAATAAATGACAGGTATTTGTGAAATTCTAAAGGCGTCAAAATCAGATACAATCATAATCTATGGTTATACAACTTGGACCAACATGTCTTGGCAGTAAGAAGCCAAAGATAACATTTTAACATTCGTATTTTTTGACGTTTTGATGCCTAAAAAATTGACCGATGATATACATAAATACATATACGATTAGGGTTTCTTTGGTAGGTTAATTGAGACAGTCTTGTGTTCCAAATATTGTGTGATGCCTTCTTCTCCCCTGAAATGACAAAATTGATGATTAGTTAGCATGACTTACTCATTAAAATTCTTAATTCGAAAGCCTGCTCTAAATTAAAAGATATTGTGTAACAAAACAACTGTATCTTGTAGCAGAAGTTTCCGTACCCGGAGTCCGAGACATTTATTGTGGTTTCTCCAGGTATTTGTAG
Source organism: Argyresthia albistria (assembly GCA_963457715.1). Lineage (NCBI taxonomy): Eukaryota > Metazoa > Arthropoda > Insecta > Lepidoptera > Argyresthiidae > Argyresthia > Argyresthia albistria. The sequence goes on along the minus strand of OY735267.1, from coordinate 4,982,504 downwards.
GAAATTAGGAATCGTTATTCGCTAATAAGAAAAATGTCTTGGCAGCATGTATTCTATTGCATTACTTGCTATGCTTGTCTTTCCGAGCTGTCCGAGACTTATACTAGCTTTGAGTTTGTTTTGGATAAGATATATTATAGGTTAACAAGGAATAAGCTTGATTTTGGCACGAGAATCATATCTAGAATGTTTCTGGATGGTTAGGTTGCCTATGGTATTTTATCCAAAAGTAAAAACAGTGCCAACTTACATTTCTCTGCCGATTCCAGAGTCCTTGAATCCACCGAATGGAGTTTGACACATAACGTGCTCATATGTGTTCACCCTGTAAGAGATGGTCATATTTAATTAAAGATCGCTGAAGATCTAAAAACTAATAAACTATTCGCATAAAGATTCAACAAAAATATTACAAGTATCATTTGCATGAAATAAACATAGAGGGATTGCAAAATTATGCTTTTTAAATTTAAGCTGCTCTTTTCTTCTTCTTAAAACATGACGGATGGATTGAGAAAAGCACCATCCTCTACGCCTCTGAATAAATTGTTATGATCTAGACTAGAGTTTCACAATTTAAGCAGTCTTCAAACTTACCAAACAGATCCAGCGCGGACATGCTTGACGAATTGCAAAGCTGTGTTGATGTCGTTGGTGACCACACCAGCTCCAAGACCATAGTTGCTATCATTAGCACGGTCTACGATCTCTTCAAAGGTCTCGAACTTGAGAATGCTCTGTACTGGTCCGAAGATCTGAAATTAAAAACGTGGATCGCTGAGTGGCTGTTTCTAGTTCCATTCTAAATCCTATGACACCATTTGTATGTATAAATAATTGTTAATTTGATTGTTGTATTCATTAGTATTCGGTTATCCGAGTACTTATATACGGTCGCCTGCGAGCGCTCAAAAGTATACAAGCAGTATAAGCGGGATTCACTCGTTAATGTGACCTGCTCGTATACTTTTAGACATTGAATACCTATTTAAGTTTGGTAAGGTTTATCATATCACATTGCCGTAAACACAGCTTCATCACAACTGTTTGAACCTTAGATATGATAAAAACTGAACCAACCTCCTCCCTGGCAATCTTCATGTCATCTTTGACATCAGCAAAGACGGTTGGCTGGATGAAGAAACCCTTGCTGCCCATCCGTTCGCCGCCAACCAGACAGCGGGCGCCACCCTTCTTGCCGGCCTCGATGTAGCCCATGACTTTGTTGAACATGTCACTGTCGATCTGTTATACAATTAAACCAAAAGTTATAACAAGCTCTTACTTGAATTTTGAAGTGTATAATTGTTACTTAAATCAACTTTTAGTTCGTTGTACTGTATCAGATCTGGATCAATTGATTTTAGAAATTCTCCTTCGAGTAAAAGCACGCCCCGCGGAAGGGACATCTACAGGCTACATTCTCTATCGACGACGTCTCTCTCTAATGATATTATAGCAGTCATTTAAGATTTGAATGATATCATTATCTTCTATTTTCAATTTGTTTCCTATAGTCCATACCTGTGGTCCCTGCTCTACATCTTCGTAGGGGTTGCCCACAGTCCGTTTCTTCGCGATCTCAGCGGCCTTCTCAATGAACTTGTCGTAAATACCGGACTGGACGTAGGTCCTGGTGCCAGCCACGCAGCACTGCCCTCCGTTGGAGAACGCTGCTGCGTGAGCCAACTTGGCGGCTTTCTCAACTGTTGGAAAAAGAATCAACAATCAATAAATTAATGCTGTTAATTCACATAACTGATAAAGAGGAAGTTGTAGAGAATTTAAAAGATGATGCTGTTATGATTGGTTGTACCGATTGTGCTGTTGTTCAGCAATGGACGATGAATGTTACGGACATTTTGATAAGTCCAGATCATCCGGATTCATAATACCTAGTCAATATTTATACCGCCCGGTTATTCAAATTGCCCGTGGATTTGCCCTTAACAGCTTTAAGATAAATATAAACAGTAGGCCGTTCTCTAAAATTTTTAAGAGCTGGTTTTGTTTTTACCGTCAGCATCATTAAAGATTACGAGCGGGCTTTTGCCTCCCAGTTCCAAGGTCACTCGTTTTAGGTTAACAGCTCCCGCAGCTTTAAGGATGACACGGCCAATCTGTAAATATTTAACGCAAGTTAGTATGTTTGCGAGTATTACGCCTTTTCCAAGGATGACAGTAGTAGATGAGGCACCATATTTTACCCAATAATCAATTTGGAATGACGGGACAAGACCACAAAAGCGGTTTCTCACAATAATAAAAGATTCACCTCAGTAGATCCAGTGAACGCCACCTTGTCCACATCTGGGTGATGAGTGATGGCGGCTCCAGCCGTGGGGCCGTATCCGGGAATAATGTTGACAACTCCAGCAGGGAAGCCTACTTCCTTGATCAGAGCGCCCACAGCCAACGCGGTCAGGGGGGTCTGTTCAGCTGGCTTCACTACCAGCGTGCAACCTGTAGAAGAGAAGTTATGATTTATAATTCTTTACACTATGCAGGCGCTTCACATGTCCAAACGTACTGGCAAACCCTTGCGACCAAGTAGTTCGATACTCATAGTTTGACACTCCAACACCATTGTTTATTTTCCTGTTCATTCGACTCTATTGTTCTGAAGAACGGGACAGCGTGGTTCGACAATCAGAGGCAGAGGACAAGACAAGTCTTTAGAGACCTTAACCTACGGAATTCCGCAACAGCGCATTTGGACGTAATGAAACAAAGGATGATCTTGTTGTATGCTCTACTAACAACAAATATACTTGGTACAGTCAGGTAGTCAAGTAGTCTGACACCTATCATTAACTCATACTGAGCCCGACGACTTGATCATACTCTATTCCGAGTAAAAAAAGGCATATTATTTAATCTGTGTGACGTACCAGCTGCCAAGGCTGGAGCAATTTTGAAGATGATCATCGGTATAGGATAGTTCCACGGCAGGATCTGGCCGCAGACTCCAACAGGTTCCTTCAGGGTGAAAGTAAGGACTTCTCCATCTGGAATGAATAAATAAATACCGTTTATATCTTATCAATCTGCCCTGTTTTGTGGGCAAAACACGCTAAAAACTACGTTAGTTTCTACCAGCTAAAGATGTTTTGGTTATGAAACACAAACATGGCATTTGGTTTCTGCATGATGCATGCCTCGTTTAGTTTTCCATTGACTAGACCACGAAGCCATAAAGGCTACTATATACTTTTACCATCCAGATAGAATTTTGGCGTGCAGTGACAGGTAGAAACTAAAGCTTTTTGACAGGTTCATTGCATTAGGTTGCGTAGAAATGGCGCCCCCCCTAAAAACGTCACTCACACGCTAGAAGATCGCTGGAAGGCTGTAAATGCAACACTGTGTCAAATCAAGATCGAGTTGTGACATTGTTATGTAGTCTACGTACCTGTCGGAATAGTGCTTCCCTGGATCTTATCAGCTTTCCCGGCATAGTATCTGAGAATAGAGCTACTGAAGAAGACCTCATTCAGTGCATTTTTGACCGGCTTGCCACAGTCCAGGGTCTCCAGGTCAGCCAAGTACTTGGCATCTCTTTCCAGAAGATCAGCAAGTTTGTATAACAGTCTGCCTCGCTGGGAAGCGTCCATGGTGCGCCATTCAGAGTAGCGGTGGAATGCTTTTTTGGCTGCGGCCACAGCTTTGTCTACATCAGCCTGTGGAAATGCATTCAGATAAGAAAACCGATGACATTGGAAGATATTGGATGATTTTGATGATCGGACCAAAAATATTTAAAATGTTAAAGAGTTTTTTTTATTGTTAACTATTGTACTATGTTCAATATCTTTCAAAGTTATCGGACTTATTCTCTGAGGGACTTTGACCCTTTCGTCAACACATCTTATCTATCTATTGTTCTCCATTGTTCGTTTATTCGACCGGTGTGCTTCTGAGAATGAACCCTGGTAATCTATGAAAATTATTATCATCAAATATTATCTGCAATGGCAGTAAAGACTTTTACTGGGACTGATACAGAGCCAAGCCCCCTAGAGCAGTCGTCATCGGTCGATCAACGGGTTCCCGTATCAAAGGATATCTTTTTGTTAAGTAGAATTAAAAATACAGTTTCCTGAAGGTTTCCTGTAGATTATTTAGAGAGTTTCTGTCATTTCAGTATAGCGTAACAATCTCATCAAGTAGGTGTCAATTAAAGGCACTTGACTTCCGCTCTTGTGCGGTGGCCACTGATTCGATTTTCAATCACACTTTTAATTAGTTTGCTTAGTTTAGTTTGTGTTGCCACCCGAATCGCAGGCACTACCTATTTTACATCATCCCCTGCATCCAATTTAAAGGAAGAATAATTTACCTTATCGCCTTCAGCCACTTGGATGATGACAGACTCATCCTGAGGGTTGATGGTGGGGAAGGTCTTCTTGCTGACAGCATCCACCCACTCGTTGTTGATGAACAACTGATCAAAATACAATTGATTGAAATTAACGTATTTATTAGTAGATTGTTTACCAAGGGAGTAAAGAACTATTTTTAGGGCGAGAGTGTTTTTTGAATCCAGAGCGACCGAGGGATTCTAGAGTTGAGTCCCGAGTGTAACGAGGGACTCAGAAGTAGAATCCTGAGGGAGCGAGGGTTTCAAAGTACATCACTCGAGCCAAAACTAGTTTTTACTCCTGATGTGGACACTCTACTTTTCATCACCCGCTATGAGAAAAGGAGTAATAAATTAAATACCATATATGTTTAAAATTTAGTATTATATTGGCTAAATCTTGAAAATAGGCTCAAAATGCATTTTCAGAAAACCACTTTGTTCCTCTTCAATTTTTCACAGGAGTACAATTCATTTATTTTCAGTTGTAACCTTACAGCTAAACCATAGCGTGAGTTGAGCAGTTCAGTTTAACAACTACAGTTTTAACATATATTCCTCTTGATTTTATTAGTAACAGATCTTGTATTTATTATTTGCGCTTGGTTGTTGTATCATCTGGAGTTAGACACTCATTATTATCAGCCATATTTTTTGACTAATATCCGCAAACGAAATTGATATAATTACGGCATTCAGATTTGGCGCGGTTTGTTTACAACTTTTCCACAACTTTTTAATGATTTGGTCCGATGATTCCTTATAATGGCGGCCATAAAAAAGCTAAAACAATATTTTTGGACAACATTTTTTCTTGGCTCATTTTCACCTTAAGTTTGGACGCCGATTTAATAAAAAATGCCTATTAAGAACAACTTTATTTTTACTATTTAGTGAGCTTATAAATTGTCTTCTGTTTTTAAAAGCAGTATGAACCTATGATACGTCCATTTCGTATTTTTAAGAGAATTTTGAAAATTTAACTCCGTCTAACTCAAACCTAAAGATTTCACTTTCGACCCTTTTTTCGGTATGTTGTAATGAAGAATGTTGTGTAATTGATTATAACATATAAAATAATGATTCAAGACCATCATGCTAGAGGAAAAATAATACAAAATATGTTACTTTAAAAAAAGTTATGATAATTTTAAGTTGCTCCGGTAGAAAATTCGCAAAACACATTTAAAAAATCATTACTTCTAAACCGCTAAAAATCGCGGAACATACATGGGCTATTTTCGGATACACCCAGGTATGAGGATACAAAAAATATATTTTGGACGTAACTTTTTGGACAACCCTGTATAATTGGGCTATCATGTGTTATTTCATATTATTTACAGTTATGTCATCCTTTGTTTGTTACAAAAATGAGATAGTAAGTATAAACATTAAAATGCCATCGACTGTGTGTAAAGATACTATAAAGAATTATAGGCACGGACCGTGAAACAATGTGTCCATTCAGATGAAAACTCATTTTGTTATATTATTGAATCTGAAGGAAATACTACAGTCGACTGCTCATTAAACTTTATAACTCCATGGTTTGGTTTCCTTTCGACAGATGATTCTTAATCTAATGTAAACGCAGTAAAAACTAAAGTAAAAACTTGCAAAGGTAACTAACCGATAGCAAGGTAATAAAACGATAAAACATTCCTTACAAATAGAAGAATGTAATAAAAAAATCCAGATACACATAGGTTCATAATATTAATTAGGTAATAGGCATCTATTTGAATTATATTTTACCAAAACTACCTACCTATGTATAATTGTATGAAAAACAATTCTATCGATTTTGTAGATTTCATTTAGAACCGCGTTATTTTGGTGTGCTGTATTTGCGACGACCGACACACTAAAATAAGGCGGTTCCAAATAGACTAATAAATAATTGAATTGTAGTGGGCAGGCATACAATACATATCCCATTTAACACTAGTCCAAAAAAAACAAATGCCTAAATCTAAAATAAATAATTGTACAAACCTACCTTAGTGTATTTGATGTCGACTTTAGCCATGTTGTTTACTGAAAAGCCGGGTTGAGTCACAACGTCTACACCGTAGACTATTTCAGAGGAGAGTGCGGTGCGGAACGTTCAGGCCACACGCAACGTTTGCAAATAAGCAACACATACACTTCGTCTGATAATATAGCCGGGCTGTATACCTACATGTAGATTGATACTGGTGGTGGTGCTCTTGACTATGACCCCAGTCACTAGATAACTGATGTTTTGAATGCCGAATGTTGTCATAGTTATGTATGAAGATAGTGTCTATTAGAGAATGTACCGACTGGAGAGATAGTGGAAAGACATAGGGACACAGTAATTGATGTGCACCTATCTGGGTAGGTACCTACCTGAGCAATAATAAAAATATTTGTAGGCTACATCCAAACAAACATAAAGCAACATAACAACAATATCGTCAAACCTTTTTCTCTATTGGGTGGGCGGCATACATACATATTAGATCTACAACTTCATATTGGTAGGAATGAAGATCCGAAGATCCACAATATTTTATATACCCAGATTTGCACGTTGTGTAAGAGTTAATGATATAACTAAGTACCTATAGACTAGTACACACATACTTCAGTTTAAAGAGCTCTTGTGATTAACAGCAAAAACAAATCGTTTAGTCGTAATATCAGTATACCACAGAGTCCACAGACAGATTCTAACAGTAGCTACAATACTTACACTAACTAACCACAGATAGAAATGTACACAGTACACAGCGGATGTCGTATGCTGCTATGGTAATAAATGGGTTTGTCAACTGAGTGGGACACAATAGGTGGCTCGGTTAGCAACGAACAACAAAGCACTGTAACTTCAGACCATTATCCAGGAATACGTTCTTTATGACATGCTATTTTACCAACATGGGCGATTTTACACTCCTCAGCTATCGTTTACCTATGTATCTGTCTGTTTATCTGAGGAATTTGAAATCTCAAAAAGTTCCATATAAACTTACATCCCTATGAATTTTTAAAAATCCTACCTTATTGGATGCCTACTCATAAGAGGAATACGTGTGCGAATTTTTAAGTTTCTAGCCCTAAGGGTTTGGCCTGTGCGTTAATACATCAGGCGGAACGTGACACTTTTCGTGCTTGCAGCCGGCGATCGTCGATTTATAAGACGTTATAACGTCAATTAAAATTCATTTGATAAATAGTTATTATTTATTACACACACTCACTAGGTACCGACTGTCATCTCAGGTCAACGTCTGCGCTGCGACCTGAAAGTCCTGAACGAATACTCGTACGACGGAAAATTAGGTCTTGTTTTGTAGGTAAATGTATGAACATCAATTCGCTTCTCTTTCTCGTTCTTGGATATGTTGTAGAGAATTTAATATTGTTAATTTTTGTCATGGGCAGTCTCCTTTTATCTCTGATAGTTTCGGAGAAAAATTTGAAATACCGCAGATCGGGACACGTTTTGGGGGAAAAGGGGGAAAGGAGAGGAGGAGCGATTGACACCAGGCAGAATCGTGTTCAGCAAAACTCTGTGTCAAAAAGATTCACTAAATGCCGTTGGCCGTTGAAAGTAGAAGCAATTTGAAAAATAACCGCCTGTCTATTATTTTACTAAGCCCCGAATCTACCAACGAAAGCATGTAATGATCCGTATCTACGAGTATTGTTGGACGTGATGATATAATTATTTGCTCTTTGTTAAACTACCTACTTCTTGTTCTCCCATAATATGCATCGAAGAATACATCTGAAGAAGTGAAGAAGTAGATACCCACTTATACTTCATAATTCTGTTATCTTCTCTAAGAGGGTTTGGTAGTTATTTGATTGCTATATAGATACAGTTACTCATATCAAGTGCTTAGCTAGATTGAAAGGAAAATGTATTTGTTCTTTCAATCTAGCTAAGCACTTGATATGAGAACCTGTATCTGTACCTGTATAATATTGTATTGTACGGTAACTATCTAATATTGAGATTACTGCTTCCGGATTTGTGGATTCTTTGAAGGATTGATCTGTTTATATGCACGTCACGCCCCGTCAAACATAACTTTGTAATTATAATGTGTATTTTGCTGCAGCATCTGATGGCTTCTACCCTATATATAAGTTACTCTATGCTTCTCCTCTTCACTAAATTATAGCAGAGGTTTAGTGGTTTCGTGGGTTGGTATCAAAGAATTGGTGAAATAAAAACCAATGTTTCTTACGTTCATTCAAGTACACAGAAACATAATGAGTGTTAGGTTAGTTTCAAAGATGGTCATTTCACTATTTCTATCGTCTTACCATGAAGTTTATCTAACGTGTAAAACCCCATAAAAATGTGTACGTAATAAATATGTAATAAATGTTTCTTTCTTTCTTCTTTTATATGTTAATAAATCAAGCTATTTAAAAATGTCTCTTACCCTCTCAAAAGAGATAAAAAAAACAATCTTTGTGAGTTTATTTGCCCTTCTTCTCCCACAGTGGTCTAACGTAGAGAAGAGGCAAAAAACACGTGTTCTAAGTGTATTTGTAAATATCTACAGAAATAAAGACATTTGATTGATCCATTGGTTTTCCCTAGGTCTAGACCCGGCTCGTCCGCTAGTCTCGAACTTCGGCTCCAAGCAGTTCAGGCTCGGTCGAGACGACGCCCACGTGGTCCAGGTCATCCACACCAACGCTGGCTTCCTCGGAGAGAGCGGGCTGGTCGGCCACGTCGACTTCTGCGTCAACGGGGGGAAGTACCAGCCGGGATGCAAGGGGCATGTGATGCGTGAGGATACCGTCTACCTATTAATCTTACGTGGTGTTGTGGTCTTGGCTGCGTTTCCCTTGAGAGGACCTGGTTCGAATTCCGGCTTTGGGGCAATAAAATAAATCGGAAGCACTACACAATCGTCTGGCAATCTCCTTTTCTTGACCTTCTCGGCCGAAGGATAAACAATGTCCAAAATAAACATAGCTATCCACTGCCTCAATAGGGTTATTACCGACAATTATGTTCGGTACTGATGAATGACTCATCATAATTTTAGTCTTGGACATGTTCATCCTAAGGCCGACCTGCAAAGATGTTATGTGCAGCTCTTCAAGCATGTTTTGGAGACTGCCGACGTCTTCAGCTATGAGTATTAGATCATCTGCGAACCTGAGATGGGTAAACTGTGTGCCGTTAATGTTCCTTTTCCCCCCCACGCGACAGAGTCTTCAGTGCGTCCTCAAGGACATTGGTGAAAAGCTTTGGGAATATAGTGTTACCTTGTTCTCTATCTCCTACCACCTCTACATCTATATTTTATGATAGTAAAATTGTTGGTCCTGACCTGACTAACGATGATTATGAATTATTGATGATCTTCTTGGATTCTTCAGAGTCCTTGTAATCATCATCATCATCATCATCATCATCATCATCATCTCATCCTGTCACCCCTCTGCATGGGTATGTCTATGGCTCTCAGTACAGATTTCCTTTTGTTCCAATTTTGTGCGATCGCTGCTCTAGCTCCTCCCAATTTGAGCTCACAATGGCGGCCTCTTTCTCCGTTAAATAATGCCCGTTATATTGGGGCTACCGTTCTTCAGTTGTGTCCATATAATGGGTCATAGAAAATCGAAATAAGACAGTCAACTTTGACTTCCCATCTAAACAGCTTTGCGTGTCCTTCCTCATTCATTAACCAATTACTGGTACCACATCGCATGATCGCTCCAGTGACAGGACCTTAGGACGGTCAATTAGGAAACGCAATATACTGCAAATCCCAAGTCTGGAAGTGTGTGTTGCCCCTAATAATAGTTATCGCATAACATGATAAGAATGCACTTTATGTATGCCTATCTCAGCCTGGGTCACACGGAGGGACTGAGCCAACAAAGACCAAATGTCCTCAAGATATACTTACAAGACAATAATTCAACTGGCAAGGGTCGAGTACTTATCGGTCATCATTATATTAGGTTATTACTCCTGCATGCACTTAGATAAAATAAAGAGTTACCTAAAATTAATAACAAATGCATCATACTGTATCACACTCGCATAGGTACACAAAAGTGCTGATAAATATGGCTGTGGGCTCATCCATGTGATATTTACTAATGTTACTCATACTTTATTTCACGCAAATAAATAAACGAAAAGTTCAAAGAAAACTTATATACAAAAGGCCTTATATACAACCAGAAAACCAAAGAAAGATAAGATTTATTACAAAGGGAAATCAGGGCCCAGCCTACTTCGTAGTCTAACTGTCCGACAATTCACAAGCGTCAGGCTGGCGCTTGTGAATTGCGATTACGGTTTTAGTAGAATGCCAAATGCGTCGTATTGAAGCTTGTGCCAGGCTTGTGGTATGCTTGTGTACAGTATAATTCGGGCCCAGTACACATGTCTATAATATCTAATCAACGAATATTTTAATGAAAAAAAAACTTACAAGTACGAAAAAACCGGTGTAATTTATTATGAGAAAAAATTGTGCAATATTGTGAGATCATGAAGCTTCTCGTTTGTTATTGTGCTCGACTACTTCGTATACTTGTTATAAGTATTTATCCCTTATCTTTCGTTGAAAACCTGTCGTAGCCATTATCATAGAATTGATAATTTCAGGATGAGATCGAGGTTTTCATGATCTGATGAATTTTACGATATATTGTTAGCCACGAGCCCACGACATAATAACGTGATAATACCTATACATATACTAGGTGTAAATGAATTAACGCAAAAAGAGAATACTACTTTGTTAGGGACATCATTCTGAGCAACTTTCGTTAAGAAACCGATTTAATCAGAGCAACTTTTTCACAGTCACAGTACATTTTGGTTCGAGTGGGTCAGCTGATTTGTATGGAGAAGCTGATGTATCAAATCCCTAGGAATTTAGCTAAATCACTGATTCTATCATTTACCTGCGATTCACACAGCTAAATTGTTTTGATACTTGTAAGGGAATCAAAACCTCATAAAAGGGTCATGTAGCACAAAAAGAGTTTTGTAGTTCCTTCATTAAAATATTGGCTTTGTACGGAGCCCCCTGGTGCGAGGGCAACTCCCGCTTGGCCGGTTTTTTCCTTATTGTATCCTGCTTTTCTTACCATACCTCTTCTATTACCATCTATTGTCTCAATTTCAATCTATATCAATTAGAGTTTTATAAATCCTGTAAATTGTCTTGTCACCACAGGCATATCCCGCTGCAGTCACTTCATGAGCTCCTGTTACCACGCTGCTAGTGTGCGCAAGAGTCTCCGGCTGGTCGGGGTGCCGTGCGATTCCACCTGCCCGAAGAAGAAGGGCCATTGGGGCCTGAGCACGTTCGACAAACGCGGCGTTCGGATGGCAGAGGATATGTCGGATTCGTGAGTCGATTTGCCATTTATCCGCATGTTGGGAAATGGGGAACAAGCTGTTGGTTGGGCCTCATGGGTACGCTGCTCTCAACTTAGTACAATGCAGCTAGTTTATTATTTTATTTCCGCGTATTTTTAGCCGTATTGTAGAATTTGTAGCAAACCGAAACGATTGATTGAAAGCACTGAAGCAGGCAGAAGACAGGAGTAATAGGTGGAGAGTTGGACTTTGTAGAAGGACTCTGCACTCTACAGAAAGTGTTAGAAAATCATAAAAACACGAAAAAAAGGGATCCCTCTAAAGGCGGGTACAGATTGCTGTAATGTAACACGCAACGCAACACGCAATGAAAGAATTTGCCGTCCACATCGTCGCAATGTATCATGTAACGTAACATAGATTCCAATAGTTAGGACACCTCGCGCGCACGAACTGCGCACACTACGCGCGCGAACTGAGCATAAAAACTAGTGCGCGGCGCGATCCGCCAATAATTATTGTCGGATTGTTCGCCGAACACAAAGGGGCGCGCAGTGTGCTCGGGGCTCGGATCGCCAGTGAGGACGGGTGGTATGTTTTTGTAATGCGGAACGCGCGCATGCCGGGAATAGATGCGAGTAGTGACATGCACGGTTCGTGCGCGCCGGGTGCGTACGCTTCGTACACACTGATGAAATGCTCCGTTCATGTTATATTGTTTGTTTTTCAAAAGTCGTTTATTGACATAAAACACATAAATGCTCAATCAAAAACAACGTGATTGACAAGCAAAACATAACGAAAATAAGTTTGCAGGCTCATTTGCCTTTAAAAACTATAAAACATGTATTTTGGAACTGTGGCGGGTCAAAGCTAATTAAATTACTATCGTGTAATACGTACATGTAAACTTTGAATAGTTACATTTTACTGCAGCACTACTTCACTTAAAACACTAACAATACTATAAGACAATACTAACAAGATACTCAATGTATCTAAATAACCTGCCAAGTGCGAGGCGGACTCGCGCACGAAGGGTTCCGTACCATTATCTATAAAAAACCGCAAAAAAAGAAAATTGTATGGGAGCCCCCCCTAAATATTAATTTGATTATTAATTATTTATTTTTAAGTAAATAATATACTCAATATATTGTGAACATTTTAAGCGTCTACCTGCTACCATTATCAATATCGAGCAAAATTGAGCAAAAAAAAAACACGTTTGTTGTATGGGAGCCCCCCTTAATATTAAATTTCTTTTGATTTTTAGTATTTGTTGTTATAGCGGCAACAGAAATACATCATCAGTAAAAATTTCAACTGTCTAGCTACCACGGTTCATGAGATACAGCCTGGTGATAGACAGACGGACGGACGGACGGACGGACGGACGGACAGACAGCGAAGTCTCAGTAATAGGGTCCCGTTTGGCACCCTTCGGGTACGGAACCCTAAAAACGGTTCGTGCGCGCCGGGTGCGCACGCTTCGTATACAGTGATGAAATGCTCCGTTCATGTTATATTGCATGTAACGTTACAGCAATCTGTACCCGCCTTAAAAGAGTCGACTTTTTGCATTTTTTCTTGTACGATGTTACGGAACCCATCGTGTGTGATTCCTACTCGCACTTCACCGATTTTTCAGCAATTATCACATGTAAAGCTTAGCTTTCAACTTATCGTTATTTTTGTTTTTGTTACAGATTACGAGGCATGTACTGTGTAAGGTTAGACCACGAAGAAGACTGTCCTTTTGATTAAAATAAACATACGACGTTTTTTGGGACCTCAAAAATATAGTCACTAAGCATTCACTAAGTAGGTAATTCTCCATGTTTGCAAGGATTTCTATTCTGATGGATCGTTAGTACTTAGATAACTACTATTTTTCGAATGTCAAAAAATATAAATAAAAATATCTTTTATTAATTACCGACCTAGGTCTAAGGTGTAAATGTAATTTATTATTGTAGTAAATTTATACTTAATTTGTTTAAGAGTTGTTTTATTGATTACCAAATATCAGTCACATTTACACAGCACATTTACGAACATTTGTACTTTCTCATATCTTAGCAAGCATGCGATAAACACGCTCGTATTTAGATTGTATGTAATTGTATTGTAATATCGTTCGTGTCAACAACGAATTCCGATGAACTTGGTTAGTTTAACTAAATCATTCGATATCAAGGTCATCGGAATTCTTTGTTCATCATCATCATCATCATATCAGCCCGTATCATCCCACTGTTGGGCATTGGCCTCTCCTAAAGCACGCCACTCGCATCTGTCCCTCGCCATTCTGGTCCACTGTCTACCAGCCACCTTGACAAGGTCATCTGACCATCGGGCCGGTGGTCTGCCCGCTGCTCTTTTCCTGTACGCGGCCGCCACTCTGTTACTGCCTTGGTCTGTAAATGTCCGACCCATGGCCACCTGACCCGCGCGATCCGCGTTCCTGCGTCTGCGACTTTGGTAATGGCTTCGCCATACCATGAAATGGCGAGGTAAGTACATCATGAGTGCCCAATTCTACGATCGGCCGCCGACATATACAGCAGTTACCTAAAATTACGTTAATAAAAATGATTTGATATGATACAACAATAACAGCACACTTATCGAGATTTGCTGAGGGTTCCCTCTAAAACAATGGGAAAGCTTGACACCGGGCAGAATCGTGTTCAGCGGGGTTTAATTAGTCAAAAAACCCGGTGTCAAAAAGTTGCACTAAATGCCGTTAGACGTGGTTCTATCCAAATAAACCGCCAGTCTACAACACTCTATTCTCAACATTGATAACGATCGCTCTACGACCGATGTCGGTTGTTAAATGACAGTCAAGACTACCAAAAATCGTTAAATGATACCGCATTTAACGATTTTTGGTAGTCTCGACCGTCAAAACTATCGACTAATCGCTGTCAACTTTACGATTTCTGTAAATGTGACTGATTTTAGTCTATAGTTTTGATGGTCGAGACTACCAAAAAACATTAAATGATATCTAGCGACTGTCACTTAACCGACATCGGTCGTAGAGCGATAGATATCAATGTCGAGACTGCAGCCCCAGGCCTTTAAACAGCCTGTACCCTGTACCCTGTACCTGTAACCAGACTCTTTACTTACTTTGTGAAGATAATCGAAATTCTTTGCTTACTTACTCTGTGAAGTGTGAAAACCTTGGAGGAAGGAAGTAGACAAAGAGTTTCATTGATCTGAGGTGAAAACCTCTGAAAACCTCATGAAAGTGAAAGCCTTGGAGGAAGGAAGTCATTTCGATGAAAAGGTGTCAGTGGCCTGCCTAGCGGTACCATCTCAGAACAATAAAAGTAAAGCATCCTCCATCTATGAAGGAAGTAGACAAGTAGACAAAGAATTTCATTGATCTGAGGTGAAATCTGTGAAATCTGACCGTTGAGTTTTGAGTTGGCGCTGACACAGAACAATATTACTCTGCTCCACAGACTATATAGGGATACTGTTTACGTAGTAAGTTTATATACTCTTTGCTGCTCTACTGCTCTGCTCATACAACCATCACTTGTCTGATCTCATATCATATCATACCGTACCAAGTACCGTACCGTGATTCGCCGACTACCTATTGTACCTGACGCTGGCAAAGTTGCTCTTGAAAGAGAAATAATAGCAAAAAAAAATAACCGGCCAAGTGCGAGTCGGACTCGCGCACGAAGGGTTCCGTGCCATTATCTATAAAAAACCGCAAAAAAAAATGTATGGGAGCCCCCCCTAAATATTAATTTAATTTTAATTTAATTATTTATTTTTTTAAGTAAATAATATACTCAATATGTTGTGAACATTTTAAGCGTCTACCTGCTACCATTATCAATATCGAGCAAAAATGAGCAAAAAAAATCACGTTTGTTGTATGGGAGCCCCCCTTAATATTAAATTTCTTTTGATTTTTAGTATTTGTTGTTATAGCGGCAACAGAAATACATCATCTGTAAAAATTTCAACTGTCTAGCTACCACGGTTCATGAAATACAGCCTGGTGACAGACGGACGGACGGACGGACAGACGGACAGCGAAGTCTCAGTAATAGGGTTCCGTTTGGCACCCTTCGGGTACGGAACCCTAAAAAAACATCACTTACACATACCAACATACGATAACAAAGATTGCTCGCAGAACACAAAATGTTGCATTGTATTCAGAAATCCAAATAGCAAATAAGATACAGGAGATACAGTGTAAAAGTGAATAAAGCACCAAATGGCCAGTGAAATGAAATGCTCCTCAGGTTGATTTTCTTGGGAATATGTCTCTTATTGATGATGGTAGTCGGCGGCATATGGGGTGCAGCTCGCGTCAATCTGCGACCAAAACACAAGGACGAGCAGACGCTAGTTGGCGGGACCGTATGGAGCCAGATCATCGTGAATCTGGGCCTCATCATTTCATTGCTAACAGATGGGAGGGATTATTTTATTCATGCCTACTTCCTCCTGTGCGGACCCGTTATTTTGTTCCTGACCGGCGGATTTTTGGTAGGCATGTATTTTATTGTACTAACAAAACGAGTACATACAACACTCACTCCTAGGTATCACGTAAACAAACTAAAATGGGGTATTTTTATAACATAAAGTTCCTCAAAGACAGGTTGAAGTTGCATGTCACAAAAAGATCACAAATTCATTTAAATATTTGTCATCTATCGGAGGATCGGAGATAATTTATGCCAATCGGGTTAGGTTAGGATAAGTATGCAGAATTTTCAATTAGTTTTGGAATTGAATAGCATACGCTTGATAATTTGGTTCCCTTGCCTTAATGGTTAGGGAGGCGAATAGGGGAATTTTCGGTAATACTCGAGCGTGGCAGTTTAAGATATGAGAGATACCTTAGACCTAATAGAACAACCTTGTAAAGTATTTAGCTCTATATGTAGTGACCCGCGCCTAGGATAGACGATCAGATTAGTAAAAAAAATATCGATAGTCTGAAATACTCGAGCGCGTCAGATTAAGATATTGGGGGTTGATTTTAGTGTTTTTAACTAATCTGACGATAAGTCCTTGACGCCGCCGAGTTATAGGGTCGCGAACTTCGTCCAACTTTCGTCCAAAATGTATTTTGTCCAATACGAATTTTGTCCAATACGAATTTTGTCCAATACTAATTTTGACCAATACGAATTTTGTCCAATACGAATAAACAAAGGCGAGCTTATGT
The DNA here is from genome assembly GCA_963457715.1 of Argyresthia albistria. Lineage (NCBI taxonomy): Eukaryota > Metazoa > Arthropoda > Insecta > Lepidoptera > Argyresthiidae > Argyresthia > Argyresthia albistria. Next base: position 4,965,581 of record OY735267.1, on the reverse strand, counting down.
CTAATAAGAGATGTATTCCAGTATACCTTCTTTACATTACTTCACATTATGATTTTGACAGGTGTCACTTTTTTGACAGGTGTCACTTTTTTGACAGGTGTCACTTTTTTGACAGGTGTCACTTTTTTGACAGGTGTAATTATTTTTGACAGGTGTCACTATTTTTGACAGGTGTCACTATTTTACTACAGTGTCAAATGACAGAATAAGTGATATCTGTAAAAAAAAACTGTAATCTTTATGACATGAGAGTAGATAAAGTCATTTAAAGTCGACTTTATTTTTTTATTGGATTTTTAAATGGGTAGATAATGAAAGTACTTCAGAACGATCCATAATATTAGCCTAAAATAAGACTACACCTCTTTCCACCTGTCTAAGTTATCTTTACTCGTACGTATACAGTTATTGTCATTTTTTTGATGTTTTCAGATATATCAAGAAATAAAGTACAAAAAACGTCGTTTCAGAATAAAATATGACCAAATGTATTTCAGCATGGGAATAATATGCCTTTTTGCCGGTCTAGTAGCAACTGCACATCTCGTTCTGTTTTTTTACTAGATTGTTTGATATTATATCAAGACTTACAAATTATTCAATCACTATTGTTTTCTTTAGGTTTGTTTTAAAATTCGGACTCATGTTTAGGTAACAGTGTGCCTTTAAAGTGTATCTATATCAATATAGAAATTGTACATTGTATTATTTAAAGAACTCCATAAAGAGAATTTAATTAAATTTCATCGCCAGTGAACATTCTGCTACCGAGGTGGTCTGCCCGAAATATATTTTGCGGTGAAGGTTAACAATAGTTGGTTAACATCGTTTATTTTAATACAAAAGATTTGTATTAGTTCATGTGAAACAATTCTTCAAGTTAGTCAGTCCATCCGTCTGTAGCTCCGGTGTTCAAGAAGATATTAAACACATACCTAAATATGGCACTGGGATTGTAAGTACCTCTAACCGTTATTTTCTACCATTTGATTAGCAAAACTTAACTGTGACTTATCGCATATTCTTTCGAATAGAGTTCCGAACCCTGCGCGACAGACGAATATTGTGTAACTACCACACAAAACGCTGTTGATATGTCTGAGTCCCTTGTTTTTAAATAATTCCATAGCTACGGATATAGACGACGATTATCTCCCATTGTATCCAAAATAAATAAATTACTGGCTGTTCAGCCAACGTGAACATGGAAATAACTAAGCATCAGCAAAATTGATTTCCCGATTAGGTAGCGCGACTTTGCATGGAGATATGTCAATATTATGCTGGATTGCGGCGATAAAAACAGCATATTCCATCACAATAAATCTAAAGTAATAAAAAAAAAAGTTTATTCAAGTAAGGTTTTATCCCAAATAGTAGGACTCCCTGTTAAGTTTATAAAAAAACCTGTGTTAGGGGACTATGACAGGTCTCCAAGCATACTAGCGCCACCAGGGAAAGGGCCAACATATTACCGGGTCAAATAAAAGTTGGAGTGTCGCTATCTTTATAAACCCTGACGCTTAAAAGAGGGGTATTATTGACACATGTTTCGTTTGTCTTACAGTTTACTGGTCACCGGGGTGTTGGCCTTCGGTGCATATTGGGCCACAAAATACCTTCTGAACAACAGTATAGGCAGCGTTTTTAATGATCCTGCCACGACATCAACCACTACTCTATTACCAGGGTACATGTGATATTTAAAGAACGCGCCGAGATTATTTATTTTGCCTAGGATGTTGCAAATTAGTTTTAGTCCTTTTGTATTTACATGGCAGTGTGCTCTCGTATTTTGAGTTTGTTGATTTTTATGACATGTTAAGTTCGAAATGCTCTCTCGAATCAACATTGCAATTTAAACCATGTGGCGCCAGTCCTAACGTTTTGTTGAAGGTTGTGCGATTAAAACTAGACTCTCTATTCTTCAAAAAGCGCAATGTCAAATTGACAAGACTTTCAAACTGTTTGTTGTTCAATGAAAATAATGAGGGCGTTTGAAGAAAATCCTAATGATACAAGTAATTATAGGCACAGTAAATGTTAGCTAAAGTTTTAATACTCACGCATGTGATGATACTTTCGCATTGGATTTTACTGGTTGAATACAGTTTTGAGCAGATTTTCACACACGACGCCATTTTATATTCAATAGCTGTCACTTTTGTCGATGTTTATTGTGAAAACATGAAAGCTTCAAAGAAAGAAGTTGAAAATTCGCGCTCTTTTCTCACTATGGAAATTATATGTGTAGCTTAAAATTGAGAAGCATTTCGTGCACTTTGTTAGGTACTACAGTATTACATACACAGTGTGATAAATAAATTAACAACCTGTAACAAATATTTAGGAGTTTATTTTTGCATTTTATTCAAAATAAACAAAACATATGACATTCTGATTTGTTCAAAACAAGCCAAACCAAAACATTAATCTCATAAAATATTATATCCCTTCTCTAATACCTAAGCAAGTTAACACGTTGACTGTCCAGACTTCGGTGAGCAAACGTAAAAGCGGTAAAATTCTTGCCTTACAATGCCCGGACAGTCAAAGTTGATTTAGCCCGGGTCTCTCAAGAGATGGATAAACCTTTTTTGACACTTTTTGTGCGTGTGAAATATCAAAAGCCCCAGATAAACAGACATAAACTCTATCTGAGGAATGAGAGAACGGCACTTATTCGAATCATGATAATTTATAAATAGACCATCGTTATTTATAAACATAATTATTAGGGAACCTAAAATACTCGTGTATTGTGCTATTAATACAAACCACACGGCACACTCACCGAAAAAACTAAATCCAGATCTTAGGGGTACCATAACTACCCCGTAAATACGTTGTGTGTAAAGGACTTTAAAAAAATACTTTGTGCGAAAAGGTTTTATAACTATCCCCTCCTACCAGAGACTATAATGTCCATCCAATACGCCCAATACGCTTGTGGCCTGTCAAGTCAAAATAGATACTTTTTATGAACTGTCAAAACTGAACTTTTGTTCCTGAGTTCTATGAGATAACAACAGAACGACTGAACGACGTCATATAAAGTGCCATCAAATGTTGTCTTTTTTTGCACAAAATTGATGCGTTCGTGCCTATTGTGATTAGCGCGATAATTAATTTTGACACATTTCATACATTTTGACAGCTGCTAAATAAAATTAAGGCGCTAATCGTAAGTTTTTGGTGCAAATGGACCTTAGAATGATATCCCTAATTAATTACAGAAATCCTTATAACTATTACTTTTTTAACCAACTTCCTGTTATATACTGCTTTCAGACAAAATTATTACGTATCATTGAATTACACTATAGTTTTAACTTATTATTATGTACCGTTTTCTCATTCCTCACATAGCGTAATATCTGTCTATTTATCGGGGCTTTTGACATTTCAACACGTACAAAAAGTGTCAAAAAAAGTTATCTGACTGTTTATCCGTCTCTTGAGAGATCCAGGAAAGTATAATATCTCTTTAATACTTCATTAATTAATACACTAGTTACTTCCGTTTGTGTACGTTTTACGTGAAATCTCTGTCTCAGTTCAAATTGGCCTGTCATTGAATTATTTTGGTAAAGAAGCACCGAATGCTGAATATTAAAACACTAACTTACGTTTGAATAACGATCTCAAATATTTAAAACTAGCGATGCATGGTTAGCTAACATGCTAACTTTGAGTCTGCTTTAAGTATTTTGGAACGTGTTCCTAAAGGACGCTATATACCAGGCCGGTTAGGTTTTACTATAAAAATATATATTTATTCTGGTCATACCAGAAAATTTATCGTCAAGAAATCTTAGGAGAGAGTTAAGTTTCCGCGCTCATTGACGAAATCGTTACTGTTAATCCCTCGCTTGTACTTTTATCACACACTCCATCATTGTAGTGTACTTTAATTTAATGCCTTAAGAATACCACACAATGGTCTATCTATTTTGCTTCTTTTTACTGTAAATGCCTTCCATCCCTTTGCCGAATGGTGACTGTCCGTTTGTATGTAAGTAGAAAGAGCCTTGGCAGCTGAAAATTAAGAAAATATAAAGTTAATATCTCCTATTAAATGTAACACCAGTTTAGAGACGTCGTCGATGGCGAGACGACGAGGTATTTGCCGGACACGGCCGAGGCAGCACAGGAATGGGAGGGGTGGTCTGGGACAGAAGCCTTTGCCCAGCAGTGGGACACTACCCAGGCTACATAACAAATAGTTTGAAGATGTTTCTATTCTATCAATCATAGGCGTAAAGTGATGGACATTAGGTGAAAGATGCTCCTTGTGAGTAATATTGTAACGAACTAATTTTGTAAGTAGCCTTATTTGTTGTCCGTACATTTGTCAGGGCCTTACTCTTGGTTTTTATAAAGCTGGCATTCGAGATCTTGTTGTCAAAATACGAGGGATTTTATCTGGAGTTGTAAACGAGCAGAATGGATATAATTATGAAAAACTACCATGAAGAAGGAATAATAAACCGAAAAGTGAGAAGAAGTTGATATTTTATTTGGCCATCGTTATAATAATTATTATTCTGTGAAGATGCAGGTACGAGCAGTCATTATTGAATGAAACTGAACTGAATTAAAAACTATAAATTAAACACGTCCTTAGTCTGAGCAACAGCACGATTTGGAAACATGTAAAAGGTACCTAGCACTGGTAAAATCGAAAGTCCGGGCACAACTTTACTGACCTAGTATCACAGTCGACTCCCATGTAGACAAACCCTTTCTCCGGGGTCGGGTTGTCCTTGAACTTCCTGTAAGATTCCGCTGGCGACGCGGGGAAGGCCTGAGGGTGGATCACAGACTCCGCGTAGAACCGCCAAGATCTCCAGTGGCTGCAGAGATCTGGAATGAAGAGATAATCAAATGAGTAAGTTGGCCAGCTGATGTATTATCAATCTTTGATCATCGCTTATGATCGTGATATTTGGGGCAAGAGTCTGGGAGTATGCTGAGACTCCAGCGAAAATATTTTGCAAGGCAAAGCTACCTCGCGCTTCAGACAAAAAACACATGTGCCCTGGAAAATGTTTCTTGTACTCTTTCATGATGTTGGGTCCCGTCCCGGGTCCCCCACTTTATTTTTATTACTCAGTACATTTCGGGCCTAGCGCTCAGCTGATCTGTATAGTGGAGTGAAAAATAAAGTTGCTCTGATCAAGTCGGTCCATAGTGAAAGTTGTTCAGAATGATGTCCCTAACAACCCTCTTTCGGCTTGTACACCCCTTTCTGTTACACCCTGTATGGCCATCGCGTTGACTCTACATATACCTTGCTGTACTACAGAAACGTTCTAGCGCTGGAATGACGTCACGAACCCAGGTGCAGAGTTAACTCGATGCAGTTGTATCACTTTTGGATACTTTATACATCCCAAATATAATAAATAAATAAATAGCTAATGGTAGCCACAACACTTCAGAAACACACTGCAGTCTGCCGCTCCAGAAACGTACACCGTATACAATACAGTGCGTGTCGTGCGTGACTAGGTATACAGTATACCAAGTCACGCACGACACGAGCGCAATGTCTGCCAGATGCTGCTTTTAAATTGATGCAGATGTTATCGGCCCTTACGACTTTTTTAAATGTACCTACCCTTGTGTTGCTTTTAAGGACTAGACCCCCTGATCATGACTGCATTAAAGTCGTGTTCTGTATGGGTATTGCCATGAAATACATCATCAATCATCAGTCACTTACTGTCATCAGATAAAGGAACTGGCGCGAATCTCGGGCACCCAGGTTGCGTGCTTTTGCCGCCATTAGGCCAGAAGTCCACAGTGCCTGTATTGACCGGCGCGCCATACCCTCCGGCGTCCGTGTGGATGACGTCAACGAACTTCGCGTCTGACGCTGAAACGTGTTCGAAGGGCAGCTTGTCAGGGTAAAATCCTGGGAACGCTGGATCCAGCACTGTTACTCTGGAAAAGGAGTAAGGGTGTTTTCAGTAATTTTACAAAAAAATACAGCGGTGTTCCGGATACAAGCTTTGAATTCAAATGGAGTGAGTCTTAATCAAACTTAATTAATAAATACATAAAACATGCATCCGTTATTTAAAAGTAAGCTATAAGTATAACCTTACATTCTGAAGAAGTATGTAAGGTTTTTGCCTTGGGAAACTCGTAAAATTCCCATTTGTTAAGTAATTAATCATGTTTGTTCACATCGCCACTACTTTATTGCATCGCATTGCAAAATTAAAAACACAAGTATTTGTTTTAAGAGCACTCCATGGGTGTGGGCTTTTAATTTGCCACGCGCATCAATTAGTTTTATCGGCACCATGTTTATACGCCACTTCACTCTCATTACGCCAACAGTTTCTTAAATAAGATACGAAGAGAGCTCGTCCTTCACCTATCTGTTACATCTATAACTGCGATGAAACTTGGTTTTTATCAAATTTCGTATGCTATAGAAAATACATTGCGAGTGGGTTGCCTAGCAAAATCCTGGCAAGGCTATGTTTAATAAAAATTTAAAAATAAAAGGCCTTATATATCAAGAACACGTGGACGTATCAAGCTAAAATTTGTATAAATTACTTAATTCTATGGTTTATTAAAGCTGTAAAAAATCACCAATCTTGGTCAACACAATCGAACGCTGTGACCGTTTATGCCGTATTTTCTTTTACATGGGTGACATCGTACTTGTTTGTTTATGTAGTTACTTAATTGCACAAGTTACGAGAGGTAGCAAACTACAAGAGCGCGCGAATCTTACTCGCACTTAACCGTTAATTAATTAATCATAGCCTTGCCAGGATTTTGCTAGGCACCCACTCGCGATGTATTTTGTAGCATACAAAAGAAGAATGGCAGAGACCCATGTAGTTTCAGTACCATTGTTAGGCTTAGCGTAAGGTCTTGAAAATATGCAGAACATATAGTTCTTGGAATAACTAAGAAAAAAGGTAATCACAGTATGTTTTTAAAACTTGGGGTTTACATGTTATTTAATGATATCATAACGCGATGCGATTTGACATTTTACCTTGCGTCTCGAAATGTCGCACCGGATACCTACATTTTCCTAGCGTTTCGTGCAAACGTTATTTGCGTTTTGCATCCTTAGCAGGTACTTACATAAATAAATATTACAAATCAATAAACTAAAATAAGATAGTCTACTTAATAAGATAAGAGTTTCATTTCGTATTCCAAAGAAAGTAAAATATAGGTATTTTTGAATTTTGTGGGCACTCATTGTTGTAAAATAAGCATTGCAACATTTACGTCCGTAAAGCTATTAATTGTCCTCAGATACATGTAAGAAGCTCAAAGGATTTTGTCAAAATAGTATGATCAGCTATTTACTTGTAGGTCGAAATAATACTTTTTCCGAAAATGATACTCACCTCCTCACTACAGTTTCATACACACAACCACTGTCACGCCGTACACATCCTTACACAATACACACTAACCCATCCGTCTTATACTCCTCTCATATAAATAATTATACTACGACAAAAGAGTATATCCAACAATTGCCTGACTCCATCAATACTATAATCTCTGTTCTTTATACACCAATTTACATTCAATCCTAACCTCAGTATTTACTATCAAAATACTCGTGGACTTAGAAGTAAACTACATACCCTTTACCAAAACATTCTAAGCGATGATTTTGACATAATCTCCATTACCGAGACTTGGTTATTAGATAGCATTCTAGATACAGAAATCTGCGACAGTAGATACGACGTATTTAGAATCGATAGAAACCGCACGCTCTGCGGGAAACGAGACGGAGGCGGAGTTATGATCTTGGTTCGGTCTTCGCTAGGTGCTAGAGCTCGCCCGGAGTGGTCACAGGACGGAGTTGAATGTCTCTGGGTGACGATTCCAGCCAACAACTTGCGAATGCACGCTGGTAGCAGCGACCCTTCTGTCGCCAATCGGGATCTACACATGTGTACCGCTTACGCCCCACCTGATTCGCGGTTCTCTAAAACTTTAGCGGGTCATTTACGTCAAATCAATTCACTACTGAATAAGGTACTCTCTCAATCACCCAATGCACATATTTTGGTAACAGGCGACTTTAATATGCCAAACATTGTGTGGGGCTCAGACGGCTACACCACACAACTACATCAAGGTTCCGTGGAGATTCAGGATGCCAGTGCCAGTCTTTTAGAGACATTCTCTATCTGGAACCTACAACAATCTAACTTCATTAAAAACTCCAGCGACAATATCTTGGATTTGATTGTTTCTAGTTTTCCGGCAGATGTTAAAACTTCTCAACACCCTCTTAGCAGGGTTGATATACATCACCCGCCACTTGAAATCACAATTAAGGACATCCTTGCTGCACCATTGGAGGAATCGAAACGCACAAAATATAGATTTCGCAAGGGTAACTATGATGAAGTCAACAGGTTGCTAATGGATGTTGACTGGGATAAATCACTTTGTGTGTCTGACTTGGACAATGCAATATCCATTTTTAACGACAAACTTACCGATATTATAAAAAAATGTATACCGTTAGACACTCGTCATAATAAATGTAACTATCCAGTTTGGTACAGCACACCGTTACTTAAAATAATACAAGAGAAAAGCAGAGCCCACGCAAAATGGAAACGATTCGGTAATCCCCGTGATTACGACGAATTCTCATTGCTTCGAAGGCGACAAAAGTTCTTTCACGATCAATGCTTCAAAAAGTATATCGCATCAATTCAACAGAACATAAAATCCGACCCAAAACTACTGTGGGCGTACGTCAGAGCACGTCGTGGCTGTTCAAACTATCCGAAGAAATTCGAGTACAATAATATCACTTACGAAAAGGGTGAAGACATATGTGCCAGGTTTAATAATTTTTTCTCATCAGTATTTATCAAACCTGCAGCCACTTACGTGGATAAAGAGTTGGATCCCCCTTATTGTGATGATGGTAGTGTTGTGAGTACCATACAAACTACACCCGAATCGGTGGTAAAATACTTGTCACTCTTGGATCCCAACGGTGGGGCCGGTAGTGACGGAATCCCCCCATATTTTATTGTCAGGTGTGCTAAGAGTCTCTCCAATCCATTAAATATTTTATTTAACCTTTCCATAAACAATGGTACATTCCCAACCAAGTGGAAGGAGGCTCTTGTGGTACCCATACATAAGAAGGGTTCTAAACTACCTATTCCAAATTATCGCCCCATTTCAATTCTTAACATATTCGGTAAGGTATTTGAGAGAATTGTTTATGACACTATTTATGGAACATTAGCAAAAGGAATTCCCCCGCAACAACATGGCTTTTTGAAGGGCCGCTCTACTGTCTCGAATCTTGCAGAATTTGTACACTATGTACTCCGAGCAATGGATAGCAGGATGCAGGTTGACGTGGTCTACACGGACTTTGAAAAAGCTTTTGATCGTGTGGACCATGTCATCCTGCTCCGTAAGCTTCATAGGTTGGGTCTTCGTGGAGATATATATAGGTGGGTCTCGTCCTATGTTTCCAATAGATGTCAAGCGGTTGTGCTTGGTGGTTTCAGGTCGGATTTCGTGAAAGTTACTTCTGGAGTTCCACAAGGATCACATCTGGGTCCTTTATTTTATAATGCATACCTATATGATATATATACTGTATTTAAAAATTGCCAATTTATAATGTATGCTGATGACAAAAAGATCTTTGCTAAAATACGTAGCTTTAATGACTGCATTGGAATGCAGGAAGATCTGGAGAGGCTTTCTGAGTATTACATAACCAATCGCATTATTGTCAACATATCCAAGTGCCTTCAGATCTCCTTCACGCGCAGTCCAAACCCAATTATCCATGCATACTATTTTAAGGATCAAATAATAGCACGCGTTAACACTGTCCGCGACTTAGGCGTGACCCTCGACGCTAAACTTACATTTGATCAACACATAGACGACATCGCCAACCGCGCCTACAGAAATCTAGGATTTATATTTCGTACATGTGCTGCGTTTGGTGATATGACATGCATAAGGGTCCTCTATTTTGCTTACGTGCGAAGTATTTTGGAATACGCCAGCGTTGTTTGGTGCCCACAATACATTACACACAAAGATCGATTAGAGGGTATTCAGAGAAAATTTATCCGTTATTTGGACTATCGAACTAAGCGTAAAAACTGCGACTACCTTTCTTCCTGCAAACATCATCATGTGATGAATCTTAATGACCGTCGGATGGCCCTCGACATGTCTGTCCTACACGACATTCTCAGCGGTCGTATTGATAGTCCTAACCTTGTCGAACTGGTTGGCTATCGCGCTGCTACTACACGCACGCGACACTCGGTCAACTTAATGTTCCACACACCCAGCGTTAATACTAATTACGCCCAGAACTCCCCTTTACTTCGTATCCTAAACTTATACAACAAACGCTTCAGTTCCATTGACCCATTTGATTGTACAAAGAACACGTTCAAGAGTCGAATTGTGAAGTTACTCAGTCACTCAAGCACTTAATATTATATCCCCCATCCCTTTCCCTCCCCTCCTCATCTCCTCTCCTTCCTCAACATTCAAAATCACTCAACATTCAATATCACTATCTTTCCCCGATACACTCTCACATACACTCCACATATCACACATCACACTCGCTCAACACCTAATCTTAAATAAATTTCTTTTACTTAAATTTCTTTAGAGGTTGAAACCTCAAAAACTAAATTATCACATTGTATTTGTTTGTGTTTTTTTTTTTTCATTATAGTTTTTATTTTTTTATTAATAACCTTTAACGTCTTAGTTCCTAAACTTATATTTGTATGTCGGTGGACATCTGTTATTGGCCTGCTTCACTGTACTGTTTCGTATGTTATATTTATACTGTAATGTGCTGTTGATGTCCCAAATAAAAATATAAATAAATAAATAAATAAAGAAATTATGAAAATCGACACAAGGCTGAACCGATAATCCATCGCTCGTTTTCAGATTTGAAACAATGATGCGTTTGATATGGTAACACTCGGGTAAAAAAAGAGATTAATAATGAGTGGCAACGTTTCGATATTGCTATGAGATCTATCTCTACTACGAATCGCGTTTTGTTACCTACAAATAATGTTTTTACTTATTTTTGTTTCCGAAGTTCTAAAAATGTATTCTAAACTGAAATATTACACTCCAAACTTGACCTTTAAAACACAGAAACTTGAGTCTCCAACGATGTCTTATTAGTTTTGATAAAAACCAAGTTTCATCGCAGTAACAGATGGGTGAAGGTCGAGCTCTCTTCGTATCTTAGACCAATAGAAAGACGTACCTAACCTTCTCGTTCCTACGTTTGCGAGGACGTTACAATATACTTACTCGTTGGCATGTGATTTGTTTTTGAAGAAGATTCATAAAGATACGTCATACAATTGTACAAACTGACCTTTGAATAGGTTTACTGTATCGATTCTTAAGTTCCCGCGCCATGTAGCCAACAACATGTCCGCCCAAGGAGTGTCCTATCAGGTGCAGGGTGTCTACACTCAGACCAGCCTCCAGGAGTTTGTTCAGCTGCTCAGCTGCTACCTCGCCTGCCTGCAAAGTGAAGGACAATCATATCAAAATTCCGGAGAATAACTTGATAGATGCGGAGCGTGAAGATTGGTGTTGTAGAGAAGGCCTACTATATTGATCTGATCTATCGATGTGGGCTGATCACAGTAATAAGGATGAAAAGAAAGATAGGTATTTGTATTTTGTATGTAGCGATTATATGCTACATTTGTCTCTTATCGGATATACTCTGGGATTAAACAGAATGATTTATATTTGATATTTTATCTTTCCATAATATGGTCGTACCTAAAGGGAACTTACGCTACTACTGAAACAGGCAATAATAGGTGTAGGTCCCCTGTTTGTTACTAAGAGTCTATGTTCAACTAAGGTTCAACTAAGCGTCTGCCAAATGGTTGCCAAATCACGAAAAACACTTCTGTGTTAGTTAGTACAAAATAAACGGTCAAGTGCGAGTAGGACTCGTGCACCAACGGTTTCGATCACACTTAAAGAGAGGGTTACACGTGTAATTATTTAGGTTTCCACATAAAAAACTAAAGTATGATGTAAACCAAATTGAATATTTTTTGTAGAAAGACAGGTAATTTGCCGTTTTCAGATTTTTCCCTTTAGTTGTGCTATAAGACCTTGCTTTGTGCCTTTCATGATTGTAGGCCTACGGGAAGTACCCTATAGGTTTTGGGTCCATGATTACTATAAAAGTTCGTAGCGTTCGATTGCGTTGACCAAGAAGTTTGATTTTTTCAGGGTTCTATGCGACCATAGACTTGAGAAATTGATATAAATTTCAGCTTGATACGTCCACGCGTTCTCGATATAAAGGTCGTGACCTACGGACAGACAGACGGACAGACGGACGGACGGACAACAAAGTGATCCTATAAGGGTTCTTCTTTTTCCTTTGAAGGATCGGTACCCTAAAAATACAAAATGTGTTAATAAATGCAGGTAGGTACTTTATTTTATAGTTTTTGCTATGTGTATGTCTGGTCTCGGCTGTGTGAGTTGGTTTCGTTTGATTTGGACATAACTTGTAGGGTCATTTACACAAATACTCAATTAATAAGAGGTTACACAAAAACTATAGTTTTAAATAATTACATAAATACTTAATTAATAAGAGGTTACACAAAAACTATAGTTTTAAATAACCGCTTTTTCAAAGCCATATTCCAAAGAGCGGAAAACGTGGGAAAACCTTGATATTTTGACATTGACCTAACTGCCGACTGCCTTCGTGTTTTATTTCCTCGTTAGTAATCTTTATAATTAAGATTATTATGTGTTTATACAAACTCAGTTGGTACATTTAGAAGCTCCAGAATAGTAGTTTATGAAACTGTTGCATAATGAGGGGTATCAAAACACGAGTGGGTGTTTAAAAACCGAGCCATAGGCGAGGTTTTTAACCGGTTGGCGCGAGCCATTTTTTTATTTTTTTAGTATATAAAAAAAAAATACTTTAAAATTAGTTTGACAGTGGGTACCAACGTCAAAAATTAGACATTCATTGACGTCTTGGTACCCACTGTCAAAATAATTTAAATGTCATTTTTTTTTTTTATAATTTTAATGTCAATATTGTTCCAAGGACTGGATTGTCCTTACGCTACCCAGCGTGTTAATAGTATCCCACGAGAGTTTTATAATACCTAGTTATGTGCAGTTTCATACACTACTTTATCTACTCTCATATTTAAGTGTCTCTCATACAAAAATCAAAGTTAAAACGTTAAAACACAACAATATTTCCACATAAATCAGTGCTTAGACACAAGAAAAGAAAACGTTGTCACGTCACGTTGACTTTTTGTTGCCGCCAAAACCCAGCATATCACAGCGCATGCGCGGAGCATGGGCTACATTATCAAACCTCAGATCAATGAACCTCTTTGTTTAAATCTTCCTGCCTACCTCCAAGTACCTACTTATCAAACACTGAGTGGCTGTTTGGCTGTCAACTATAGCTAAAAAAAGCTTTCCAACGATACAGACTATCAAACACCTTGGCTGTATGGTTTCATGACCCTTGCTTGCCTTTCCCAATAAAAGTAGAACTGTATCGTTATGGAAAAAAAAGTTTAATAATAACATTAGTTTTGTTCGAGAAGTATTGTTATTATTATTTTTTTAATTTGATTACTGTATTCCGTTTATAAAGTACGTCATTGTGAATTCGATTTCAAGTTTGTAATTCGAACTTTATGACATGAGAGTAGATAAAATACTTTCGTATCTAGAGTTCCCTGCATAAGCCACCAACCACAAACATAACCACCACGATACATGATCATATGTTGTCTAGATAATCTGATATCGAGATTTTAATAGAAACACAAAATAAAAGTTTACTGGGTATAACCAGTTTATAAATTAAGCCGGTAACCTTCAATGAGCAAAATACTTGGCTATAATTATACTATAGCTGCGGCGATGGGCTTGCCCCCTGTCACGTAAAATGGAGTATTGAATCTCTGGTTAAAAGTGGGCACAGTTGTGCCTCTGCCACCACGTATGGAAAAAGGCGTGACGCTATGTATATATGTAGGTGTTGATGACGTCAAAAACGTCCAACGAAACGTAATCGAAATACTAACTTGGACATTGCTTTAACTCACTGAGCAACAGGCTGTTGAGTAACTTTGAAGGTATGACTTGGTATATGGTGTTACCGTGACTTAGTAAATGGTGTTACCGACATTTTTTTCAGTGTCAAGTATACTTGTAATTTAACAATTCGGTTTATCTTCTCTTTGAAGATCCTGAAATGTAAGGGGCTGAATCAATAAAGAAAAGTAAGCATAACCTTTTATTGGACTGCAAACCTATAGTATATAGGTTTTTATACGTCAAAAATTAAGCAGGTTTTTCCTTCCAATGTCAGGTGATACTTTTCTTTCTATATTCAGCCCATGGTTTCTGTTTTTTATTCTTGTTCTTGATATCCCGCATGGAAAAAAAGCGTGATGCTATGATGTTAATGTTGTCGTATGTAGACTCTTTCAATCGATGTTATGTATGTTTAGTAAATCTCTGTTACTGTTTGTAGGAATTAGTTTTCGTCATAAATTCCTTGGTACCAAACCTACTTTTTTTGTGTTCTTAGCAGCGTTGATGAAATAAGATCCAGCGGCCATATTTGACCAGTCCAACAGCATGATGTTTGTATTTGGCCTTCCTTCTAAATATGCACTCACGAGGACCTGGAAATAACAATACAGAAATATAAATTAATATAGGAAATAACAGCCTTTGCCCAGCAGTGGGATATTACAGGCTCATAATAATAATAATAATAATAGGAAATAACAATAAAGAAATATAAATTAATATAATGAAAGTGGAAATTAATTGATTAGGTACCTAGTAGTTGGTAATTCATGCCTCGGTCACCCCGCATGGTAAAAGCGTAACACTATGATATTGTTGGAAATTACAATAGCTACACAAAGTTATCAGGTAATTTAAATGCTATGCGGCGGTTCTTTGAGGCCATCTTTGGCTTTTTTCTTATGAAAAAAGCCAAAGATGGCCTCAATTTTTTTTATTTAGGGTTTTTCTCATTGTTTACAATAATAGCAAACGTTCTAACTGGGGTAGAAATCATCGCGAGGAAACTTTCAATCTGCGGCGATGGGCTAGCTCTAGGGACTATATTATTTTGGATAAGTGCTCCCTGGCTAGCTCCCTGTCACACACATTGGAGTATCGATGACCGATGGGTGGGTACAATTTATTATTGTGCCTCTGCCACCCCGTATGTGAAACTATGTGTGACGCTATGTTGTTATACATATATGTAATTAATTTTGGCTAATTACATGACGCTCAAACTACTGAAAAGGAAAGACCATGCATGATTATTGGACCACGTATAGTTACTATTTAGTGCTATTACCAAATATTCAATTCAAAATTTTAATTCAAAAATTCTTTATTGACCGAGCGAGCGAAGCGTCTCCGTTTCAGGATTGGCCAAAAATGCTTTCGTATGTTTGTTTGTTCTCCTCTACAGGGCGCATTTCTCAACCGATTCGCGTGATATTTTGTTAGTAGGTTGAATAATTAAATAGTTTTTTTTTGTCGAGCCAGTTTTTGGATTTTTTTCAAAATGGCGGAGATATGGGGTTTTAAAATGTAAAAAAATCGCTACAACCCAAATGGCTTGATGGATATTAACAAATGAGGTGTCGTTGGATTTGTAAAGACCATGAAAGTGAAACAAACTATATTATTTTAGTAAAAAGTCAATAGGCTGTATTTTAGATCGCAAAATGTAGTTTACAAAGTTATTGGTGCGGCTACTTTCATACTGCATGTACTTAACCAGGTACATTTATAAGTTTGTATGTGTTATTGAAGTTAGCAGTTCAGCTTTCCCACCGACATACTCGCGAGTTCTACAGCTCACAGAGCCACTAGTTTAATAAGATTATTGTTACAATTACAAAAACTCCCACA
This sequence comes from Argyresthia albistria, assembly GCA_963457715.1. NCBI lineage: Eukaryota > Metazoa > Arthropoda > Insecta > Lepidoptera > Argyresthiidae > Argyresthia > Argyresthia albistria. Next base: position 4,949,561 of record OY735267.1, on the reverse strand, counting down.
AAACCACATTATAGTATATCACATATAGTATTAGTAGTAATAGAGTATCTGTGCTATTACTAACCTGTACGCTCTCTTGCGTGGCGGTTTCAATAAATCCATGAGCGTAGACTACTGTGGGTCGATTCAACTCGAAGCCTTTGGTGTCCAGGAGCTTAGCAGACTGACCTATCCGGATGTCGACGTACTCCTCAAACGATCGCCTGAAAGACGGCAGTCGCCATCATTTTGTAAAAATTTAGACCTACAGCCCCCCTAGACAAAGTTAAACGCTAACGCTAGCGAAACGAAACGATAACTTTTTATGTATGTGATTTGACATTTGGAATCGCTACGTGACGTCACCTTAGCGAAGCCGAATGTCAAATCACATACATAAAAAGTTATCGTTTCGTTTCGCTATCCTTAGCGTTTAACATTGTCTACAGGCACAGGAATGGTGGTTACAACCACACTCTAATATAAAGGGATATTAGGAAACAATAAAAAGATCTCAGAGTTTTCCAAAAGGTAAAAGAAAAAGTAACGAACGTTAAGACCCCTCTACACAATGGCCCTTGACGAGTCTTTATAGGTGTTGTATATAGCTCTATGCCGTTCTGCGTGCCTGCCAACTCTTTATTAATCTGTGGTGCCTGTAACCACCAACGACGATGTCCATAGCCATAGAGGTGCCATTAAGGCTGGATTTTACCAACAAAAAGTTATGCGAAAATTACTATCCCGTGGATAATTTGTATGACAAATGACAGTTTAAAATGAGGTCATTCTATGAAAAAGTAGAAGATACTCTCGAGTAAAAAGTTATTCTTCGTTGGTAAAATAAGATCTAATTAAGTTCTATGATAAAAAATAATAATAAAAAATACCCTTCTCTTATTCTAGATCACTAGTACTTACCCATTATAAAACCGGAAATAAATATCTTCAGGTTTGTTATCTCTATCTGGTAAAATACCTGGAATGAAAAAAATATAACTAAGTTACATATGTCCATTCGAACAAACTTAGAAAATAAAAAAGTTGCGATTGGCTTGTTTATAATTGAAAAACTGCAATAAAAATATGCATAAATAAATAATGCAAATTAATCGCTATATTCGGCATTTCCATTTTTTATCTACAGAACCTGTATTCTATAGGTATACGTATTGTTTTTGCTTACGTATTGGAAGACTTTGGAAGAAGGACTAGGCTGTTATGTTATTCTGTATGAGACTCACTAACCATTATTTCCAAAACAATTTTTGCATAAGCAAAATTGCAACAAAATATTTGTCATGATAGAGTTTTAAGTCCGTCGACCTTTCACACCTTTCACACACAGTCTTTGAGAGTGAATAAGATCTACAAATCTAAAGACCTTGCGTATTCTTTACCTTGCAAAACAATTTTCTTTGCAATAATATAATCTAGCTAGACAGACGTCATAATCCGGTTGGTTCTGCATATACATACTTAGGTAAAATAATATCAGTTTCTAAGGAAATTAATAGGTACTTATCTGAGTACAAATAATTTTTAAATTTGAGCGATAGTGATACCTTTGAACATAAAACAAATGTGTGAAAAACATATGTTCCATCATCATGTTTATTTTTTTACTATTCTGGCATAATTGCATCACCTAGAGTGTGAACGAACGAATTTTATTTTTACATATATACATATAAGTACTCTTTTTTTAAAATATAATTATAGGTATTTAATTAGATTAATATACAATTAACGTACTACTAAAACAATTAAATTAAATAAAAAATATCCTTAAGTCACCGCCGCCGTCCATGATTTTTACTTTCATTGAGCAAAGGATTCGAATGTCAAGAGACGGTAGAACTACAGGGACCCAATTTAACTCTTAGTTTTTATACGGATCTTACCATGATGATTAGTGTAGTTTAATGGAAGCGTGCAGCAATTTTGTTAAACCAGTAGGTAATCATAATCACACCGCGTTTCTATGGTACCGTCTACGAAGCCCCGTTATTTTCTTTCTTGCAAATCCGTGTAGCCCTTGTATAAGAGGTAGCACGAGATCGTAGTGAATACTTTCTCTGTGCACGAGATTTCGCTGAATGTACGGAAGTACTTTGATGAAATATTGTTCCAACAAAACCTTTGCCACGCCCGCCTTATCGCCACCATGTGTAAAGCCGTTATGCTTCTACTTATAATTTATGAACATATGCTCAATTTGGGTTTGTCGGTTTGACTTTATCATAACTGATTATCTTATCATGATAGATCGATTTTGCGTTTCCATGTCAATCACAATGTCTGTCCTTCATTCCTTTCTACTGCGTAATTAATCGTACGACAGGCAGTCTAGGGACTAAATTTTTCATAGAGCAAATGAACAAAGTTTTCATCGTAAAATGGTCTTTACCACTGAGTCAGAGGCATACCCGAAAAAAATCATGCCTCGTTCAAAGTATGAAATGAATGAAATTAAATGAAATAATAATTTATTCAGAAAAAATATACATTTAAACTTGTTATTTACATTGTAAAGAACAAGGGATGATCTCTACTCCCTCCCTCCTATAATTTCAGTGCCCCTAAAGTCAGTCACAATTTGGTATGAAAATCTTTTACGGACATAAAGAAGGCATACCTACCTAATTTTGATTGGATTTAAATCTTTATTGTTTTATTAAAACTAGGTAATAAGGTTTTATTGTGTAAAACTGTAAACAATAGAATAATACCCTACATGCCCCATACATGATAGATAAAGCAATAGTCGGTCATATAAAGTCGAGTCGTCGAGCGAGACAGACACACATCGGTTTGATCAATTAACCGTAAAAACAGATTGAGCCACATTATTGGTTCAATGAAACCTTACCAATTGAGTCTAATGAAGGAATGAACGCCAAGATAAGCGTGGAATTCCTCGAGGGAATGTGAGTCCAACGGCAACGATACACCTAGGTAGTTCTTGCTAAGTTCACATGGATATTGGCATGTATGAGTAATTTATTGATTGTGGACTAAGTGATTAGCCATTAGCCAACCCGACAGGCAGCGGGGCTTTCACCTTCACATTTTGGAGGTACTTAAATTCAAAAAGCTCTTATCCGATGTTTAAAGTACTAACGGAGCAACATTCCTTTAAATTTATTTGTAACGATTAAATAAATATCTAGTAAGTACTTATTAAATTCCGATGCTAAATTGTAATGAAATATTGTTTCTTATTTTTTGTCATAGAGTGAGACTTTTCTATCAACCAAATTACAACGATATGAAACGTAAGCTTGACACTCATGATCAAAAAGCTACTATAAAATATACAATATTTTTATATGTTGGTTTTTCCTATTTCGCGTGAATTGATTTACAGAAGGTTGTTTTTGCTTCATTCGCAGTTACACCTTGGCAAGAAATGCTAGACATTAACAAGTGCGAGTCGGACTCGCGCACGAAGGGTTCCGTACCATTATCTATAAAACCGCAAAAAAAATGTATGGGAGCCCTCCCTAAATATTAATTTAATTATTTATTTTTTAAGTATATACTTAATATACTCAATATATTGTGAACATTTTAAGCGTCTACCTGCTACCTTTATCAATATCGAGCAAAAATGAGCAAAAAAATCACGTTTGTTGTATGGAGCCCCCCTTAATATTAAATTAAAGTTATTTTGATTTTTGACGGACGGACGGACGGACGGACGGATGGACGGACTGACGGACAGACAGCGAAGTCTCAGTAATAGGGTCCCGTTTGGCACCCTTCGGGTACGGAACTCTAGAAATGATGGCAACATAACATGACATAACCCTTTGCACACTCTGCGTGTTTTATTTGGTTTGTTAATGAAACACGCACGCAGTAGTGCATTGATTATGTCACTTATATTTTATTTCTAGGATTTCTTGCCAAGGTGTATTGGGCTACCTTCTTTTCATACATACAACCCGTCAAATGAGTACGCTACTGTCCCGTTCACACCCTGCATAGGAAAAGGCGCGGCGCTAGTATGTACGCAAAGTCAATGCCCAGCGAAATAAGATAGGTCCAAAGTTCATAAGGTAACTTGATGAGATTGCTTGCCTAGTGCACAAACATAGACCTGCACAACACTAATACATGTGTATGTGTTGGTTGCCTGTATGCGTATGATTGATTGTACAATAACCACATACACTTTTAATTAAGTATCATCATCATCATTGATTCCTATCCTATCACTAATTTTATGTGTGATCTACAAATATAGAGATTGGGAATCTATGAAGCATTATAATAGGGGATTTTTATAAAAAAAACAACTTCACTAGTTCCAAATTCGTCACTAGATGTCGTAGGCCAGACATGAGTTGAGAAAAGTTGTCAGTCCAAATAATAACAACCGAAGAACATAATCTGTGGTCAGCAATTCAGCATAGAGAAAAGGTCAACAAGTCAAAGCCGTCAATCAATCAAACGACAACCGCGACAACCAACATAAACAAATCATCAGCGAGCAAGTGACACAGATTGCCAAGAGTAAAAGTTGAAGTTGAGCAAGTGACAGCAGATCTACGGAAATCATCAGTATGGGCTTCCGCCCCCTTATCGACACTCTGACCAAAGTCCGAAATAATAGCCAGGGTCGTCGTAATATTCACAAAACAGAGCAGAGATTTCGCGAAACGGTTACATAGGTAACGGACGGAATGACAGACATAGACAAGAACTATGGTTGACACGCCGCACCGTGTTGCTCTATGGTAGACAGTCTATGGGCTGCGTTCAAGATCGGTGGACTTTCTTTAAGAAACCGATTTGATTAGAGCAACTTTATTTTTCACTTCCCAATACATTTTGGCCTGAGTGGATCAGCTGATTTGTTATGAGAAGTGAAAAATAAAGGTTTGATCAAATCGGTTTCATGATGAAAGTTGCTCAGAATGATGTCCCTAACAAAGCAGTTTCTCATTTTGCGTTAATTCATTTACACCTTATTGTATACCTGTCGCCCCAAAATCTTCAATTCAATTCAATTCTTTATTGCACACAATAATTTAAACAGTTACATTAAAAGAAAACACGTGTACAAAGGCGAGCTTATCTCTAAAAAGAGATCTCTTCCAACAAACCAGGCGTGAAAGGAAAAATTATATAATGAAAGGGTAGGCAGTGCACAATAACAAGTTTAAATAAATCTAATAATCTTCTTGAGGAGTCCCATGAAATTTTCTTAGTTCAGTTAAGTTATGTAAGTAACAACTTATGTAAGTAACATATAAGTAACACCTTTACAGTAGGTACATGATTTGGTTAATTAAACTGTATGATACGAGTTTATGGTAAAGGTTGAATGAAAGGTGCGCCAGCCACCACACATTACACATTTAATTTTATACCTAGTTCGATGCTAAATTAATTGCAATACATTTATTGATTACTTAGTATGCATCGACCCTCGCGACCCTCCTCGCTGTGCTGTGCATACCTTGATAGTACCTATTCATGTTGACTGCAAACGGCATATGCATGTACGGAATTAAATTATACTTATTTGTAAATATCAATTTGCATGTATTCTAAATTGTATATCTGGCCTAGAGATGACATTTTATTTACGTGTAAGTTTTATTTGATTGGTCTTTAACATGCAAATTAAGATAAGTATCGTAACATATAAATAGCAAACCCATCCTAGGTAAAGTGGCCTAAATTACTTAATTTTGTATAGGTACTATTTGCAACGCAATCAGCTGGGTCACCCTACGCTACGCCCTACATATACTTATTTAATATACAAGCTAGCCGGGATAATTATACGTTGCAGACTGCAAATATCGTTGTTTGTCTAATTTAAAATCTTATGTGTTAGTTTGCTAGGGACATCATTCTGAGCAACTTTCACTATGAAACCGATTTGATCAGAGCAACTTTAATTTTCACTTTTCTCTACAAATCAGCTGACCGCCTGGTCCAAAACGTATGGAGCAATGAAAAATAAAGTTGCTCTTATCAAATCGGTTTCATAGTGAAAGTTATTCAGAATGGTCTCCCTAACAACCTCCTAAAATATGACTGACTACATCCTTCTGTCACACCCTGTAGTAACGGAAAGAAGGTAGTTACGATACTAATTAATAAGATAGTCATGAGATTGTAAGGGAGTCTAATTCGAACAACAACGCGTACGAGTTCTTCGCTCTGACAACTAGTGTTACATCGGAATTTTCTATCGTAAACCCATTTCTAATGTAACTAATATTCTTAGAAAACTAGGCCGGAGGCTGTCTGGCGAATGTGTTAAGGCTCCGGCGGCGGCCGCGTCAATTTCCCATACAAACGTAATACAAAAATGGTTTGAATTTGAGAAATAGTTTAACGTATTTAGACTGTTAATCGGATTTATACACTGTTTACGCAGGTTCCTGGTCTGTATACCAGGGTTCCTTTTCAACCAATTTAAAAATATTTTTAAGTAATTATCCTAACCTACGGCGCTCAGTCATGGTCTTTGACCGAACTTCAGAAGTCCAAACTCAAGGTTTGCCAGCGAGCAATGGAGCGCAGCATCCTAAATGTTCGTAGGACGGACCACATTAGGAACACCACACTGCGCTCCATAACTGGCATCGCTGATGTGGGTGCACAGACCGCTAAGCTAAAGTGGAACTGGGCCGGCCACGTAAGTCGCATGCACCCAGACAGATGGGCGAAAATCGCCACTGACTGGGTGCCACAGGACGCATACCGGTGTAGGGGCAGGCCTAAACGGAGATGGCGGGACGACCTCGACAAGTTTTTGCCGGGGTGGCCGGAGGTGGCACAGACCAGGGAAGTGTGGACGAAAGAGGGGGAGGCCTTTGCTCAGCAGTGGGACACTTTGGTGGCTAAATAAAAAAAAAATGAATAAGAACCTTGGTATACGACCAGGAACGTAAGCGTAAACACTGTATTAATCTGATTAACAGTCTAAATGCTTTGAACTAGTTCTCAAATTCAAATCATTTTGTATTAAGTTTGTGTCGCCGATCTCTAAGATCTTCCGACAGTTTCTGCCATTCATGATACCTTCAGTTCCAAGCGAGTTCACGTTTAAATATAGGTGGTTAAACTTGGTTAGACCTTTGGACCTTTGTGACCTAAAATATATGAACTCACTAAACAAAAGATCTGAGAAATCACTAAAACTAAAATAGAAACAAATACGTAGCTATGAGTAGAATCTATTATTAATATTGGATCATCAATTTAGCGCGCTTTTAGTATTATCAATTTATCAGCCTATCATGGGAATCTTAGGCATTTAAACCAAATAGCCTTCATAGCTACTGTTGTAAGAAATAAAATATTAACCTCTGTCTGCCTCGTATTTATTAGTATAAGGCCGGGACTCCACCAAAGCGGCGATGTGGAATATTTGTATGCGAGATGGAAACAGCTCACATCTCCGCTTCCATCGCGCCATACAAATATTCCACATCTCCGCACATCTCCGCTTTGGTGGAGTCCCGGCCTAATAGTTGATTAATTTGTACTTGTGCAGAATACTGAGAAGAATTTTCTTTCTTGGTTCTTGGTTCCCATGACACAAAAAAGGGCTCATGGGGGGCCAGAATCAAGTATCCATGCATACGCAGTCGTGTGTGTAAATGTTTCCAGGGTACCGTACCCGAAGGGTGCCAAACGGGACCCTATTACTAAGCCCACGCTGTCCGTCTGTCCGTCTGTCCGTCTGTCCGTCCGTCCGCCGTCATCGGGTCCTACAGCACGTACCGTAATAGCTAGAAAGTTGAAATTTTCACAGAATGTGATCTGTTGCCGCAACAACAAAAAATATTCAAATACGAGAGAAATTACAAAAACGGGGTCCTCATTATACAAGAGACTTGTTTTGATACACCCACGCTTTTCAATATGATTGTATATTTCGCGACAATCTAATCGTTGAGGTAGTTCAGCGGGTATGATGTTAGTCTCACAATCCGTGAGACTAATTTGCGATTTTGTTTTATTTTTTAGGTAGGTATTATAAGAATTATTCGGCCGAATACGGAATACTGAGATAATTGAAACAAAAAGTAAACTTTAGAAAAAAAACGACTTCCACAAACCCTATTTGATTAGATTGAGTTTAATACAAACTGTAGCCCCTTACCCCCCTCCCCCTTGGGGAATTAATTTTGTCAAATCCCATATCAGTGCTACTCCAGGCTACTAACTAACTAAGGAACCCCTGTACAAAGTTTCATAGCTCTAGGTCCACCGGTTTAGGCTATGCGTTATACCTGCCCGTCAGCCACGAATTGTATTTGTACCTAGTATTGAGCAGATCTGGTGGCCATATGTGGTCTTCATCAGCAGTTCCGCATCACAATATTATGCTTACCATGTGCATTTGCACGAGTTATTATGAAAAACACAAAAATCACTGTAGGTCTGCCTATAATATTTAAAGAGTTCCCTCGATTTCTCCAGGATCCCATCATCAGATCCTGACCTGTGTCAATGGGACCAATGGGAAGGTAAACCCTTTCAAACAAAAAAATAATTTTCCAAATCGGTCCATCCGTTTAGGCGCTATCGGGGCACATACATAAAAAAAAAACAAACATCCGGACGAATTGTAAACCTCCTCCTTCGGGAAGTCGGTTAAAAAAGTGGCCGAATAGGCTGAATATTCGTTGCATCTCTACTGAAAACCAGATTACTCAGCAAATACTTAGCAATACCGAGTATACAAACAAAAATTACACAAAAGCAGTTATTGAAAGTAGAGCACCTTGTCCATTACATTGATTTATCTTATCTTCTTTAGCTTATGAAGCGGATTCTGTTGCTTATGAAGCGGATAAAATTGATCTATTCTGGCAGGAGAGGAGGAGAAAGTGCGGTTCTTCCGCGCCACAAATAAAAAATTCTAACTGGCCTTGTTTTAGTACTAAGTCGTGTTTGGAATCGTTTTCGTATGAATAAATAAGTTGGAATATCGATAATTTATTAGGGTTTCGTATCTCAGTAAGGAGAACTCCAGGATCACTCGTGCGTCTGTCCGTCCGTCCGTCCGTCTGTCTATTACAGGCAATTTACTCAGAACATATTGGTCCAATGAAGTTGAAAATAGGTACACGTATCAATATCTGTCACCCAAAGACAAAAGTGCAATGTAAATATATAAATATGGAATATGGGGGCCTCTTTTAGGGGGCCAAATGAGAAAAATAAAGTTAAAAAAATTCAAAATATGCCGTGTGACATAATAAATGAAAGCGCATGGTGTAAGGATCTTTAATGTATATTAGAATATTTTTAAGACTAAATGCTCAATAATATGACCGATTCGCATGTCATTAAAACATCTAGTCCTAAAAATCTGAAATTTGGTATGCAAGCACATGTTTGCTCCCATATTCTATAAAAATACCGAAATCCACAACTTTAACCCCCTAACCCCCTAAATCGAGTCCAACTCGCACTTGGCAGCTTATTTAACATGCTTAGACCTGGGAATAGGTCGATACCCAGGTCTAATCATGTCAAAGTGACAGCTGTCACAGAGATCAAGCTATGTTTTACAAACTATAATGCCAGCGCATCGTGGTAAACGGCTAGATGCGAGACGAACTAAAAACTCTACAACATACTCTTGTGCTTACCGATATACGCAAAGATCTCATTTCTGCATTCGGACCGCAGGTAGATATTGCAAAAAAACTTAAACCCACCCACGTGCGTGTCGTCGAGCAAAACAACAACGAACGCACACTCACCCAAATGCCGACGTAAATAGTTTTAGAACTGCCGCGCGCGTAACGTAACGTACGTAACCTTTTCTCTTGGAAATAGCGAAGAAAGACGTTCTGCACGGGAATTTAACACAAACTATTACTAGAATGAAAAAATATGTTGATTTGCTTCGTACCTGATCCCCACCAGAACCGTTTCCACCCGTCGGAAACCACGCGGATCATTATGAGCACGAAGGCGGAACGAACGTCCGCCTCAGTCAACACGTGCCTGAGAACTGAACTGTTACTACTGTATTGTATACTCATTGTTGAATCTTGACGACCTCGACATGCACCAGATTACACAGAACTCGATCCTTAACTTTTTCCGCAACCAGCAACATTCAATCTCGCCATTGAGTGTAGATAACTGAATCAGTGGCTCTGGAGCGGTAACCGACCGAGTACTCTTCATCAAACCCTGATCCAATTAATTTCTAATTAGAACCGAGAGTGCTCTTAATGTAGAGTCGGATTATTTGACATGCCTGCCTGTCGCTAGGGAAAATGGAAAGCTGACAGGGTAAGAGGTGTCATCTTGGAGCGTTTCTTAACTAAGTTTAAGTTTAAATGTGTTTGGGAAATGTAGTAAGTGCTTGAAGTAAGTTATGGGAACTGTTCGACTGCAACATTAACCGTTTCATTGTTACTAAGGCTATTCAATTAAAATTACTCATTGCGATAATTAGTATATTACCAAATATCCACATTAATAAGTAACAGCCCCTTCCTTAATTAGGCTCTTATCAAAACCGCAATATTTAACCGTGATGTTTGAACACGTGCCATTCTGTAGAAACAAATAAATGTAGAGAAATATGGAAACGTAAAAAAAAATACCTACCTAATTTATTTGCATTTGTTAAATTCACACTAAATATAATAGTTTGTCAAAGTCATAAAGATTGAGTTATTCGCTACCTACACATAACTTACGTACGTCGTCGTCGTCGTGGTCGGACAATGCATTTGAAAGCAGCAGTAACATCTAGTGGCAAACGCCTGCACTAAGTTGCAAGCTGCAACGTTTACAGGCGATGCAGGCGGACTGATTGCCTCTCAGTTTTCACAGGCGCTGACACTCGCTTACTGGACCTATGATGTGAGTCACATCATGTGACTGAACTCATGAACTACCGCAAATTCACATAAAGATGGCCTGTTATTGGTAGTTTTCATATGTTGTCTTCTAATATCTCCTATAAACAAATTGAACTAACGAACAATTAACGCTCAATACATTAGCACAATTACTTTAATTTTTACATTTCATTGATGCGTATTCCAGGTAGCCATATTGGAAGGGTAAGGAAAAACCTTAATCACGGCATTGAAGTTTTCTGAGACAGCTGTATAAATACAGGGTCCGTTTCAATGCAAGTGGGAAGTCCCTGCCACACAGGAAACGACTAAGAGTCGTGTGCCAACGCACAATAAGCCCATGACTATAAATAAATATAAAAGCAATATATCCTGCCTCAATACCGGCTCCCACGACCATGTTGTATATATTATCAGGCAATCCATACAGCATCGTGATTAAAAATTTGAGAAGTACTGTGACAGAGTGTCTGTGAATTAGATGTAAGTTCGTACAACAACTAATCGACAAGAAAAACTGAAGTGGCGACTTTGACTTCTCATTTTACTATTTCCCAATATATACAAACAAGGTGTAATTGAATTAACGCAAAATGAGAAACTACTTTGTTAGGGACATCAATCTGTCTGACTGAGCAACTTTCATTCTGAAACCGATTTTATCAGAGCAACTTTTTTTTAATTCCCAGTTCATTTTGGCCTGAGTGGATCAGCCGATTTGTAGGAGAAGTGAAAAAAAATGTTGTTTTAATCAAATCGGTTTCATCATGAAAGTTGCTCAGGATGATGTCCCTAACAGTCGGGTCAAGTTGATAGGTGCACTGGGCCAAACAAAATTCAACCTTATTACTTCAATGACAGAGACGCTGTCAGTGCACCTATTATTACTTTCATTAATTTACACCTTGTATATTTTTTATAAAGGACAACGAGGTCTTGTTGATTGGCGATGACATAGGTAGTAAAGATATGTCCAAATTATCGACGTAACTTATATACCAGTGAAACGGGTAGAGGTTTCCTTAACTAAGAAAAAATAATTATAACATAGTTAAAAGATTTATTTAAAGTAATAGCGGCTAGGGTGTAGGTTTAAAGAACTCAGATGGTTAGATTTGAGGGCCTGGACTGGAGAGAGACTCCCCTGGCAGGTCTTCAGTAGGGATGCGAAGCGTTCGAGGGCTGGTCTTCAGAGTGGCGTCCTCCAGCAATATGGACCCAGGATAGAGAAAGAGGTGTGCAGGAAAGGTGCCAGGTGCCAGGAAACAGGGGTGTGCAGGAGGAAGCTATATTTTATATGTTACGAACGCTTTGTAAAATTGTCCTTGCAAACGTATTGTCCATAGCTGTTGCTATTTCGCCTATCGAAAATGGCTTCCCAGGAAGTCGACGCCTGTACAGTAGTGCAGAGCAAAGCCTGGCGGTATGAGATAGCGCCAATCCGCTGATTTACTGCACGCGTCTGCTTAGGATTTATAGAGCGAGCAAGCTTCGGGCTGATTGCTGCGTTTCTGCCCGGCTTACATTAGTGCAATAAGTCGTAGAGGTATTGGACTCTATTCCAGATCACGGGAGCTGCCACAATCTTTTTGCCGATTTAGTTTAGATTTCTAATCTAAGTATCACTAGTGCGACCATTTTCATTACAATATTCCCTAATGAGGTTTATCTTGCCTAATAACAAGATTGTAATTTGCGGATAAGCCCCCAATATGATATTGAACGACACCAATAGCTTCTTAATGTTTACGGATCATCACTGAGTTAGCGAATAAGGGGGCAGGTAAGATAGTACAAAAGTTGAATCGCCAAAAAGGTAAGTGCACCCTTGATTATCCTCAAAAGCATTATTAAAACGTCATGTGTGTCCTGCTGTGGTTTCTTATGTTCTTTGAGGAACTTCATGAATCACGATACCATATCGAAAGTGATCGACCCTGTGCTTGTCGCCTGACAGGATTCGAAGCGGAAAGGATTTCGTTAGATAGTCGATTTGATACTTGGACTCTACTATCCATGAAACTGGCTTTTATTTCAGGAAAAGATGAGCTCTTTTAATATTTTGATATGTCATTAATGCAGCCTGTATTTTAAATAAGGTACCTATATCATAAACTTATACAGTTTGCAAAAAATATATGGGCCTTCTGGCATGATTCTCGCGCATTCGATATACGATATCTACACCTATATCGAGTGATTTTGTATGGGAATCTGTCAATATAGGTCTCGATATCCATATATCGAAGGCGCAAAAATCATGTCACTGAAGGGAAACTACACGGGTCTCACTCACCCGGGTAACTACACGGGTCTCACTCACCCGGGTAACGAAACTACACGGGTTTCACTCACCCGGGTAACTACACGGGTCTCACTCACCCGGGTAACGAAACAATTAAAATAAAACTCTCTATTTTATTTTACTAATCGATAGGGTTATTTTAAGGGACAAAATTTCTTTAATAAACATCTGGCACCTAAGAAGGTAGATTCAAGTAATACATCTTCTCCTATATGCTGGTCGAGCACGAGGCTAGATTTTTCTTAATTTTCCTCTTGAGTACCTACATTTTTCCTCTCCTCTATTAGTTCTCGACTAGTTGATAAAGTAGGACGATGTGCAGCAGTATTCCTAAGTAAAATGCAAGCATTCGTAATTCCAGCGGCGTAGAGACCATAATGGTACATTAAAGGTGTAGCTTTGGTAGGCCGGGAATGCACAAGTTTCTTTGAGACAAGTTCTACATAGACACAAAGACAAACTTCGTCTGTCATACAATGGCCACTTTTTGCTCTGCTACCTCGATGTCCTCTTTAGACTTGGACGCAGTGTTGCCAAAAACAATGTATTGAAATCGGTAATTTAATTTCTAAAACCGTACATCAGCTATGGTGGTAGCGATTACTGAACACTCATGGGTAAGTTTAATCGCAGTCTGCGCGAGTTGAATGCAGTCGGGCCTTGCGCTCCTTCCGTCCACCCGCCTCGCCTCACGCGCCTTCAGTAATCCAAGCACAGCACTACACTGATGCGAGGGCAGCGGTAGGAGATATTCAACACCGGCCCCGACTGCATTCAACTCGGACAGTAGTTGGCAATGGTACCTAATAGTTGGTAACTATCTCTAAACCAAAAGGAAGTCGCGTTGTCACATGACTCCCATGGGTTCTGATAGGCTCATGGCCCAGATATAATTAATTCAATACTTGTGGAGTTTTTTTCCGATGGATCAATTGCAAGAATTTTAGCGGCGGGGCGTCTCGTTAAATCGTTAAATGAATTAAATACAAATTTTAGGGCATTTCATCTATGATGTACATTTGCTTGCAAATAAACGAAATTTTTACTTTACTTTACTTACTTTACGGATGAGCCTCAACAAATCCGTAAAAATATGGGATATTCCGCATTTAATCTATGGCAGTACTGCTTGGATGGATACACAACTTGGATGTTTATTTTTCGTAAAGAAGTAGGTTTAGAGCGCAGTTTGAATAAATTAAACTTGAATACTTCCGCTGTATTTTGTTTATTTCTTAGCCTAATTATAAGTATTTTATTTAACAGACAAAATAGTCATTAATAAAAATAAATAAAACCTAACAAATAACATGACGTTGAGTGTTGGTCAACCTATGAGTTGAGTGTTGAGTGTTGTGCGTTCGGTTACCACCGCACAGTTAGTATAGTATCCATGAAACGGGCTCACATATTCCAATAGTCAATATGGCAGAGCTCGCGACTGAAACCGAAAAAGAGTTTCAATGTTCCAAACATGTTCCAGAGCAAAAGTTTAGAGATTTACTGTTCAAAAGTTATATTACACAGCTATCGAACGTTGCGAGCAGTTGGCGCAGTATTCCCGCGTGTAACATTACATACCTACCTACATGTTTCTATTTAGCAATCAATTACTATTTTATACGAATGTGTAGTCCTAATTCATAACTTACAAACACCAAGAGTTATACAAAATAGCGCTGTATTTTATTAGATTAAAAAAACGATCTATAGTCTATTCGTGATGAGAATGCAGTAAAGTCATCACTGTCCGGCGGCCTAGCCGCGCCCCGTAACCAATCAAATCCAAGCCAAGTTCACAGTGACCACTTGCAGGCAAACTTTCGAACGCGAAGGTTGTGTACTGTCCTGTGAGTGTGTGAACAGATTTAAATTTAAATTTCACTGCATTCTTATCACGAATAGACTATAGCTAAGTCTCATAATCATAACTGAAAAAACGCGTTTTCCCGAGTATTCATGCTGCTTTTCTCATTTCCGCGCAATGGGATCAGCAATTTCACAAATAACAACAAAATGCGTGTTTACTTCTCGTTATTTATCTCCTTCGTTATCGTTCGCATAGATAGGCTGTTCGAAACCAGAATAGCATATGATAGGTGATAAATATGAATAAAATTATTTTATTGTGTTTGTACCAACCAACCGCAGAGCAAAGCTCGGTCCCCAGATATTCTGGGATTACACTTCATATTAGATTTGACCTCGTGAATATGTAAACTTGTAAGCGATGAAAATGAACCGAATCAAAACACAAAGCTAAATACATCAAATATCCCGTGAAAACCCGAATATTTGCTGCGGTACATTTGCATAGTTCCGCTTGTTGCGTATTTCAGTTATAAATCAAGTTAAAAGCCTCTCGCAAACCTACAGGCTTCGACAGCGGTCAACCAACCGTGTATTGCACTGCTGAATTCTCAGTGTAACTACGATTGGAAGCGCTTTCCTTTCGAATGAAATCCCTTTTAAAAACTCTTCACTGTATCGGGAGACGACGAAACGTCCATAAAAATATAAAAACTAAATTTTTCCCATACGAAATTGCAGAGACACAGATGTCTCCACAAATAATCAAATACTCCATTTAGTGTGACAGGGGGAAAGTCTATCACCACATCTATTGGAGGCTGAAGGTTTCCGTTCCACACGGTGTATTCTATCACCACCGTTATAAAATCCTTATTAAGTATTAATAGAAGAACATATGTAAACTAACCTTTGCAATAAATGCATCATAAGACTTCCAGCACAGAATTAGACGCAAAAGTGTATGGCAGACAATACAAAACACTCGTAATTACAAGAGATATGTGCGGCAGAGGGCTTGGAGGAACGCGGCCTTTCCTATGCTCGAAGGGCAGAGGGGTAAGAGGGGCACTTATTTACACACCCCCAAACACACACTATACAGTATACACTCTGCATTTCTGAATTGTAACTAGCCTATTATTATTATATTTTTTATTTGTTTTTCTTAAGTACTTGTATTATTCTTGTTAGAACCATCTCAATATCCAAATCTTACCACAAACGCCTCGGACGAGGTACGGGCCTGCGAGCCATAAATACAGGTTATATTATTATCCTAGTTATGGCAGCAGTCAACCACCATTTTTAAGTGTACCTACCATTTTTCCTTGAATAAATACCTTTACTTTACTTTAAGATAAGATGATGACGCCTCCATTCTAATAGCTCCTTGACTGAATGTGAACATTTGAATATTTTATATTCCAAAAATGCAGTGGATTTTTACTTTCCGCCGCCCATCACAATCAAGTTTGATTTTACTGCATCAATATTTAATCATTTTGAATAAAAAATAAATGAAATGAATGAATACCTAAGTAATAGCACAGATACCTACTATAATATTTTAATTGTTATAAATAAGTAAAATAGGACTAACTAACTTATGAAAAAACCTTCATTCGTGATGAAACCTTCATTACTCCATAGCTGTGGCGATGGGCTAGCCTCAAAATGGAGTATTGAATCACTGGCTAAAAGTGGGCACAGTTGTGCCTCTGCCACCCCGTATGGGAAAAGGCGTGACGCTATATTATGTGTTAACTAACTTAGAATGAGCAAATTCAATTTGGCTTGACTTAAAATTATATGTTAACACTTAGTGTAGGCTAGGCAAATACTTGGCAAAGAAGAAGAGTTTAATAGGCATCACGAAACATTTTGAAATCCTCTGCCATAATGTGGGTACACATTTACTATTTAGGAAAAAAACTTTATTCCGGTAATAAACTAAAGTTTAACGAAGTTTAAAGCCATTTTTCTAATATTTTGTAATAGTGCGCGAAAAAAGCTCTCAGGTGTCATGGCGTCGTCGGCTTTGATGTCACGCATAAGTAAACATGTCAATGTCCAAATGAGTAATCAGCATAAATCAGATAATGTTTACATTGTTATGACGTCATGCAGCGTCATGCGCTATGATTCCTGTTTCGATCAAAATGGCCGAATGCAGTATTTTAATTTTTCGTTTTATTGAAAATCATATTAATTCCAATGTTTTAAATCAAATTAAATTAGTATTTTAAATCCTTTTCATTCCCTTAGAATCAGTAAATCTTTGATTATTTATTTGATACAGTAGTCAGGCCTATTAAACTGTTTCTAAGAAGATAAAAGCTAAAACGATAAAGAATAACGGTGAAGTGTGACGAGTAGGACTTGCGAACCAAGGAGAGCGTAACTGGTGTAATTAGGTTTCCACATAGAAAACTAACGTATTTGTATGATGTCATCAATGTAAACTAAATTACATATTTTTGCAGAAAGACTATATTGCAGTTTTTACATTTTTCCCTTTACTTGTGCTATAAGACCTTGCAATGTGATAAATTTCATGATTGTAGTGTAGGACAACGGGAAGTACTATTAGGTTTTGTCCATTGCGATTACTATGAAAATCCATCAATTTTACAGCATAAACGGTCGTAGCGTTCGATTGCGTTGACTTAGAAGGTTTATTTTTTCACAAGTATAGGGGACTACATACTTGAGCAATTGATATAAATTTTAGTTTGATATGTCTACGCGTTCCTGATATAAAAGGTCTTGACAGACAGACGACGGACGGACTTCAAGTGTGATCGGAAACCTTGGTGCGCGAGTCCTACTCGCACTTGGCCGGTTATTTAGTATTAGTTGTTATAGCGGCAACAGAAATACATCATCTGTAAAAATTTCAACTGTTTAAACTACCACGGTTCATGAGATACAGCCTGGTGACAGATGGACGGACAGACAGACGGACGGACAACAAAGTGAACCTATAAGGGTTCCTTTTTTACCTTTTAAGGATTGGAAACCTAAAAAAGGATACAAGTTACAAATTTGGACACCTCAAAGAATAACTCTACCAATTTTCAAATCTAAACTATTTACTTGGTCAAGGTCTAACTTTAATTTAACCAGGCAACGAATTATATCAATTCGATTTTTTTAACAATGGAAATTAATCATACTTAAACACAGGATATCCTAGTGTGGTGCCAGAAGTAATGTAGAAGCCGTATGTTGTGTTATACCACAGGGTGCTCATCCCATACAAATTAGAATTAGTAACCCTTCGTAAAAAAGAGTTGGCGTGAGAAGTAAGATTTGTAAGTACTTTAAACGCCATGGTTTCAGTTAACATACTTCTAGGTGGCGTTAATCTTAGAATAAATCTTATATATCTAAGCGCCATCTCGTGGTATTTGCAATTTTTCGATGGTGATGCACCAAGCGATAATGGCCTCGAACTAAAGAAGCTTCTGTAGCATCTCAGTTTACGCCCGGTGTCATATTTTGTTCTAGGTGGTCTATCTTAATATTATAGTATCTGTGGTTATACATAGCTATATATGTACCATAGAGTAACTTATAATATACCTACTACTTACGTGTTATCTATGTGATGTTGTTGTTAATTAAATTACAATCTATTACAACTTATATTGTAGCCATTTTGCTGAAATACAGGTCTTACGCTTAGCTCAGCGACAGATGCTTATGTTTTTCATGTGAAATCTAATCTAGCATCCTTTGAAATAGCACCATTATAACTATTATGCATACTTCTTTTTTCTGTCAATAAACATTAGATCATATTATTATGATCATGTTAGACAAATCCGTTTCTTGGCATGACGTAGTATAGTATTATAATATCTGTGGCATGACGTACTGTCTTCGTCAACGTTCATCAACGGAGGACGGTTAATGGTACTTCAAAATAGTTGTTCGGAAACTATTTCAATCAGGGACACATCCGTTCACAAATGAGCAACGAATTTTATGGGATCCGGCTTGTGTTATAGAGAACAATAAAATTGTTTCAGCGTAGTTTTAAGCACACAGAGTACGTGTGTAAAATGTAACTATTTAATGCTATGGGAATACTAATTTAAAAAACTAGAAGAAAATATGTATTTGAATAGAAAGAATAACGGCAAGATTGAAGGAAAGGGATGTCTTTATAACATTATTTTTTCTGACTCTACAACTTTGACTTTATAGTGCCATCATCTTATTTGTTGAATAAGCGATGGCGCCACCATCCACTCCAAGTCCGTCAGTTAGTTATTAGTTTAGATAAATTACTCTTTATGTGTTTAAAATAGGTTAAATAAACTGCTAAACGTAATAAGTGCAAAATAATTGTGTATACCCGCGACTGTGTCAGGATGTGTACGATGTAACATTACAAATTAAAGAACTTTGAAAAAAATAATAAAGAAATCAAAATCAAAAAATCACTCAACACTCAAAAAGTCAACAAGTCCAACTGACAGCAACACTACAACAACTGACAGCGAAGTGGCGTTTTCATAGTGGCGTCAGTAGTTTCCGATTTGGCCGTTCTACAGATGAGATGGTAGCTCTGTTCTGTACATTTAACCTGATTATTAAAATAACGAAGTAAAATGATAGTTCCGATGTTACCGCTTTTTGGTAGAAAATAAATAGTGATGGGTTCAAGAATGATTTAATTCATTGTAATGTCTCATTTCATTATAGAATTATATTGAGAGAAATGATAAGAGAGTTGAGAAATGTCGCGGCTCACTGCTTTATTTGTGTATAATAAGAAATAAAAATTAAGCATTTGCAATAGAATAACTCACAAAAAGTGGGCTCAATTTACTTCTGCCACCTCAAATGAGAAACGGCGTAATGCTTTCAATGTCATATGTAAATTGTGCCAAATATTTATTACAAATCCTTATTGTAAAGAATTACTCTATTTATTTTCATTCTATTTAGAATCAATAAGAACATCACTATCAATCTGAACATGGCAAGAAGTGACGTTTGATGTTGTCAGTTTACTTCGTTTTTTTAGTAATTAGGGTATAGGTATAATAATTAAATTGTCCGATCAGACAGACGCCCCGCCCGCTCTATGGTTCGTTGGCCGGCTAAAGACGTTAACTGCGATAAGCAAGAAGCCTCGTTAAGTAAGTAAACTTATCCAGGGATTAGTCAACGACTATCCAATTCCTGCTTCAGGGATAAAGGACTGTTCCGAGTTAATTTAATAAAGTTGAGAGCAAACACTTCTTGTTTGAAGATTGTGGAATTCAAGTTGTTTTGGATTGATTAATTTCTGATCAGATGGTACTAAAATATCTTACCAAACATCTACTTGGTCATCTGCAAAAGTCAAATGAATAAAGAAAAGCTTATTATATTTTCTAAAAAACTTTGCAAGGTGTATAAGGGCAGCGGAAAGGGAGAGAGCTACACCCTTATACACCCTGTTCAACTTTTTATTAGATGGAAGCATAATATTTTAAGTAAAATTAAGATGATTGACATGAGCGAACGTCAAAAAGGTCGTCAATGTCAAAAATTAAGCATTTTTTCGGGTTTGCCCACAAGGTCTTTTGACCATGCAGCCATTTCATATCCAATGACAGGCAATACTTTTATTTATTTATGTGCTCTGGAATTCATATTTCAATTCATCTTTTAATGAAAGTACTCGGGCGAGCTAAGTTGACACCTGGATCGTGACGTCATTGGGGCGCTCGTACGTAAGGCATTTGCATCCAACGGTATAAACTTAGGCTCCACGGAGTATAGTAGTTGTAATTTGAGTAACACCTACAAGTAGTCGGCCCTCAGGTCGTCAAGGGGTTGACGGTAGTTTAATCCCATTATCCACTCAAGTTTATGCATTCGCAATGCGATCCTTGAGTAATTAAAATTGCTGCTGTAACTCCAACGACTAATTAATGGTGCTAAAATAAGCTGCCAAGTGCGAGTTGGACTCGCGTTGAGAGGTTTTCGTAAGTACAACAATAATAGGACTAACACCAACAAAAATAACTCTAAAATTCAGTTTTTAATACAAACTTTGCACCCCAGATTTAGGGGGTTAGGGGGTTAAAGTTATGGATTTCAGAGTTTTTAAGGGATGTAGATGCAAACATGTGCCTGCATACCAAATTTTAGATTTTTAGGACTTCGGTAATTACCCTAGAGGTTTTGATGACATGCGAATCGGTCATAATATTGAGCATAACTTATTAAAAATTTGTCTTAAAAATATTATAAAAATACACTTCAGATCCTCACACCATGCGCTTTTATTTTATAGGTATATCGCACGGCATTTTTTTTTATTCGGCCCCCCATAGGAAGGTTCCGTACCTGAAGAGTACCAAATGGGACCCTATGCCTAAGCCTCCGCTGTCCGTCTGTCTGTCTGTCCGGCTGTGTGTCAGTTAGCCAGCTGATGAGCTGAATGTACTAAATGAGAAAAAAAATTGCAAACATATTAATGATAACTATCATTTCCCGAAAAAAACAAATTGAAAAAACACCGTGTATAAAGTGGGATCCGCGAAACCAAGAAATATCGAAACCAAGTTCGGACATATTTCATTGCTTAGATATTTTAGTCCTTTTGATTAAAGTACATTGGTACAGAACCCTAGTGTGCAATTCCCGCACTTAACTGTTTTTAGGGTTTCGTATCTCAGAAGGAGAAACGTCCGTCCGTCTGTCACAGGCAATTTACTCGATCGAAAATATTGGACCGATGAAGTTGAAAATTGGTACACATATCAATATCTATGACCCATACTCAAGACAGCGGTGCAATGTAAATATTTAAGCATGGAATATAGAGGCCACTTTTGGGGGGTCAAATGAGAAAAATAAAATTAAAAAAAAATCAAAATAAGCTTGCCTTTGTAAATTACTTTTCTGTATTTTCTGTGTTTTGTTTTTTATGTGCAATAAATATATACGAAATTCGACGTATGCCCTGTGACATATCAAATGAAAGCGCATGATGTGAGAATCTTATATGTATTTTTATAATATATTTAAGACTTTATTTTGAAAAAGTTGTGCTCAATAATATGTCATTAAAACTTCTAGGGTACTTACCGAAATCTGAAATTTGGTATGCAAGCAGATGTTTGCACCCATATCCCATAAAACTCCGAAATCCACAACTTTCACCCCTTAACTCCCTAAATCTGTGGTGCTAAGTTTGTATGAAAAACTGAATTTTAGGGTGCTTTTAGGCAAATTTTATGGTGTTAGTCCTATTACTGTTGTACGAAACCCTCTCAACGTGAGTCCAACTCGCACTTGGCAGCTTATTTTATCCTTGCAATCAAAATACTATTTACCCTACCCTACATAACCTCTACCTAACATGGGCTGGCAGAAAAAAGACTGCATTTCCAACTTATTCCGCTCCTCATTTGACTTCCGCTGTTCCGCAATACCGCAGCACATAAAACAAAAGAAGCAGCGGGCACGACAATTGAAATTAAAATAAATAGATATTAATTTTCCGAAGGGGTCAGAGGTGGCAAGTTGCGCGCATGCGTCGTGCGATCTACGGGAGTGTGCCTCCAGAGCCGAGGGCAGCAGCATTCGGGGCCCAGTGGACGAGCACGGCGTATCACTGAACGATGCCGGACCCGCGGTTCCCGCGACAAACTTTATAGGAAACCCAGTCTAGTGCGTTTGTGAAAGTTTGTCATTGGTAGTGTTTCTAAATTTTTGAAGTGAAAATGTGGTCGCGGATTTGTGCTGTGGCTTTCTTCGCGTTGCTGTGTTCAGGTAAACTTAAATTTATTCCTTTCATAGAGCTGAAACAAACCGGAAGTTTCATTAGATTTGGAATTGTAAACTGCTGTTTTCTCGAAACATGTCCAGATTATGCAATAAATGGGTCGTTAAGAAATAATATAACAAGAACCCCAAGAAGAGTTATTCAAGAGCAACTCATCCAACATTACGGTCACGTGTGTCGTCCGAAAAAGTTTTGTTGAAAACGGTCCGGCACGTGCCCGGAGACCACGAAATCTGGAGGAAATTGCCGGCCCGCCCGCCGGGAAACCTAATAATAGCCTTTCTGCAGGACTATTGCTTCAGCGTTTTCCGCTTTACTTTTCAGCATCCTGATGGTTTGCTGTTTCACTTGTTTACCATATATTTTAGCATACTGCATCCACTCACTACTTCAAATAAGTACGAGTTAACACAATTTCTCTGAATAACGTTGACAGCTCCAACATACAACCGTTGATTTTATAGAGTTGTCAAAGTTTTTCAGAGAATAGTTCGCGATAATATAATTTCCAAACAAGTTTAATCTAAAGGTTTCAGGCGTTTATATATTTGAAGCGATAGTTTCAAGTGCTAACAAAAGTTACTTCCTTCATTGCTTCAACATTTTGAAAGTGACTGGATAATGTTTGTGGTTGTGAACATGGAATAAATCCTACCCCTTTTTGATGTGTCTAAATAATATTTTACCTACGCGGCGCGAGTCCCAATTTCCCCTTGTCCTAAACCCCTGATTCCCTGACAGATGATAAAGGTCAACTACATTCGAATGCCACGGACGCCTTTTTAATTGATGGGTCAGCCGTTATGTCAATTACAGTTCATTCCACTGTGGCATGGGATTACACATCGACCATTATAGCCGGGTTCACGCGAAATAAAGAGCTACCTAACAATGTTTTCTAGTCTGTAATGTTCCTAATGTATTTTTTCCCCAATAATGTTTGATAAAGTAAGTTTTTCTAGGATATCCTAATAGCTACTTAGCCGGCGGTGTAGGCACCCTTGTTACACTGATCAATCACAGAATAGATACTGAAATGCTGTCATTATTACGTATCTACTATTATTAAATTGGAATGATTAAATACGAAAACATTTGAAATTGTTGTCTACGCTACAACAATTTCAAATGTTTTCGTATTTAATCTACTGTAAATTCATTCTGCCCAAAATGGCCCGAATACTAACAGCAAGCTTGATGGTATAGAATAGCGATGAAAATCTTTTTATTTGCCTAAAATATCAATACGATTACTGGGTTAGTCACCTAGTCTGAACTGCCGGCATTCTTATTCAGAAAAAGGAGTATAGCTAACGGACGCTCTGTTACAATGAAAACTAAATTGAATTCAGTCAACCGCAAAGTAGCTAATTGATGACTTGAATAGGATCCCCTTTGTTCAGTTCGTTCATAGCATCATAGCCGTATTCAGACTCGGCGGTATCACCTTGGGGTATTAATTATTACCTCTTTGTGACCAGCTCAGCCCAGTCATCAGATGTTAGTGAACTTAGCAGATCATTTTCATTCCAGCGATTAAAAATAAATAAGAGTTCTGCTTGCATGCAGCAGAGTTCTGGAGTTACTGATACTTTTTAGGGTTCCGTACCCGAAGGGTGCCAAACGGGACCCTATTACTGAGACTTCGCTGTCTGTCCGTCCATCCGTCCGTCCGTTTTTTTTGCTCATTTTTGCTCGATATTGATAATGGTAGCAGGTAGACGCTTAAAGTGTTCACAATATATTGAGTATATTCTTTACTTAAAAATAAATAATTAAATTAATATTTAAGGGGGGGGCTCCCATACATTTTTTTTTGAGGTTTTTTATAGATAATGGTACGGAACCCTTCGTGCGCGAGTCCGACTCGCACTTGGCCGGGTCATTGTTTTTTATTTAATGATTTTCAATGATTGCAATTATTTTTGTAATAAGTAGGCAATGAAATTGCTATCGACAACGCATGATTCTGTGTAGGGTAGTTACGAACGTCAATAATAACGTTTTCATTGTTGAACTTGTATTTCAATCAATTTATGTAATATAAAAGGTTCAACGCATGCTAGGTATGTTTTGTGTAAGGACCTAAGCCTCCCATCATTACATCAAGATTCGTAAGCTCTGCTCAACTTTTCAATCAATGTAAACAGTAGTCTCCGCAATACATGAGTAGGTACGTCCTGAACATATCCTAATGTTTGTAATCAACTGGAACATCACAGCCTAAGGACTAAATAATTTAGTTTCATGCGCAGAAAATCCATCCCGCGCAAACAATTCATCTTATATTCAAAGCCCCCTTTGCATGAAAATTAAATTATGTGCATTTCTCTGTGCATTTTACGAGCTCGTTTGCCTTATTTAAATCATGAGATAATAAAGAGACGCAGTAATATTGTCTGCTTATGATTAAAGTTAGAGTCATACATACTCATACATATTAGAGTACTAATCATACTTACTCGTAAAATTAAAACCGGTGACAGAGGAACGGCCGGTGGAGGAAAGAAAGTAGCCCTTGCCTCGAGTAAATTTTGACATTACGCTATTAGAAAAATACAAGTTACAGAGCCACCAACTTAGCTGTTGAGGTGGGAAAAATTGGTGTTACGGTCTTGTCATCCGCTATCAAAGAGAATACAATAAAACAATCTCCGCTATTATAACGACTACTATGACACTAGCGACCGCTGTGAAATGAACATCTAAGTTGGTGGCACAAGCTTTCCAACGATCGTTTGGTAGGAGGTTATAGTTGGAACTCTTGACAAAATAAAAGGCCCGTTTTGACGGTCCACGCCCGTGAAGTTTTAACCCCTAATGCGTAGTTAATAAAAGCCAACTGGTGCGTACAAGCAAAGCGTACAAGTTGCACCTAGGAAAACCGCTTCTATTACCTACGCGTTAGGGGTTAAAGATTCATGGGCGTGAACTGTTTCCCAAGGTTAAGGTATATCCAGAGAATAACTGCTATACTGTTAAACAGTTAGTTTAAAAACAGTTAGCATAGAAAATCAAGATTAACAATGTTGATGATTTTTTGTAAATATTCAATTTTCTCCCACTTGAACTTTGTCATAATCAAGTTTCAGGTTCTTTTGTAGGCACTGGAAATTCAATATCCGTTTCTGCTTAATTCGCTTCTGAGCCAAGTTTATTAAAACAAACAGCAGTGAAGTTTAGTAAAGATCAACAGCGACGGATAAACCGAAGAGAAATTCTTGGTACTATGAGGCATTTTATGAGAATACTGCCTGGGGGTAACATTGTTAGTGTTTTCTTTCTCCCCACAGTATCTAAAATGTACTCGGTTGTAATCTAGCCAGGATAAAAAAAAAACAAAAAACAAAGAAACAAATACTTTGTTACTACAAATATATCAGTTGTTAACCACATTTTTTTTTCTGTGTCAAGATTGCGAGGCAGTAGTGTGTGTCCTTCCTTATTGCTTCCTGTTGAATTTGGAAATGAACGTATTTTACAATTTGGCTAGATTTTCATATTACTTTTTAACGTCTCAATTTTGCATAAATCCAATAGAAGTCGCCTTTATATCCGTATCGTTCAAACTGCGCCGTTTTGACCAAACCGGTGTTGGGTTCGAACATTTTTGTATAGAATCTGGGATACTTGACATTGCAAGTAGCCAAAAAATCTCTTTTTCGTGTAGTTACACCTATAAAATATATGTCCATCGATCAAGAATACAATTAAGAACAACAAATATTCTTTGACAAAATGTCGTTAAGTATAAATTTAAATAAGTATGTAGTAGGCTTCCTGAGATGACTCAGGTTGTTTTTGCACTAGTTTACGTACAAATTATCTCAGAAAGCTAACTTTTTATGACATTTTGTCAACGAATATTTATGTTCATTACTTAATTCTTGATAGATGGGTAAAGGTATTTCTTTTACAGGTTAATGATGAAGCATTTCCTTGTACTCTAATGTGACACAGGTGATTTGCTTTATTCATTCGGACAAGTGAAACTATTATTCGTCTCGCTAGAGTGTCAGGAACTGTCTCGCCATTATACTCCATGGTCTTAACAATATTCTATGCGCTATTCCCTCGACGTCATTTAACATACCAGAGCAGAGATGCCCTGTTAACGACATTTTATTGCCGTGTCGGAGAAAATGCTACGCCAAAAGGCGTGCAGAGATGCCTAGTGCCCTATTTTGTGCGACGTAATACACAATATCACTTAATTGCTAATAAACTGGCGATGACCCATAATGAAATAAAGTGACCTGAATTCACGCTGAGAGGGAAATATCAAAATAGGGAAATGCAAATGCTTTTTCACCACTCCCGCACGAAAGAAGTGTCTTTCCTCTACGAAAACAGTGAGGAAAGTTAGTTTTTCCTCACTGTTTGAACAGTGAGGAAAGTAATGATCCCGTTCAGAAACTAACCTTGCCTGATTTTTATGTTAAGTTTTAAAGATATTTTAAAAAGTAAATAATTTTATACTTAGAATAGAAATACTTATAAGTTAAGATTAATGTTTTTTATAAAATTTATCAAATTATTGTAAGTACAGAAACATTAAAAACGTTAAATAAAATATTGTAAAAATTACATCGTCAAATTTAGGATTATAATTTTAGAACGCACTCAAAGAAAGAAGCCTGTGAAAGAAGTACATTAGAAGAAGTACATTAATTTATTTACTGTACTGACTGACTGACTGACTGAATACTTTCTTGCTGGGAGTGGTGAAAAGTTTTGTATGCAACATGTGAGCAAGTTCATTTGCTATTCGTTTTGTTGAGTCTTTCGCTTACTCAGGATTGAATTTTATAATCACTCGCTGCGCTCGTGATTCTATTTTTCAATCCTTCGTTCGCTCAAGACTCAAAATCAAAACTCATAGGAAAAACGAACTTTCCTCACTTGTTGGATAAATAACTATTACATTAACTGGTTTCCTTTTTTAATGCTGTCTTTTAAGTGGTATATTTTAATAGAGATTGAGAATACAACGAGTAGGAAGTTTACTCCAGCAAACTTATCAACTATTCTGTAGCTAATAAAGTTTCCACTTATTTTAGTAAACTCAAAGATAACTTTTGGCTAAAGCAATGCCAATTCTAGACAAAACTTGTCATAAATATGCCTTAGTCAAATGTATAGAGGGTTTTTGCTTACATTAATTCCAACAATGCCATTTTTTTCAGGCATCGTTAAGTATAGTGTGGGTATGCTGAATCTTAGTTTTCGACCTCGTAAGTGGTGGGGAAAACTCTTGGTGGGCCAAAAACCTCGACTTTTTACACGTTTCATTCGAAAACAGTCCATATTTGTAAAAAGCTGTGTATGAGTAAATTAAAGAAGACAACATTTTGCGTCCATGACAAAAAGGAATACTGAAATTAGTTCAGTAGTTCGACTTTTATGTGGGTCCAAAATACACCTAAAATAATCAAGATGGATTTTCAGTATATAAGAATCGTATGTGTTCCATCTCTTGTATTTACCAGGCCGCATGCGCATAGTAACTTTTGTGACACAATAATACATCCCTACTGCATGCTCCAAAACATTTTCCAGGTCCAAAACGTGTTGGGTCATACACGGTATACACCCACACAATAATTAACGATTCCTGAAAAATTGGCTTTGTCGGAATGAATGTAATCTCCCCATACATTCGAATCTTCTATAAACTGGGCTACCGAAAAAATTTCATATTATTAGTCTGACTTGATAGTAGGTACGGTACTCTGCCAAGTCAAAAATATTGTATCCAAATACAAAAACTCTTAGTTGATTCGATTTAATTATGCGTGGTCCCATCGAACTTACAAATGGAATTTCGGTGTTACATTAATTTCTAAAGACGAGACGCCGACACCACAAGACTTCCTTCATTTAAGTGAAGTATATATTTTTGGGGCTTAACGACTATTCTTGCTCGAAGTTAGCGCGATCATTTACGGTTTTTGGCACCGCGGCGGCGCGGCGGCGGGTATCTTGTCCTTGCGCGAAAATTAATGGTATACGCTTCAGAGCTTGAATTTGACACTTCAATACAATAACTTTGGCTTGCGATTGTTTTTATTACTGCAGAGCCATTTATACTTCGCTTTCAAGCGGTGCTTCTTAGAGTTGAAGAATCGGTTGGCAATTTGACGTTTTGATTAGACTTTTAATCAAATGGAATTAAGGTTATTTGTATAACTTTAGCTAAACGCTTCTAGAGGTACTTGAATTTTGTGAAGGCCCTGTGGTTAGGCTGTATCATGTTTATGTTGTATAATGTTTGTAGTCATTTGATTATTCTTCCGTCTCTTTCTTTAGATTCATTGTTTCAGACAATTTGTTGGAATGTCTTTCAGGTTTGATACCGTAGTGCAGGGCCTGGTCTGTATGCCAAATTAGTATGTAGGCCGTACCAGTTAAATGCGTTACAGACTGTACACATGTAGGCAAAAAGCTAAAAGAATGCGTATGCTGGTGGTATTACCTAATTAACAAGAGTAACAGTAGCTGCTGTTAATCCAGGAACACTGTAATTTAATCCAGTTTAGTAACCACTCAAAGGTAAAACTTTAATTAAAAGTGCAGACTGTCGCAAGTACCTACCTGGCTAGTATTTTTAGGATTAGGAACCGGACACGTTTCTTTGTAAACTAACAAAGATTCAGATAACAATCTCGCTTCGACACAGCGCGGCGGCAGGTCGGAGTTTAGCCGCCTTTCCTAAGTTTCGCGAGCTTTACCTTTAGACGTCAAGTTTATATTAAAACTTACCATACACGCAATTTGTAGCTTCAAGGTGAAGTTGGCCAATAAGACTATGTTGAAGCTTGCTCAGCAAGACTTCTTTAAAACTCAGAACAGAATGTTGCGAGATAAATTAAAAACTTTGATGTAGCTCTGACAGGCACTGGTGCGAGCAACAGGCATGCTCGCTCATCCAATATACTTTATAATAATAACTTTATTATTGGTTTTATTTGAACTGTGAATTTAAAAGTTTCACGGAGAGTGGAAGGCGGGCGAGTTATGCTCGATGACCGATTAGATGGGGAGACTAGATTAAGTAGGTATATCCTATTAGTAGAGGACGCCAATGATGAAGAATATTGAGTTTTGAGTACGTGTGTGTATACTATAGTGATGATAAGCACTCTGTCAAGTGTGACGTTCAGGGAAGAACATTATGTAGATATTGGCTATTCTTGAGGTGTCAAAACCACTAAACTAGAGGATCTAAAGGCACTAAACTGACAACCTTCAAATCCGACAGCTCTTGCGCGGTGGCCACAGATTCCATTTTCAAACGCACGATTTTAATTAGTTTAGTTAGTAAAGTTCGTGTCGCCTTCGGAATCGCAGGCAATTATTTGATTAAAATGATAATAGGTATGAAATGTAAATATTCAAATAATAATAGAAACCGTATTAACTTTAACTTTCTATTGTATTAGAAACTTTGATTACACAACAAGTATCGTAGCAATAATAACGCATTGCTTAATAGTTTAGCGATGCGTTACGTACGGTGTTTGCTACGCTCGTAGCACACACAGCTGCTGTGTCTTGCAAACATTTGAAAATGTGACACACAAAGACACTAAATTTTTGCTCCAGACATATTAATTTAATATAAACAGATAAATATTTTGACAAATGCTTTACATTTTCAAAACCTCTTTCGTTTCTGGTGTCTGACTTTCTTCGATTTATTTAAACAAATAAAAACAATTTAATTTGACACAATAGTCAAATGAAATTGTTTAGTTTCATTTTGAGTCCAAGTTTCTCAATAGATCCTGCGAATCTCGTGCAAATTGATAATGCTTTTCCACATTTAAGTGTAAGGTGGTAAGAATGGACTTCCTTTCTTGAGAATGGAATTATTTCACCAAGTCATCCTTAATTGACTATTAGACGAGTCTGAGTGAGGGAATAAGTACACAGAGGCATAAAAGTGCACATCAGGAGACTGAGAAACTAACGTGGTTTCCACTGAATGACCTTAAAACTGAAGGTTAACTGGCCCACCGGGCGTCTCGCAGACTAGACACCTCGGCGCCCGGGGAGGAATTCTTGGCAATCATCCCTGATATGAAACATTCTAGAACTTGTGACCTACTGATCTTATTGCCTGTTTAGCTTCAACGGAAACTAACGCTGTGATTGCGTCAGTTTAGTTCAAATAAAAATATCGTAATCAACATACCACCCGATGAATCACAAAAAAGTATCATAATTAACTTGCCACCCCTTGGATCACGGATACCGGCTTAGAGATAGGATGAGTCGTCGATGGTGGAACGACCTAGAAAGGTTTAGCCGCACCGGCCACCCGGCTGCACAGGACAGACAAGAGTAGCCTGAGTAAGGGGGGAGGCCTTTGCTCAGCAGTTTTGTCACTAGATAAAAACTTGTTTAACACCAAAACAGTAAATATTATACTGTGCTCTGTTGTTACTCGTAATAGGCTCTACTCACGATGCAACCTGGCTTGCAATCTGTCGCTGCAACTCATAGAAGGCAGGTTGCCTTGCAAACACCTAGAGAAAGACAGAACAGGAAGATAGACAGAGAGATAAATACAAGTTGCAGCAACAAATCGCGAGACAGATTGCATCCTGAGTAGAGCCCTTAAGGTTTGGTTATGGTTGCAGGTTAAATGTTGATTTTTCAAGATGCCGACTTTTCCGTTAGAGCTTTAACAAAAAGTAACATTACCGAAGTCATGAATCTTGCAGCTTCCAACGTCTCAAACTTAAAACTCAACTCTGTGAGAAAACACACCTCTCTTTGTATAACAATGCTATTCTATTTGGTGTCGATCTTTTACTCCTCAGATAGCGTTTTGTATTACATTTTTTTTTATTTACTCTATAATATGAAAGACCGGGCTTCAATGAAAGTGTTCATATTCCTACTTTAAATATGTAGATATGTTCATTTCATTGAGTCATCACATCAACTGTCAAGTCCGTGAATTTTCGTCTTGCTAAACTTTAATCTAATACTCTGATGTTAATTAACCGTTAAATAGAACGATGAATTGTTTATTATTAAATATAATATTTAATTTTAATCATTTTGTTTAATGTCCCTGTTATCCTATTATCAAACATGTTCCCCATTAAAATAGCCGTGGTCGGGCAGAGGGAAATTTCTCTCTAAATGCAGAACTTTTAACAGATTTCCATAACTTTTGGGCTCCTGTTACCGACTGTTCATGTGCGTACTTCCAAAATAAATTGGAATAATATATACCCTACTGTATGAAATGAAATATTGATTTATTTTCTGCCAAAAATACAATAAATTTTGTAGGTACTATTAATTATGTAGTGTCTAAGAAGCAGTGGGGGACAGGAGTCCAATGGATCTCCCGGCCTCCACCTCACGAGGTACAGAGATGTTTGATAAAACAATGGTACACATTTTGCTACTACGTTTTAGTGAATATACGAAATATTAAAATGATAGGTGATATGATGTATAGATAGAGTATAATAGAAATAAATTGTATAGGTATGGCATCTTATGTCAGTAGTTTGGCGTAAGCACAGGACCTATTCCACCCACCTAAGTTGAATTTTGAATTTGTTCTGCCTCTACCAACCCGTATGGGAAAACGCGGGTCGCTATGTTATGTTAAGATGCCTTTTGATATAAACTTATTTTTATTACGCGAAGAACAGCATTGTCCGAAAGACTATTACAGGTTTATCTTGCAAATGTGACCCACAGGGGCTCTTACTTGCAGATTAAAACAAGGCAGGATATATAACAGACCATTATTGGCACGTGAAAAGGTCTGAAAAGGTACACTTCCGTTTTCGAGTTATAAAGTTGGTAATGATAGCAACGCTTTTGTTTAATTTATATATAGCGAAGTATTTATTTGTATAATCTAATCATACATAACTGATAGTAGCTAAATTAAGAAGTTTATAGATTTAGGTATTTAACTTATATTAAAATAGCGTCACGCCACGCCTATTCGCATACGGGGTGGCATGGCGGGATCCATTCTCATTTATTCACTAGCGTGTAAATAGACGATTTATTAATCAAACTGATTGATTGACCCCATACAAGCCCTATCCGAATGTTATAACGCTAAAATACTACGTTTTTATAAGTAAGACTGTTTATAGATTAAATGAAAACTTATGTAATAGTCGGACAAGTGCGAGATGGACTCTTATACGAAGGTTTCCTCAACATCGTACAAGAAAGTACAAAAAACATGTCTAATTCCTTTGAGTAATAAGTAGTTCAATGTCTAATTCGTGTATTCTGTATTTGTTGCTGTAGCAGCAACAGATATACACATTCTGTGAACATTTCAACTGTCTACTATTACGGTTCGTGACAGACACACGGACATTGGAGGCTTAGTAAATGGAGCCCTGAAAATTACGTTCAATATCCTAACAGCTGTTTGCAATCTCCCACTAACTTTTATCTCTAGCATATCACTTTGATATCCAACGCAACGTGAGAATTCATTCCAAAAAGTGATCAATTGAGGTTTTATTTCAGTAAAATTCCTCCTAAAATTCAGCGAGTCCTCGGCACAACGTTATTATGCAAGTTGTGCTTCGTACAGTTCAACTCATAATAAAATACTCGTCCTCGATTCCATCAAAATCAGTTGCGGAAAGTACTAACACCAATTCTCGCAAATCTGCGCTCTTGAGCAAACACAGGGGTTGGTTCTGTTGCTTGTCGGTTTTCCTTGTCCCGCTAACCTAGAGTGTGACGTCACGGGTTGGCGCCACAGTGTCCCGCCTTCCAGACGCCACTCCCATACACCATCAGGATATAAACACCAGCTTCAGAAGACCCTCGAGATCAACAGCTGGGTTAGAACACACAGATCTTTACCTCTGGCCGTGACTCGGCGTTTTATCGGAGGTAAAACAGATCGTCAATACGGTCGTTTCGATTTTAGATTGAATTTCCTACGTTTACAACTTAGTGGCGTGCTGGGTACCTTTGTCATTTTAAAACTTTACGTTTAAAAAGCTTTATTAAACTGGCACTAGGCATAAGGTAGTGCAAATGTACCTAAAGTTATAGTGTATCTAATATAACAGGCAACTTGACAGATGTCAATCTTAGCCTGTTAGTGAGGGGACATTGCTCATACAAATCGATTAATCAAAAGAATCGATACACCCTTTAAACATTTGTGAATCGGGAATAATTTTACAATATTTGCAAAGAGACATAATAATAGACAATACAGTTGAAAATGAACTAATTATATCCCTAAGTGCGGATAGCAGTGATGACGATGACAACTCTTCTGTTAGTTCAACTGAATAAACAATTTAGATTCTTTCCGATTGTATTGGTAACATCCCTAGTGCTTATAAAGGGGATTTTATGAAGTTTTAGGTTAGCTGTCAAGTTGCTTCTAAGCATGGATGGAGGGGTCACGTCGCGCCCCGTTGCCTGCATTTACTGATTGATTTTATATTTATGATGGTATTGCTTTTTCTAGCTCCATCGACATAGCGATATTTGTTATTTATTACAAAAACATAGACACATTTAGTACGGCTATAAGTAAGCACACTTTTGTTTCATTTATTGGTTGATTGGTCTAATTGGGTAGTCTTCATGTCCTTTACAATTTTGGGTGGTTTATTCCCTAATTCCACTATATAAAATGAGAGAACTCATTTAGTTTCCACTAATAGGTACATACTTACTTAAGTAATTAAAATAGTTATGTTACGAATACGATAGCTATAAAAATTTACGTTCCGATAATAAAACGGTAGTATCAAATGCAGTATTTACTACCAGTAATTTAATCGTGGACACAGAGCTCCGTCTAATGGGTTTCATGCTTGCCTCTCACGGTGATGGAAAACATCGTTAGGAACCCTTCATTACTCCATAGCTGCGGCGATGGGCTAGCCCCTGTCACGCAAAATGGAGTATCGAATCACTGGCTGAAAGTGGACACAGTTGCGCCTCTGCCACCCCGCATGGGAAAAGGCGTGACGCTATGTAATGTTACACAGCGGATGTTAGAATACATATCTACATTCTACATACCAAGTTTCAACTGTGTAATCCAAATAGTTTTGGAATAAAGCACAGACAGACAGACTTGACGAAACTGTAAGGGTTCCTTGTTTCTCTAACGGAACCCTAAACAGATCATGCCCTCACGAGAATCTGAACGGATTGAGAGCCCACATCATACCGGCTGCGCTACCACAACGGAGTGAGTTGGCGCG
The DNA here is from genome assembly GCA_963457715.1 of Argyresthia albistria. Taxonomy (NCBI): domain Eukaryota; kingdom Metazoa; phylum Arthropoda; class Insecta; order Lepidoptera; family Argyresthiidae; genus Argyresthia; species Argyresthia albistria. Next base: position 4,914,560 of record OY735267.1, on the reverse strand, counting down.
AAATATACCATTATATTGAAATGTGTGGGGTGTATGAAAACACGTATTTTGTATGGGGACCCGCTTTATTTGTAATATCTCTCGTATTTCAGTATTTTTTTGTTGTTGCGGCATTCTGTGTAAATTTCAACTTTCTAGCTATTACGGTTCGTGCGCTAGGACCCGCTGACGGACAGACAGACGGACGTACATACGAACGGACGGACAGCGTAAGCTTAGTAAAACGGTCCCGTTTGGCACCCTTCGGGTACGGTACCCTAAAAATTAAGAACTACCAGTTTATACCTGCGATTTTAGAGATTTGTTCTGTCAAATTAGACTGTCGTAAGGGTAATTAATAATAATCTACTGTACAGTCAAAATTAATCTATCTACTACAACAATTACAAAGTGTATTGAACAGACTATCTTATCTACCCATTAATGGATGACATGACGCGTTAATTGGTCGACCGATTTACATGCTCAGACATATATCAATTTGCCGCCCTAGATTCAGTCAGCCCTTAGGTATTGGAAACAATACAAAGCCTATAATAATAAAACATATAGTCACACCTAGAGCCAAAAGGACAAATCTACATCCACTTTACAAATGAATAAATGAACACCATAGGAACTGGTTTTCAAAGAGTTCAGCTTGCAGCCGCCATACAAGTAATAAATAACCAAATAGCTGTGTGTCCGACAAACAAATTTTCCTCAAGTTCACAGACATTTTCAATCACATTATCTCGCTTCGCGAAAGGACAGAAAGTGAATTTGTCTTCAAGGGAATGAGGAAATAAATAAGGCAAACGGCCAGCCACCAGAATACCATAATAATAAATAATGAATGTAGCCCACCGAGGGGCACTGGTCGGGAATGAAGGAGGAGACTAGTGCGGGTTGATGGAGGAGAGCCAAGCTAGAGGTCGACTGGAAGTACTGTTTTTAGGGTTCCGTACCCGAAGGGTGCCAAACGGGACCCTACTACTGAGACTTCGCTGTCTGTCTGTCTGTCACCAGGCTGTATCTCATGAACCGTGGTAGCTAGACAGTTGAATTTTTCACAGATGATGTATTTCTGTTGCCGCTATAACAAAAAATACTAAAAAACAAAATTAATTTTAATTTTATATTAAGGGGGGCTCCCATACAACTAACGTGTTTTTTTTTTGCGGTTCTTTATAGATAATGGTACGGAACCCTTCGTGCGCGAGTCCGACTCGCACTTGGCGGGTTATTTTATTATTAAAAGGCTACAATTGCGATGTTTACCAAAATTATTTTTTATCCCTAAGACAAGGTAAAATATATGAAGTCCTTATAAACTAAATGCATTTGATACCGATGCGCCTTAAAACAATGCTATTAGTTCCAAAATAACCAAACACTCATCAGACTTATTTACAAATTTTGTATTAAAAATGTTTTTGGTTACCAAAAGTGATAATTGTTCACCAAAATTTGTTTTATTAAAAGAGTAATTGGTTGCTTTAAATCACTTTCTGTGCCAATACTAAAGATAGGTTGTGTTTGGTCACAACTTTATGAACCGAACTCCGAGCCGAGCGAAGCGGAGCGACTCCATGTAGTTTCACAAAACCGAATTGGTTGCTTTAGGTCACTTTATAAAAGTTTTATGGTATAGAACAAAATAAAAATAGCTTAATTTCTACAGTATTTCATAAAACACAATTTGTTGAACGTTGATCAATTCTGGCAGTCATTTCGATTTTTTTGGTAGTAAAATAGGTAGGTGCGTTTTGGTAATCGTTTAGCCTGATTAAAATAGTGAACTATTTGAATAAGGAATGGACATACAATTTTAAATGCGGACTAAAGTACAGCTTTCCAACTGTATCGGTGTCGCGGTGTGATCGCTCCAAAGAGCCCGCTGACGGACAGACGGACAAGCGCACGGACGGAGAGCGGAGGCTTAGTAATAGGGTCCCGTTTGGCACCCTTCGGGTACGGAATCCTGAAAAACAACAAATGCTTTACCTTCAGTAACCAAAAGTTGTAGGTTACTTACTAGGTTTTGGCTGCGTCTTATGTATTGTGATGTGACAGTTGAATAAATGTGCTTTCTATTCTATTATCTAGATGGAGTTAGTAGTATGTCCAGTCAAGTTTAGAATTGGAATGATAAATTGTTAGCTCAAAATCTGTAAAAAAAACAATCGGTTTCAACCCGACGACGACACTATGCCAGGCTTTTTCCGTGTATTTTTATGGCACAGATTTATGCGCGGAGTTTCAGAATTATGTGTATTATGAATGAGAAAAAGAAAACTCGCCTCTGAACCCGAAATGAAAATGCGCTGGGTAATTTAGAAACGATCATAAATCGGAATAAATATGATTGATGCGGTTGCTTCAGTGCACAGCCGAGGCAGACCTGATGTCGTCAAGGGATATCGGATAAGCAATGCGTCTCAAAAGGAAAAAAGTGTTGACAATGGTCGATGTGAATGATGTGATGTGATTGCTAATAATAATTGGCGGTATATAAAAGGTCAATGCGGGGTCATGTAGCAACAGAGTAAACTTAGATTCGCCTATTAATTAGGAATGTAACATTAGAGCTCGATAAGTCATAATTTTTTTGTAGTGCATAAATATAATGAAAATGTATGGTCCCATTTTGGGTCATGGTCAGCTGGTCACCCTACACCAGCCCTATACACACTCTACAAAGGCATCTGACTTTTGACTTATTCATAAGTTGTTTATGGCTATTGGTTTTGACACTTCTTACGCGTCTGATTAGTTAATTTAAAAAAGTTTTAACATGAATTGTAAGGTGACCAAGCATACAGAATTAATAAGAATATTTAATTTAATAAAATACTAACCTATACTTGTAATTAGTTGTACTATCATAATTGCTTAAACCGCAATCATTTACCGAGTTAGAAACAACATGTTAGAATCATGACCCCAAAGTCATCCTGTATAGGATTGAAGCTCAAACGGTTGTACGATATTTAGAATTGAATTTTAGCAGAACATCCAACTCCGGTCAATTTAGAGCTAGAATTATATTCTATTTAGATTGAATGATTAAGTTTCGTCAGCTTCTATGGGTCAAACAGCTGTATAGTTTCTGCTTCATGTCATTAATATACCGCAACCAATCCTACTGTCATGTAATATTTGTACCTAGATAGGTAACTCGAAAGCACACTAGGAAGTTTGTGGCAAGACCAATTTGGTTAGGTACCCAGGATTTGGCAACTACGTACAGGCTTACACTGGCAATAGTGGTAATGGATATTGCTCCCCGATCGAGCAAACTCTAGTCTGGCTCAAGGGAAAACGTTAGCACCATAGCAGGAATGCTTTAAGGAATTTCTTGACTGCGAAATAATAGCTAATAAATTGCGCTGAAAACGGCACCGATTGTACAGTTAAGGCGCTGGAAAAAAGCACATTATGCCGCAGTTGGAACGCAGAGCGCCACCTGCCTTCATCGTTACGACTCCGGTTATTGCTTCAGGAAATCAGGATTGCATACCAAGCTGGCGATGATATTTATCAGACTGTTTTTTTTTAATATTGCTAATCTTCTGCAGCGAGATATAACTCGTATTTTTTATTCAGCCATTCTAGCTGAACAGAATGAAAGGTATAGAAAAACCATAATTACTTATGATTATTAGTAGTAAACATAAACATTTACATACAGGCACATACATTGCTTCTGGCCCCAGTATTATACAAGGTGTAAATGAAAGTTGCTCAGAATGATGTCCTTAACAAAGTAGTTTCTCATTTTGCGTTAAATCATTTACACCTTGTATGGATGATGTGAAATAATTAATCGTTTAGTAAGTTTGGTAACATCGTGTCGGATCCGTGACAATGATAGTCAATTTGGGACTCAATGTCTAGGTACTGTGTGGGATAATCTCTCTATCTGTTTACGTAAAGCTTGATTAATATGGGATTAATAAAAACATTCAGAGGGTAGTTACTATTACGTAATGCGCAAAGTTGAAACATGGATTATATTAATGAATGAATGAATAGAGTGTTAAGGCACCTGTGTGCGGGCCCAAACTCACTCACTCATTACTTTTTTATTCGGTTTATTTTTCTAGTAAAACGGTCGTAATGTCTTGGCCAGGGAGCGTCCTTACAGTTTTAGCTAAGAAACTGAAGATCAATAAAATAAATAAGGCTTGATTTATAAATAACTTTTATCTTTTCGAAAACTTCTATGCTCATTCTATAATGAATGAAGCAAAGATTAGCGATTAGACGAATTAGCTAAACGTAGATTTAACGCTGACGGAACGCGCTATTTAATTTATTATTATGCTGTCAATATTTTTTATACAAAGTTACGATTTTTTTATAACCCCAAATAGCGTTATTAAAATTAATTTAACAACCAAAGTATAGTTTAATTAAAACGGAATATTTAAATATATAGAGCTCTTTCGTATAGGTAAAAAAACTGAAACTGAAGATGACTTTACAATCTGTATACTAAATATGTATAAATATTACATAACAGAATTGAAGTACACTCGTTTAGACAAGTGCTAGATATTTTACGACAATAACCACAAAGCTTCACGCCGCCGCGCCGTTTTCATATGACAGAGGCAGAATCAACCCAATAATATATATTTTTTGTGACAAGGAGCTAACTTATCGCCGCATATTTTGTCCTATTGTCACTTATAATGATGATAAATTTGATTTTGACTCGCAACTAACACCGTCATGGAAATTACAAATGAATTAATTTGAATGTTGGCAAGGCAACAGGCAAAATGTAAATCTGATTGAAGAGTTGATGAGACTTGACCGGACCCGTAAAGGGGAATCACGAGCAAAATAAACAACCAAATTATAGATTGTTGGAATATTATATGTATTTACAATGAAGAGAAGCACATTTCATGTACAACATTTCATGTTATGAACCCTAAGCAGTCCATCAAGGCGAAAACGCATGTTTTATAAATTATTTTAGTAGTAGGAATCTAATCTTACGTCATTTATCTACATGAAAATCATCGTCCTCCATTTTGCGTGAAGGGGGCTAGCCCATTACCACTGAGATATGAAGGTTTCCTCACAATGTTTCCTCACTTGTAAAAAATGTCGCAGTATTTTAATATCTTATTCGCAAACGTTAGACAATTGGACTACATTATCATCTCTAGCTCTTCCCATTGGATCATGACGACATTCAATTGTTTCACGGCAGTCATCTCGTCGTTTGCCGCGACTAGTAGGTAGTGACTTTTATTTTATCGTTGTACGAATGTCGATTGTCGTTCCCATTACCTTGACAAACTGTCGTCACAGCAAAAAAATCGTAACGTCCTTTATGTGAACACCTCGATTTAAATATAACATAGCCATGATACCGTAAAGACTATCTGTCGTTGGCCTAGTAGAACACCACTTCCACATATTTCGTACCATCAGCAAAAACGACTCGTTCTCACTTTCACTTTACTGGGTACTTCTACGATGTTCCAGCCCTCTCCACATTGGGTCAGAATTAATTATCCGAAGTGACAGCTAATAAAACTTAGTAAAATCCAGTCCGTTTGAAATGGGTCGCCATGTTTGATGAAACACGTGTCAATCAATACTACTTTGCATAATAGGTGAGGCTCTAGTCTAGCATAGAAGACTGTTTTGAAAATTTGACCATTTTAAATATTTCATAAAAGCAACTTTGGACCGGACAGCGTTGTTGAGCTGATCTCGCATACGAGAAGATACAGAGCGAGAGACTGAATGAAAGCGTGACATTGACTAATAGTCAAACTTTGAGTTTTTGGTTGTGCATCCGAAGTCTACTACTCCTACGATATCGTCGATCATCAAGAGCTAATGTCCGCTCTTCTATTTATATATTTATGTATTTATTTATTTATTTATTTGTTTGTTTGTTTGTTTGTTTGTTTGTTTGTTTGTTTGTTTGTTTGTTTGTTTGTTTGTTTGTTTGTTTGTTTGTTTATTTATTTACTTATCTATTTATTTATTCAGGGGTCACAAACAGGACAAGTCACATTACTAAAACAAACAGAGGATAAAATATACATCCAATTCAAATCTAACTTATCCCTAAACACACTCATAGAGTCAATGACTAATCAAGTTGCCCTATGACGAGGACGCTAGCCAGCTAGCTGTACGTATCCCCAGAAATATCATGGGGCTCAAAAATACCGTCCATGTATCTTCATCACGAGCACTCGCACTGATTGACCGGTATTGTGATATTAAATTGATTTTCAGGCGGCCTGGCTTTGGATGTCAAACGCTGAAATCCTGAAAAAAAGCAAAGTCAAGGAAACTATGGGTAGGAAATTGATTTGGTGCGACCCAGGAAATACAGTCGATAACAAAAGGCTGTTTTGATGTTTTTAGTGAAATCAAATCAGGGTTTTCCAAACCCAGTGATTCGTAACCTATGTCTGTTGAGTTTGTGATGTATATTAATAAGTTAATGTCTGTTGTTACGTGATAGCTGATAACGAAGCTATTCTGGGAATATTGCGCTCAATTAACTTTTGGTCTATTACTGTGAAGCCTCCTTGATATTCAGCCAGCTCTTACAGATGAGTAATAGTGGTTATCGATCCTTCACAGAGTATGATAAAATACAGAAGCTCTATATAGTAAACAAAACGGTCAAGTGCGAGTAGGACTCGCGCACCAAGGGTTCCGATCACACTTGTCGATTTTTAGACGGACAGCTGTCCCGTTGCGCCACTTAGATTAAATTTGTAATAAAGGGGTTTTACGCTATTTTCCGTTATAGGTTTTGAATTTTATTACTATGGCATGAGGTTCAAAATCGCGACGCGTCAAAAGTATGCTGGGGTGTGGAGAGGTTAAGTAATGATAAATAATATCAGCCCGACTAACTTACAAAGTATTTTTTTTAATCCTTAGCATGTTCTTTCATAAGTATACAGCATTATTACCCGTATGCTCCATACTACATCCAGTACCGCCCGTTCTGCCTCTGGACATGTGACGGAGGCTCTGTACAATATGCAGAGAGTGTTATATGCATCTGTGCCTTTTGAATGGCGTCGCCGCGTCGTTCGTAATACAAAGTGTCCTCGTGTTGAAAATTGAGGCAGCTCTACGATCGATGGCCCGAATGATGTTGAGAATTTTAGGGACTAACTCTTGAACCAATCGAGGGTATTCTGGCAGAACCGGCTATGTGCACAATATGACAAACGGAGATAAACGCAATTTAAGTTTTGAGAAATCATTGTGTAAAGGTAAAGCATATTATCTTCATAAAACATAACTTGTAGTATGAATATGTTATCTAAGAACCTATTCAAATAATAAATTATGTAATATTTTGTAATTTAAATCCCTAAAAAAGAAAAAGTTTGCGTCAAGGTAGTGCAGTTATTCTGTTTTACCTGAAATACAGACATCTGCTGTAAATCTCTGAGAAACCTACCTATGGATACCTGGTATACTACTTACTATTATTCATACTATATTTGATGAGTTTGTGTCAAATTTATTAAAAAAAACTTGTATTTAACACGTCAAAATACAGAATTGTTAAAACTTATCCGTTTTTACCTGTAAATATTTTTGTGAATGACTGATTTATAAAAACACATAAGTAGTAGGTATTTATTTTTTATTATAAGCAATTAATACACAAGACACAAAATAATATTATTATATCGAGGCAAACTCCAGAAAACCTAAACAGAGAAAATCACAAATTTTCGTCCTCTTCATCAACATCTTCAGCGATATTTTTGACTGTCTTCAAACTTTTGAACCAAGGTTCCAGTTCCTCCGGTATTAAGTCTTTTTTATTAGGTCTAACAGGTCCTTTTTCTTTGCCTCTGAGGCAATGATTCTAAATAGATCCTTTTCAATTCTTTTGGAAATTCATTACATTCCTTTTGTTTTGTTCGTGTAGTTCTGTTCGTGTAGTTCTGGTCTTCTTAAAACATCTCTGCTAGCAACGTCTATGTAATTAAAATTTTCACTCATGTCATAGTTGAAGATTTTTTTTTTCTCCTTTCACGAATCTCAGTCGTTTTATTTTAAGCCATTGCACCTTGTTTCTTTCGTTGTCCTTATCTTTGTTATTTATTATCTTAGAAGCCAGATCTTTCAAGTCATAAAACTCATGATACATTAACTCTTTTGTTTTGTATGGCTCCTTCTTAATTTTCTTGACAATCTTATTATTCTTTTTTATTACATATATTTTTCTGCGCCTTGCACGTTGGCATATTGTAATCCAGTCTTGCATGGAATATACCGAGGTTTCTTTGATTGAGCAAAAGTTTCTGGAATCAGGACATACACACATGGAGGCAGATTCTATGCACAGCGCTATTGAAACACAAAAGAAAGAAACCTCGGTATATTCCATGCAAGACTGGATTACAATATGCCAACGTGCAAGGCGCAGAAAAATATATGTAATAAAAAAGAATAATAAGATTGTCAAGAAAATTAAGAAGGAGCCATACAAAACAAAAGAGTTAATGTATCATGAGTTTTATGACTTGAAAGATCTGGCTTCTAAGATAATAAATAACAAAGATAAGGACAACGAAAGAAACAAGGTGCAATGGCTTAAAATAAAACGACTGAGATTCGTGAAAGGAGAAAAAAAAAATTCTTCAACTATGACATGAGTGAAAATTTTAATTACATAGACGTTGCTAGCAGAGATGTTAAGAAGACCAGAACTACACGAACAAAACAAAAGGAATGTAATGAATTTCCAAAAGAATTGAAAAGGATCTATTTAGAATCATTGCCTATCACAGAGGCAAAGAAAAAGGACCTGTTAGACCTAATAAAAAAGGACTTAATACCGGAGGAACTGGAACCTTGGTTCAAAAGTTTGAAGACAGTCAAAAATATCGCTGAAGATGTTGATGAAGAGGACGAAAATTTGTGATTTTCTCTGTTTAGGTTTTCTGGAGTTTGCCTCGATATAATAATATTATTTTGTGTCTTGTGTATTAATTGCTTATAATAAAAAATAAATACCTACTACTTATGTGTTTTTATAAATCAGTCATTCACAAAAATATTTACAGGTAAAAACGGATAAGTTTTAACAATTCTGTATTTTGACGTGTTAAATACAAGATTTTTTTAATAAATTTGACACAAACTCATCAAATATAGTATGAATAATAGTAAGTAGTATACCAGGTATCCATAGGTAGGTTTCTCAGAGATTTACAGCAGAGGTCTGTATTTCAGGTAAAACAGAATAACTGCACTACCTTGACGCAAACTTTTTCTTTTTTAGGGATTTAAATTACAAAATATTACATAATTTATTATTTGAATAGGTTCTTAAATACTACAAGTTATGTTTTATGAAGATAATATGCTTTACCTTTACACAATGATTTCTCAAAACTTAAATTGCGTTTATCTCCGTTTGTCAAATTGTGCACATAGCCGGTTCTGCCAGAATACCCTCGACCTTTTGTTGCAATATTGTTCGTTACCAATGACACAATCTTCTTTGCCCTGGACGACATTATCACTAGAACTGTTTCACACGTTCATAATAGGTACTCGAATAGATTAATAACATTAATACACGATTTTAGATCGACCATGCGCAAGCGACGACGTTGAACTGGAACTAAAACATTTGCAAGCAAAACCAAATATGCGATCCTTAATTGGTTTTGCTATTAGAACATTATCAGGGGAGCATCAATTAGATTGCATGCAAGGGATAATAAAGGCACTTATTCTGTTTTGCCTGTCAACAAATCTAAGAATTGGTTTTATTTCAACAGCGAGAACCGGATAAAGTCCAATGTATTGGTTTACCTGTAAATGTAAATTGACATTATGAATAGATATTTCTAAGGGTAAAGAGAGTAAATGCGTTTATTTTGTTATCACTGCAATTAATTATTTAAGCATCGTCATAAGCCATTTTATAACTTTTTCCTTGTATGGATTAAGCAAATAGTGTCAGATAACTGCTCTACACAGACAATAAATCCGTTGTTGTTGCTTGTGCAGTTAAACGGTTTTGCTAGAAAAAAAATAGAAAAAAAACTAGGTATGCCTGTGTACTTAACTAATTTTTTGAAAAAAGTGCACTTATCCGGTTCTGCCAGAATACCCTCGCAATGTTTGTAAGACGCTCAAAAAGAATAAACAAATTGTCAAAATTATGTCACACTCCTCTGTGTGAGCATTGACTAGTCTTTGGCTATGTAATTTTTCTGTAGTAGTGAAGGATGTGTAGAATAGCTTGTGTGCTTATTTTAGTAATAATATCTGGGGACCGGCGGTTGGTAGTACAAACACAATAAAACATTATATTCATATCATCAGACTGCATTAACATCGATGATATGCTGCTCTGTTTTGGAACAGCTGCAAACGAAAAGCAAACAGGCATTTTGTTTTCCTCGTGAGTTTTAGGCTCAGATATTCAATCTTTCAGCCTATACTACTTGTAGGCTGAAAGATTGAATTCTGTGCCTAACGCTGTTCCAAAACGCCGAAGACACGCCAAAAAGTGTAACGTGATCTGAGGTCGCAATGAGTTAACTTACTTTTTTATTGTCATTGGAATTTATGCCTTATTTTCATTGTACTAAAGTGAAATTTCACAAGTATGAGAAAAGCATGAAAACTCGGAAATAACGCGCTTTTTCAGTTATGAGACCAAGCTCGATCGATTTTTTACCTCCAAAAACACCACCTATATTGCCAATTTCATCGAAAACTACAGCGCCTTTTTTTTAGAACTCAAAACATATATCGTTACAAAATATTCCTCGTTTAAAGATAATGGTGGCTCACCAATTGGGCCATCTGCGCTGGTGCTGACTGTAAGGCGCGCGCGCGACACAACACTGTTGGGGTTATCCGTGCATTGTTCAGAACAAAACATTTGTGCACCTGCACCCGTAACAAGCCTGTCCCCGCAGAGGGTCGCAAGTCGCGACTATTGATGTGCCATTCCCGGCAATTTATTTTATTTATTTATTTAATTACACAATAATTTTAACTTGGTAAGGTACATCAGAACACCACTTAAACCACTGGGGTTTGTGTGCGGTGTGATCTACTCATTAATTATTATTATAGTATCTAATTAATAACATAATTTAAATATTCAATTCATTAATAAATCAATTACGCAAATACATATTATTTAATGGACATAAAATTCAATATTCAATAGGCATGCATTTCTCAAGAATTATCTCTTTCTAATTTTGATTTTTAATTTTAATATTGCCATAAAATGTATGGGGAAACATTGCCAGCAATATTGCCTCATACATTAGTTTCCCACAAATGGCAATATTGCCGGTAACGGCACATCTATAGTCGCGACGCGAGACGGTAAAGGACAGAGCAATGCGCTTGTCCCTTAGCTTCCGCGAAAAAACCTCGTCCCGCACTCGGCATGCTACCGGTGTTGGTTTCTAAATCAATAAAAAAAATGTGGTTGTGTGATCCAGCATAAAAAGTGTCGAAGCGTCGAAGTCTGCAGTCAACAGTTTTAATTGACGTCGGATGCTGTCGACTGCTGCCGACGAATTCCGACTGTTGCTGACGTGCTCATGAGTAGAGCTCAAGTAATTCCTAGATTATAACAATCTTTCTATTTGGTTTTGGTGTATGAATTTCGAAACATTTGGACTAAAATAATCGCAATAAAACACAGGTACATACAATAAAATATAGTCAAATCCTTGATTATACCACAGTTTTTTTTTAACTAAACAAAAGTTAAACCATCGTTCCCAATTTGTCTCTCAGCGTGGTTTACTCTGTAAGTCGTGGGTGTAAACGATATAATTTTTATTTTGTCCAGCCGCCATTTTGCTGCTAGTGCCGCTGACTAATTAACCCGAAGCGAGAGGTGCTCGGCAAACGAGATAACAGGATTACCTGCAACATAAAGTTGCCACTTGGCTAGATTGAGTTCCTTTGTGTCGGCAGTGCTGTCTACGACTATCGTGACGTAGGTAGATAGTGGTAAAAATGGGGAATTTGAAATATTTTCACAGCTGCCGGAAATGGTTGTGCGGTAAAGGAGGAAATATCAGACGTGCCAAATATTAAACGTCAAGTTGACAGAAATTACCCTTGTGTAGTCGGCTAGGGATTCTCTGAAATCTATCATCTAAATCTCGCAACCCGTATAACCATCATAGGTACTTTGTACCAGTACTGCACGTTCGAGGCATTTGCCTGGTCGAAATGAACATCTATTTGACGTCAGATGTCCGAAGTTCCTGACATATCAGACTCGCCTCTCGATCTGACAAGTGGATAGAATGCGTCCGCGATTTATGGAATCTATTTTCTGCTTACCTGAGCAGCAGAGAGCTACACCGGCCGGGTGTTGCTCTCCTCTAGTGAGCAGAATGCTCGGTACATTGTCTATGCTTCTATTCGATTTTTGAGTGCTTGACTAGAATATCATTTGGGTTGGTCGAGTGCTTTTTAGTGTGAGAAATTTCACCTCGCCTTAATACCTAACAAGGCAAATGTTTTGAGTCTTCGGGGTCAAAATCGGTCACTAAGAGTCCATCTAGAGTCCGAGATGTTTGATTTTGTCTATTATTGAATACGTTCTTGATTAGTTGCTGAAGGCGCACTTGAATAAAAACCCTATAGTGTGTGATTAAGCCAGAGAAAAGTTAAAGAGAGCACACGAGAAAGAGCTCATTAATTCGTTTGTCACACAAATTAAATATCCAATTACCGAGAAACTCAGTATTATATCAATATCCTTCGCTTATATTCTACACTCGCGTATAGAGTTAGACTTTTCCTTTGTTAGAAAGTTCTCAATTTCCAAAATCCTTGACTATGTAGGTACGTACGTTGGTTATTTATTTAACTTTCCTCGCTCATTTAATGTTTTTGTTCGAGCCATTGTCATTCTCCAAAATTATAAAAAAAAATATATACATTAAAATTAGTTTGACAGTGGGTACCAACGTCAAAAATTAGACATTCATTGACGTCTTGGTACCCACTGTCAAAATAATTTTAATGTCATTTTTTTTATAATTTTAATGTCAATATTGTTCTAAGGACTCTTTTGTCCTTACGCTACCGAGGGTGTTAACTTGAGAGCTATTCAAAATCAAACTTGAGTCCTGGAGTCTAATGACCAACACAACGTATTTGCATTACCTAATTTAAAAGCTAGTCATCGTAGGATTTTTCGTATTAGCTGAAAATTACAGTCGAAACGTTACGTAACATGTAACGAAATACAGAAAGAAAATAATTCGCTGACATGATATATAACAGGCCTAAACATAACAATTTATTGCCCGTTGTCGCGTTAAGAACGAACATTTTACCTCTAATTACTTCAGGACTTTTTTGTACTGAGGGGTAGGGATGCTGCACCATGATCCTCCATTTTAAGGGTTCCGATCCTTACCTCCCCCAAATTTCACTGGATTTATTTTAATTGGATCGTGATTTCGAATTTAACACTTTAAGATAAGTTTCAAATCCTATGAAACAAAATTGATCGTTTTAAGAAAAAATAAAGAACCCTTATATGATCACTTTGTTGTCCGTCTGTCCGTCCGTCCGTCCGTCCGTGTGTCAAGAACGCGTGGATGTATCAAGCTGAAACTCATATCAATTCTAGTCTGTGATCGCTTAGCACTGTGAAAATAAAATCGGTTAAGTGCGGGTCGGTATCGCACACGAAGGGTACCGTACCATCGTAAAACAAATCAAAAGCACTCAAAACAATAAAAAAATAAACAAAAAGAAAACTTAAAAAGTTTATGCCTTCACGAGATTTGAACCGACGACCTCCGGATTGAGAGTCTACATCTACAGCTACCACAACCATGTGGGTTGACGCGAAATATGCTATCATATTTAAATGTTTGTGTAGTATATGTGTCTATGACATGGTTGCTATGACAATAAATAAACAGTTTCAGTCAAGATCTCCATTTTGAAATGTGTAAGTGTATCTAAACACGTCTCTTGTATCGGGGCCCCCTTTAATTTGCAATATCTCTCGTATTTCAGTATTTGTAGTTGGTGCGGCAACAGATATACACATTCTGTGAAAATTTCAGCTTTCTAGCTATTACGGTTCGTGCAGACGGACCCGGTGACAGACAGGACGGACGGACGGACGGACGGACGGACGGACAGACGGACAGCGAAGTCTTAGTAATAGGGTCCCGTTTGGCACCCTTCGGGTACGGTACCCTAAAAATCAATCTTTTAGGTCAACGCAATCGAACGCTACGACTGTTTATGCTGTAAAATTGTTGGATTTTCGTAGTTATCGCAATGGACCCAAAACCTATGGGGTACTTACCTATAGGGTACTACTTGGTCTTTGCTCCATCCCTAGGCCCACAACTTCCGAACGGGCGGTAGTATACAAAAATATTAATATTATATTGACGTTGACTAAGTAATCTGTATGATATTATGGTCAATAAAAATTTTGAACTGAACTGAAAATTTTGCATAATGCAGGAAAAATCTGAAAACTGCAAATTCCAGTCTTACTACAAAAATATTCGATTTGGTTTACATGGATGACATCATACTAGATTTTTTATGTAAAAACCTATAATTACACCGTCACGAGGTAACAATCTCCAAGTGTGATCGGAACGCTTGGTCTGTGAGTCCTGCTCGCACTTGACCGATTTTTTTGTAAATGAAAACGTGACCGAGCGTCAAACACTAGAGAGCGGTTCTAAATGGTCTCCTTTAGCTATAAGTGACACAACAGTGACACAACATACATAGCTACAGCCTTTCCCATACTTATCTAAGATCTGAAGAGAGCTCGACCTTCACCCATCTGTTACTGGGATGAAACTTGGTTTTTATCAAATTTTATATGTTAGAAAATACATCGTGGGTCGCCTAGCAAAATCCTGGCAAGGCTATCAATAATTAAATAACGGTCAAGTGCAAGTAAGACTCGCGCGCTAAGGGTTTCGATCACACTAGAAATTACTACCTCTCTTAACTGGTGCAATCAAGTAACTACATAAAAATACAAGTATGATGTCATCCGTGTAAACAAAATTACGGCATAAACGGTCGTAGCGTTCGATTGCGTTGAGCCAGGGACTATAGATTTGAGTAATTGGTATAAATTTCAGCTTGATACGTTCACGCGTTCTCGATATAACAGGCCTTTTTTTAAATGATCAATTTATCATAGCCTTGCCAGGATTTTGCAAGGGTTGCCTTGTATTTGCTATAGTATTGTGAAGGTCGAGCTCTCTTCGGATCTTAAGATATACGGGGTGGCAGACTTACCACTGTGCCCGCTTTTAGCCAGTTATTCAAAACTCCATCTTATATTTAAAAGCGCCACATACAAGAATAGATGTAACTTTGTAAACACTTAATTTTAAAGAATAAAGTTTAATAATAAAGAACTTATTTCATTATTACCCATGCCTCATACTTCGTTTAAATTTATCAATAGAATGCACCGTGTGACATATATGGGACAAACTAAAAATATACACATACATCCTTTTTGGTTGGTGTGCGATTTTTTTTAATATTTTTCCAGCAAATAGAATCATCAGAATTGTTAGCAAAATACATTTTTTTTGGTAAAATAAGAAAAATCACGGGTTAAAGATGATTTATCTGTTCAATAGGGCTTATCAAGACTGTTTGGAACTGGGCCTTACCATTAGAATACTCAATAGTCTTTCAAAGAGTGTACATACGGATGTTACGTCATGTCGAACACGTCTCATGGAAAATATTAAATTTGCGATGTCTACGGAAATATCGGAGGAAACCGTTCCGTTATTAAATCAGGGGTTTGTCAGTACAGCAGGTGCGTCCACAGACTATATAGGGATACCAGCCTGTAATATTACAACGTTTGTATTTGATGGAAGATTGTGTACATACATATGTACTGTTCGGTAGATATACGAAAATTGCAAAAGCATATTAATTCGATTAAATCTGCATAATACTCCTTTGGTACGGGTAGTGTATTGAATATTTTTGATGCTTCTAGAATAAACTAAGTAAGTTACCCTACTCTCCGCCCGGTTTCCGAAAGGAAAACTAGTTGACTTGTTAATCTCTTATCAAACTGATTTCAGCTAATCACGTGCTGCTATTTTGAATTAATCTTCGATTAATCGCATGTTACATTTGATTGCTCTTTCAGAAACTGGGGGTTACCAAGGCACCCAAGGCATGATCATGACAAGTCATGCCACGGAACATGATTCTCGCGCATTCAATATACGATATCTACACCTTTAACGAGTGATTTTGTATAGGAAATAGGTCTCGCTCGATATCCGCATATCGAAGGCGCGAGAATCATGCTACCCTGACATTTCAAGGAACATGATGTCTCTGACAAAGAGGAACTCCTGTAGGGTTATTCTTGGTATGCAAGGCAATATTTCAAGCTTGCCTTCCTGTAAATTGAACAGAACACTTACCTACTCTGACGAGAACAATGACAACTTCATACAAAAAATGCTAATGTTTTTTTGAGTCCCTTGGGATTACTGTGAAAATTCAACAATTTTACTGCACAAGAAGGGATAATTTATATTACAACGGGGCGTGTCCGAGGCGTCCGGGGTTTTGCACAAAATGTATGCAACTTTTTCGGAGCACGGAGACGGCATGAAGGTTGAGAAGTTGCTACATTTGGTCAGCAATGTGTGTGCCTGTATGTAAGTGTTTATGTTTATTTTGTGTAAAACCCCGGACGCCCCGGACACGCCCCTTTGTAATATAAATCATTCAAACGGTCGTAGCGCTCGATTGCGTTGACGTAGATATAATATTCTGACTAGATAATATTTTTTGCACATAAAATACAAAACACAAAAAGATACAGAGAAGGAATGTACAAAGGCAAGCTTATCTCTAAAAAGAGATCTCTTCCAGCAAACCCAGGATGGACAGAGAATATTAAAATACAAAACAGGTGGGCCTCTGTGCTCAAATAAGTGAAAAATAAAAATAAATAATTATTACTAATCTACTGAATATACTACATAAAGAAGTATATGAATATTAAACATATTTATATATGTATAAACCTAATGTTATTATGGCGTGCAATAAATGAATATGAATATGAATAATACATATTTAAATACCTTTTATATTTAAGAGAGAGAGATAGCTCCTTTAACCGATTCTTAAAAATAAAGAGAGATGGACTGTCCCTGATGGCGCAGGGAATC
This sequence comes from Argyresthia albistria, assembly GCA_963457715.1. Classification (NCBI taxonomy): domain Eukaryota; kingdom Metazoa; phylum Arthropoda; class Insecta; order Lepidoptera; family Argyresthiidae; genus Argyresthia; species Argyresthia albistria. The sequence goes on along the minus strand of OY735267.1, from coordinate 4,897,332 downwards.
GCGTTCCATAGAGAAATAGCCTTCATCCGGAAGCCATGCTCGTCTGCTCGTATGCCACAGTATTGTGACGTGGAGTGGAGAGAATGGAGGCCGTATCAGTTCTGCGAAGTCTAGTCGAGGGGAGGAAGGCGAATCTTTCACGTAGAAAGAAAGCTGGGGTATCGAGGGTTAGTTAAAATGCTGTACAGGGTAATGAGTATGTGCATATCCCGACGAAGACGCATAGGCAGCCATTTCAACTCCCTGCGATACTGCGAGACATGGTCGAATAATACCTACCGTGACAATTACAGCCATGATTTAACTGAGTAGATAGGCACTTAACTAGTCTAATTCTAACTCAAAGTTGTCTAACTAAGTTTCTTGAACCACTACAACATAAGTTGGATGGTAATTTCACCTCATTCGTGGTTAAGTTAGAGACATAGTTGTGCTGTACAGCTACGAATATTAATCCAACTGTAACATCGATTAACTATTCAACGTAGCATTTCTATTTTGCCAGGCCCCCGATTCTCGCGTTCATCTCCCCAGTCGAGATGTCTGTTTTGATACCGATTAAATCCGTCGAAAACAATCTCGATTTATAATTATTTCGATCGAAAACGGGTCAAGATATCTAGGTTGGTAGAAAGGCTAGTCGTAAGAATAGCTTTTTCTTGTTTTTGATAGTGATTTCAGTATCTCAAAATAGGCATTTCGACCATAGACATAATCTCATACCGCTAGAATTGCTCCGCTCTGGCCATCATTTATCTCATAATCGAGATAATCTCCATAGTCGAGATATCTGCCATTTCATGTAGGTCTTATTAAATGTTAAATTATGCGTTATGTGGGGATTGAAAAATGTGCCGTAACAAACAACCTGAAACAACGCATAAAGGCAAGTCGAATCCGTAAGGGTGCTGTTCTCTTCCAAGAAATTAAATGCGCAGCGCTTGTAGAGGTTTCATCCAAGTTGCAATAATTGCTTGTGAAGGCTACTATTACTGAAATAGATTTCCTGGTAGGTAATATTTAAATGAAAAACCGCAGGAAATGTATAAGGTACGGTACGGTAAGGTACACCTATAATATTAGGTCGGGTAAAAAGTTTCTTCGTATTTTGTGTGAAGACCGTAATGGCTCGAACAAAAACGTGCACCTTTAATTACTTACTTTACTTTATACTTTATTGCACAGAAAACATAATACAGACACTTAATATTAGAAAAAACATGTACAAAGGCGAGCTTATCTCTAATACGAGATCTCTTCCAGCAAACCTAGGATGGAGAGGATAATTTAATAAAAGGTAGACCTACATAAGTGCACAACGATAAATATTAAAATAATAGATTACTTACTAACTTTAACTTAAAAAAATCTGATTGAAAACGATTAAACCAACTTTGTGCTACTTTTACTGACACTGTACTATAAGTTCATAAGCATCATATATTTTTTCACGGCCATCGTTGTATATCATGTTTTCCTTTTTTCTGCAACTATAAAATATATAGCATTTCTCCATTACATTCACTCATTTTGACATTAAGAAAAACATATGAAAAATTTCCGGAAACACCATTTTATTATATTTATTCTTTTTTTGAAATGTAACCTTTTTAATGACATCAAGACCAGCCAGATACAATTAAATACATACAAAGTTATTTAGTTACAAATATACACATACAAAATACGAAAATACTATTTTCACCACTCCCGCACGAAAGAAGTGTCTTTCCTCTACGAAAACAGTGAGGAAAGTTAGTTTTTCCTCACTGTTTGAACAGTGAGGAAAGTAATGATCCCGTTCAGAAACTAACCTTGCCTGATTTTTATGTTAAGTTTTAAAGATATTTAAAATAATAATAATAATAATAATACTTAGAATAGAAATACTTATAAGTTAAGATTAATGTTTTTTATAAAATTTATCAAATTATTGTAAGTTCAGAAACATTAAAACGTTAAATAAAATGTTGTAAAAATTACATCGTCAAAAGGATTATAATTTTAGAACGCACTCAAAGAAAGAAGCCTGTGAAAGAAGTACATTAGAAGAAGTACATTAATTTATTTACCTATGGTGACTGAATACTTTCTTGCTGGGAGTGGTGAAAAGTTTTGTATGCAACATGTGAGCAAGTTCATTTGCTATTCGTTTTGTTGAGTCTTTCGCTTACTCAGGATTGAATTTTATAATCACTCGCTGCGCTCGTGATTCTATTTTTCAATCCTTCGTTCGCTCAAGACTCAAAATCAAAACTCATAGGAAAAACGAACTTTCCTCACTTGTTGGATAAATAACTATTTCACCACTCCCGCACGAAAGAAGTGTCTTTCCTCTACGAAAACAGTGAGGAAAGTTAGTTTTGTTCAGAAACTAACCTTGCCTGATTTTTATGTTAAGTTTTAAAGATATTTTAAAACATAAATAATTTTCTACTTAGAATAGAAATACTTATAAGTTAAGAATAATAGTAAAAATAAGGCTGTAAAAGTGGTTATTACAGGCCTTACTGTAATTTTTAACCAGATAATTTCAGAAACTTACCAATAAAACAAAATCATAAAATAAACATACCAATAAAATCCAGCATATAAGAAATTGAATTAAATTACTGTAGGTCATTCATGATCACTGATTATTTATTTTATTATTTTATTTTATAATAAAGAATTATTTTGATTTGCTTTGTGACTATTTAATTTATTTACCTATGGTGACTGAATACTTTCTTGCTGGGAGTGGTGAAAAGTTTTGTATGCAACATGTGAGCAAGTTCATTTGCTATTCGTCTTGTTGAGTCTTTCGCTTACTCAGGATTGAATTTTATAATCACTCGCTGCGCTCGTGATTCTATTTTTCAATCCTTCGTTCGCTCAAGACTCAAAATCAAAACTCATAGGAAAAACGAACTTTCCTCACTTGTTGGATAAATAACTATTCCCGACCTATTACGTACGTAGAGCTCCGTGGTCTCAGTGGATCGTGAGGAAACCTTCATTAGTCCATGGCTGCGGCGATGGGATAACCCCTGTCACGCAATGTTGTGCCTCTGCCACTCCGTATCGCACGCAAATCGCGTGTTGCTATGTTTTGTTATGTTATCGTATATTATTATCGTTATTGGATTTAGAAAATATTTTACAATTTGGCTACTTCATGAAAAACTTTTGACTACAATATTGCGGCAACTATCTAGTATTGAAATAAAACATGATAATATCGTCGTCATACGTGCGTCATAATTAAGGTAATAAAGAAAACTGAATTAAAATAATGGAGATTGATTAATTTATTTCTAGGTATGTTAGTTTTACGTGGCATTACCAAAATTATATTTTATTACACATAATTATATTCATTGACCCAGTGAGCCGAATTAATGTTTTCCTCTATATTGGAATGGAGTGGAAGAGGGGGAGAGACGCCTTGGCCCAGGTGGGACATTACAGGCTCGATGTCGATGTCATGTCGATTCTCGTGATAGTGCGAGCAGGATTCCAAAAATAGTATATTTTTTTATTCAGTTTGTGTTTTTTTTTATTACATGGCGGAGCAATTATGTCATAGATATTTTTATCATAAGACTAATAAGAATATTGGAATCTCTTTTTGACACATGACGTCACGTTATGCTATTTCATAGAACTCAGGACTGAACAAAAGTACCGTTTTGACAGTTCCTAAAAAGTATCTATTTTGACTTGACAGGACACAAGTCTATTGTACTCATGTTTAGCCAGATATTTAATCCTCCAATTTTACATGACAGGCGGCTAGCGCATCGCCACAGCCGTGTAGATCGATGGTGTCCTCAGGATGTTTCCATCACCATTACAAATTTTTACAATGTAATAAGATAAATTACCAAACGTAGGATAACCCAGAGATGATAGATAGATAGATAGATATAACCCCGAACTTCTATCTGTTAAAGCGAGGCATCCTCAATCTGGCAATTCATGTTCCCACCACAGCCCAATTTACATTCGGCTGAACACAGGAACTCTGATTTCTAGCTATCTTGAAACTAAGCAAATAGCTAGTAGATATACCTACCTTCTCAGACGAATTGTACAGTCACTATCAGGAGAAAATACCATCTGGCAGACAATAATAGACCCTATAATATACAATATTTAATATAAAATATCTGGGAACCGAGCTACGTTCAGCGGTTGGTGGTACAAATACAATAAAACATTATATTTAAATCATCAGACTGCATTAATATGCTGCTCTGTTTTGGAACAGCTGCAAACGAGAAGCAAACAGGCATTTTTAATAGCAAGCAAGAAGGTTTAATAACAGATGATGAACTTAGATTCGACCTTATTTGAACGAAACCTTTTTGTGTGAATTTTCCGAAGACTTTTTTATTGTCATTGGAATTTATGCCTTATTTTCATTGCACTAAAGTGAAATTTTCAATCCTATTGCACGAGTATGAGAAAAGCATGAAAACTCGGATACAACGCGATTTTTCAGTTATGAGACCTGGCTCGATCGATTTTTTACCTCCCAAAACCCCTACATTGTTAATTTCATCAAAAACTACAGCGCCTTTTTCTAAAACTCAAAACATACGAGTATATCGTTACATACAAATATTCCTCGTTTAAAGGTAATGGCTACCGCTCGGCTTCGCCTCGCGGACACCAATTGGGGATGTCGGTGGATGTTCAAAACACCAACACTAGAAGAATACTGTACCTATATAATATTGAACGTGTAAGCGCAATGTGAAAAGAACTATGTAGGAGGACATATGGGCCTATTAGACTACGCTGTTGGCAGGGCCCTGTCTGACTCACTGTCTCTTTCTAGTCGTTCCATATGAGTGAGACGTCTATACAAATCGTGCCCTGCCGACAGCGTAATGCAATAAGCTCTTTAGAGTCGAAAACGCACGCGGGCGAGAGTCGCTAGGTCTGTGCTGACAGCTGATGCTGAGCAGCGAAATTGCATTGTTTCGTCGCTCGAGCATGAACCTGACCCAGCGCACAATTGAATCACATTACAATATGTTTCCACAGCGCTCATGCGGTCGATTATGATTTTCCATCGCGGTATTGCGGTTTTCAGGCTTTCCAGCCACGGCTCTGTCTACCGCTTAGTTTACTTTACTCTTTCCGCATATTGTTTTGTATGTTTTAAGTAAATATAATTTATTTTGCACATTACATTGGCTGATGTGCTCGGTGTAGGCCCCTGGATTATTTGGCCCGTTCTTATAATGCCCCGAGAGTTTTTGACGTCACATAACTTGTCACCAAATAGGAAGCAGTCGCGTTTTCTTTCTTTATAATTGAAACAAAAAGTAAACTTTAGAAAAAACCGACTTCCACAAACCCTATTTGATTAGTTTGAGTTTAATACAAACTGTAACCCCTTATCCCCCCCCCCTTGGGGAATTAACTTTGTCAAATGCCATATCAATGCTACCCCACGCTACTAAGGAACCCCTGTACAAAGTTTCATGGCTCTAGGTCCACCGGTTTAGGATATGCGTTGCCTGCCCGTCAGCCACGCATTGTATTTGTACCTAGTATTGAGCAGATCTGGTGGCCATAAGTGGTCTTCATCAGCAGTTCCGCATCACAATATTATGCTTACCATGTGCATTTGCATGAGTTATTATGAAAAACACAAAAATCACTATAGGTCTGCCTATAATATTTGAAGAGTTCCCTTGATTTCTCCAGGATCCCATCATCAGATCCTGACATGGTGTCAATGGGACCAATGGGAAGGTAAACCCTTTCAAACAAAAAAATAATTTTCCAAATCGGTCCATCCGTTTAGGCGCTATCGGGGCACATACATAAAAAAAAACAAACATCCGGACGAATTGTAAACCTCCTCCTTTGGGAAGTCGGTTATAAAGATTCTACGTAGGTGAGACGTGCTATTGATGGGGGGGGTATCTTTTTTTACAAGACCTAAACGGTTACCCTTATGTTTGAATTTCTCTGGTTTCCGGCTATTCTGATTAGAAACCAGTCAGAAAAAGTGAGCTAAGATCACTCAGCGTCACGCCTTTTCCCATAGGGTTGGCAGAGGAAAAGAAAATATAAATATAAGTGTATTCTGTTCTCTGAAATTGCTTTTCCGTCCATGCTCTTATCCTCTCGGAGACGGGGTGTGCAAGAGCCCGTTAATGCTCTTATTAAGTATACTTACTTCCGAACTATACTTGTTAGCCCTTCTCACATAAGCGGGTCTCAATAACTAGTAAAAATAATGAGTGTAAAGCGGAATAGAAAAATAAGGCGCCTTCTTACTTTTTAGGGTTCCGATCCTTAAAAGGAAAAAAAGGAACCGTTATGCGGGTCTATCACTTTGTTGTCCGTCCGACCGTCTGTCCGTCTGTGTGTCAAGACCTTTTATATCAAGAACGCGTGGACGTATCAAGCTGAAATTTATATAAATTTTAAACTCTTCACAAAATAAAAGGCCCGTTTTGACAGTTCACGCCCATGAAGTTTTAACCCCTTATGAGCAGGTAATAAAAGCCAACTGTTGCGTACAAGCAAAGCGTACAAGTTGCATCTAGGAAAACCGCTTCCATTACCTAAGCGTTAGGGGTTAAAACTTCATGAGCGTGAACGGTCAAACGGGCCTTTCATTTTGTGACTGGTGTAAGGCATGTGATCGCATATAACTGTGAAAATATCAACCTTCTAGGTCAACGCAACCAAACGCTACTGTTGGATTTTCATAAAGTAATCGCGTGGTAATCGCAAAGGGTACTTCCCGTAGGCCCACAATCATGAAATTTGGCACAAAGCTTGGTCGGGAAAAAATCTGAAAACTGCAAATTTCTGTCTTTCTAAAAAAATATTCAATTCGGTTTATATGGATGACATCATACTATAGTTTTTTTTTAATGTGGAAACCTATTACACGCACACCAATTACACGTGTTACGCTCTCCAAGTGTGATCGAGACCCTTGGTGCGCGACTACTCACACTTCTCCTCCGTGGTTGCATTTCTCCACCGATTCTCGTGAAATTTTGCGAGCAATTAACTACTTTTTTCTCGATTCGTAAAGAACAGGGACAGACAAACGCAATTTTTTTTTTCGAATCTGAAACGGAGTCACTCGCTCGCCTTCGGCTTGCTCGGTTAATAAACACACAATTCGATTTTAAATAAGAAAATATATATTATGAATTTGTTGCTGGTTCTGGTTTCTACGACATAGTGGTATCAATTTAAGTGGGATTGTAAACAACACACTAAGGAACTGTACATAAATTATTATTTCTTTTTTATAAAGAGAAAACTTTTCATCTGAAGAAATATCCAGTCAAATTTAAAGGAGTATCTTTTGTGGCCTTCCGTTACATCACACCCTTTGTATTAGGTAAGGAAAAACATTTCAAGCAAAGAGGTACTCTTAAAGATCACGTGCTGTATTAGATTTTAATCGAGAGTGACGTTAATATAAAACGTGACCTCTCCCCGGGGAGGAGTCACTGAACCCAAGTTGCTACTTCACATGATATACTACCCCTGATCGTTCTACAGATAACTGTATCTACTAAAAACGACAAATCGATTTTTACTACAAGGAAAAATATACAATCTGCATATTATGTGTGTCAACAGAAAACAAGGGTATTCAGCGGAAACTCGAAAAAGCAAGAAATTTTCTTGACAAGGCGGCGGCGCGCTTCGTAATAAGACAGCGAAGTAACGTTCTTTAGTAGAATTTTCCGCGCTTTATATTTTCGGGACTCGGGACGTAGATAAAGTAACAGTTTCAATACAAGGCGAAATTGAATTGAATCATAGCATTGCAATTCTGTAACTTCAAGGATTAAATACAACGTGTCCTACTAACTAAAATAAGTTACTCAGTTACTAGTATTCGGTTGTAAGTTTGCTATGGTAAATGAAAAGCAGAACTTTTTCGGCACTCTTTTGCGATAAACATAATTATAAGTTATCATGTAACAGTAGTTTACGGTTTAGATATTATTCTTTAAACTATTTTAAAACATATTTTCTCAAGTCCAATGTTGTGTAAAGCTCTAGCCGCAGTATTTGAATATTTTATCCCAACAATGTTGTGTTAAGACTCCCTGAGGATTTTTGGCCGCCGCGCAGAGGTTCCACGTAGGGTCGAGTGATAATAACAAATGATAATAAAATGTCACGCACCGCAGCGTGTGTGACGATTGGCCATATGGTCGCGGTAATAACCATTCTCACGTTACGAGTGTGGAGCACTCTGTTAATATTAAATATTTAGCGAAATATTTTACAATGACGCAATAAAAAGTATCGCCAGGCCCTGCGGACCTCGCGGCAATAAATCAGAATGAGAGGAACGTACGAGTACATAAGTTGGTAATTTATTTGATAAAATCTGTGTGGTACTGAGGACTGTATTTTCAGCATCAAAACTCGTACATTATTTTTGGATGTGTTTGTAATAGAACAGCAGTCAGCTAATGAGATCAATCAAAATCTATAAAAAAAAATTGCAAAGACGAGGACAAGTCATCCATTTCTACCTTTCTAATTTTAGAAATGGATTCCAGATATTCCACTGCTGATATCCCGTTCCTGAATAAATAAACGTAAAAAAGGAATTGAATTAAATATTCGGTATCTGAGCACTGTGTTTCTCGGCAATAGCGACGGCAAATGCAGAAAAATACGTCAGGAACATAAGGTTTTAAGTATTTAGTATTCCACTCACTTCTTTTGTTACGGGCACGCGACTGTGACAGAAAGAGAGAGATGCCTAATTTGTTTGTACTGTTTCCTCTGTCGGCTTTGCGACTGTTCAATGTTTTGTAAATTATTTAAAAATGCTTTATTTTGGGCAACTTTACTGTGCCCCGTGCAACAGGATAGGACGAGCACACGAAAGAAGATAGTAGAGGTCGTTGTCATTCGATTTGGTGAAGAAAACATCATCATATTTCATAAAACACGCATTAGGTTTAGCCTGTGATGATAGGTGTTTATGGATAAGTAAATAAATAAATAAATAAAAATTAATAAATAAAAATTTAATAGAATAAATTATGATGATAGAATTGCTATGAGAATAGAAATGTTACCGCTGATTTATACCGCTGCTGCTGTTAGATTGTTCAATTGAATGAATCCAAACAATCCGTGGAACAAATCGTCTAGTTGTCTATCTAAACCTAGATAGGTATATCCTCATTTATTGTCCCGTATTGTTTAAATATAATTACGACTGCGTTTGATCGTTCAAACCACCTGAGCAGTGAGCGAGTAAACAACCGCTTTTTGTTCACGTCGTCTATCCCCTACACTACACCTCTATTTTGCTCCACCCACACCGCAAACAAAGGAAAAGGAACACCCAAGTCACCATTTTCGTCCACACAATATTTTCTAGAGACAACGACTCCATTGATTTATTTCTGGTTTGTTCCGGGCATTCCGACGAACGGTTCGGTGCCATTTGTCGAAGCAAGTGAAGTCTAATTATGTTAGAGCTCTTCACAGACTTGTATATTAATGGAGCTATTCTAGTAAAGCTGCTTGAATTGATCAACCATTTCTATTTCCAGTGCTTTCGACCACCTTCTATACAAAGTAAACCAAAGAAAGTAAAGTCAAATTTTAAAGGATTGTTGGATATCATTCTGAACAACTCTCACTTAGTTTATTTTTCACGTCACCATATATTTTGGGTGGGGCAGTCAACTGATTTGAATAGAGAAGTGAAAGTGTAGTTGCTTTGTAGTTGGTGCATAAAGGTCATAGTAAAAATGTTCGTAATGATTTCCTTCTATACACAATCCTTAAAATTTAACCGGCCTTCTGTTACACTCTGAAAAATTGTTACAATTAGGCAATAACAGCGTGACATGACAGCGTGAACTGACACACTTCCACTCATATACTTACCTTGTTTCAGGGGGGTATCGAAGCGGCGAACCACTTAACCTTAGCCTGGTTTGCGCTTTATACCCCTCACTCGTATCTTCCACAGGCTGGTTGAAGCCTTCGTTTCATTATATCTACATTTAAAATACCTCGTTTCGTGTCGATGGAAACTCTGCTTTAAATATTTTTAATAATATTTTGAGACTTAAAACATAATGAGCCCTATAGTTGAAGGGTTTTGCTCTCAACTACCACACCACCCCGTACTTGACAAGGCGCCACGTTACGTACCTAAGTGTTCAAGAGCTACTATATTATAGGAAAAGATAATATCGACATCGTACCAAAACTAGAAAATATCATACTGCAGAAAGATACAGCATGACACTGTTTACTTGGAAAATTTCCAGCAAAACCGAATTCTGATACAGGATGCTATACTACTATACATTAATAATTGTCTTAACAATAACAACATAGCCTCAAGCTGTTCCCTTTCGGGATGGAAAAGGAACAACTGTGCCCACGTTTATCAGTTATTCGATACTCCAAACTTTCAAAATAAACTTGATCAGTTCAACTACCGTGGTGTTTAGTTCTGAAAATCAACTGAGTAAGTTCATACCAGATACGGTCTGAAAATACTTTCGTGAGCTCAGCGATGAATGTGCTTCAGAACCATAACCATGCGGTTCTACATTAGACTAGCCGAAATATTCCATTTGTCTACGAAGAACTCGTCTTTATACATGTTCGGGCCCTGATTTTAATGGAAAGGTGAAACATAAAGGTTCTTGTGAAATCTGTTTCATTCATAGTGAAACTTCGTAATTTCGTAATTTCTTTATTGTACTCACATGACAGTTAAAATAGCTTATGATAGAAAAAATATGTACAAAGGCGAGCTTATCTCTAATAAGAGATTTAAACTTACTCATAATTATGTGCCCGAAATACAACCTCCTACCCCTACCACTGTTAATTACAAAGGATATATTGTAGCACAGAGGATATAAGGATGTAGGTTTTCAGGAAGAGATCTCTTATTATAGATAAGCTCGCCTTTGTACATGTTTTTTTCCATGATTAAGTGTCTGTATTCTGTTTTTTTTGTGCAATAAAGTATAAAGTAAATAGTACGTACATTGTAGCAATGAACAAATTCCAATCACAACTTACTGAATGGCAACTGCGAAATGCGAAATAATGATACACCAGACAAAGGGAGGATAAATCAGTTGGCTGTTTGTTCGAAGAAGTGAAAAATAAAGATTTTATATTGTAAATCTTTTACATTGTGAATATTAATTCCGTTCGTGTCCTTAGACCAGTACAGTACGTTATTTATATTACCTCGTTTTTATTTCCTAGTTGTATTTATGCTTGAAGTAAAGAAACTAACTACAAAACTAGTTCAGTACCTATTATTATTATTTTGCCTGTTATACTAGTCACTACGATATACGACGTATTCGTTCGTCAATTTTTTAATATTGTTAGAAGAGAAAATGGTAAAGTTCCATTGTAAAGTGCAATAGTTTGCTAACCTACTTTGTTAAAAGGTACGAGTACCAACGCTTTCTGCCGTGAGTTGAATAATATTCTATCTCACTCAATAATAATTCGCCCCCAGACTGCTCAGACTGCATAGCAAAATGTTCAGTATTTCATGAACCGTATCGTATATGAATAATTGTTTCATTGTGTTGTATTTTCAACCGACTTCAAAAAAGGAGGAGGTTCTCAATTCGACCCGTATGTTTTTTTTTTTTTTTTTTTTCTATGTTTGTTACGCGATAACTCCGCCAATTATGAACCGATTTGAACAAATCTTTTTTCGGCGTATAGGTAATACCTCAAGGGTGGTCCCATTGACACCAGGTCAGGATCTGATGATGGAATCCTGGAGAAATTGAGGGAACTCTTCAAATATTATAGGCAGACCTATAGTGATTTTTGTGTTTTTCATAATAACTCGTGCAAATGCACATGGTAAGCATAATATTGTGATGCGGAACTGCTGATGAAGACCACATATGGCCACCAGATCTGCTCAATACTAGGTACAAATACAATGCGTGGCAGACGGGCAGGCAACGCATAGCCTAAACCGGTGGACCTAGAGCCATGAAACTTTGTACAGAGGTTCCTTAGTAGCGTGGGGTAGCACTGAGATGGGATTTGACAAAATTAATTCCCCAAGGGTGGGAGGATAAGGGGTTACAGTTTGTATTAAACTCAATCTAATCAAATAGGGTTTGTGGAAGTCGGTTTTTTCTAAAGTTTACTTTTTGTTTCAATTATGGGAATGAGTAAAGGTTTCTGACTAAAATATATGTACCAACAGGTACAGCAACAGCTATTGATTATTTATAATCCCTAATTGGGCATGGGCATGCAGGATTTATGATTATCTAGCTGAAATATAATTTCCTTGTCCCATTAAGGGCTAAGATTTTAAACAAAACCGGCTAAGTGCCCATTCTAGGTCACCGGAATTATAAATAGATTTTGATTCCCATGCGAGCACTATGCAAATCCATCGATATCACATCATAAACGATATTGCCTTGATCTTGCTATCTAAAAGGGAGCCAACTTTGTACTTTCACGCGTTCCCGAGAAAATAGGTCTTGACGGACGAAAAAACGAAGTGATCCTTTAAGGGTTCCTTTTTTTCTTTTAACTTTAAAAAGGCAAAGTTGTCGCTTTTGTCATTGTTAAAATGTTTTCACACAAAGAACATTTTCAAATATGCACAATTAATTCTTCTGTAAAACACCAAAGTATACTTAGAAAGCATTGTGAAAGGAACTTCCTGGCTGCAAGAACTTGTAAAAGTCATATCTTCAGGATGATGCATTAAAAACTAAGAGACAAAAGCTGAACTTGCCTTTTTAGCTTACTAACTGTTGACTCTACTTTTCACTTTGAACATAGAGAAAATTGTTACAAAACTTTAACAGTAATTTTTGAAAAGCTTATTTTATAGTTGGGTTCAGATTCGCTAATTCATGTTCTAATTCTGTTCCCTTTTGAAACACAGGCTTAACATGAACTATCTTGAGTTCCAAAACCAGAAGATACTTCAATTCTAAGGCTCCATGCAATAACATAGAAGCGTGCACCCACGTTTTGTGATCCCCACATAACATAGAAGCATGCACCCACGTTTTGTGATCCCCACATAACATAGAAGCATGCACCCACGTTTTGTGATCCCCACATAACTCCCACGACGTGATAAGTTTTAATCCCTCTATCGTATTACATCCAAGTAAAAGCTACGCTCAGCTCGACACAGTATCACCAATATGTTGTCGTCTGGTTGAGTGTAACTTTTAGGCTGAGAGCGATTCTATATGTTCTGTTTTGGGAGGCAGTTTCTCACGTCCGACCGAAATACCTGGTATCCACAGCCCTTCGGGTAGTGCTGACGGGAAAGAAATCAACACGAAAGTTTTCATTTCTTTTTGGTGAAATTAACCTAAGTTTTTTGACCTCGTTTTTTCACCTCCATTAATAAAAAAAATATTGAAGTCTTTTGTCTGGGTACTTGCTTAGCATAATATGTTTGGGAATGCCTGTGACATTTATTGTTGGCTTACATCTATTTCCGTAGAGATCACTACACAAATGGCGGCGCATGTTGTAAGGGAAATCTTAAAATACAGACCAAATGGGTGTTTGACTCTACCAAGTCTTCGTACTGACTCTGCTCAAGCTCACCATGGCTCGGCTTTTCCTCGAGAGGCAGGCTCATGCAAGACCACGACCACGGTTTCCTTGCGCGGCAAACGTCGCGAGGCATTCGTCCGAGGTCGCCTCGCGAGGCAGCTCGCTCAGCCAGTACGCGGCTAATTCCGTTTTCTCATCGTCTTCGTTTTATCGAAATAACGATACGTAGTAAAAGTAAATGTAGCCCATTAATGTCCCCACCGAGGGGCACAGGCCTTCACCCGGATCCGAGTAAGATTGAGCCATGCTCCACCACGCTGGCTCAGTGCGGGTTGGTGGAGAGGTTTCACGACTACTACATACTACGAAGTAGTGATAGTAGCCGGGACCTGCAGCTTAACGTGCCATCCGAAACACGGAGTGTCCGATAATGTACTTAAGACAAATAAATCATCTCATTGGTACATGGTCAGCACAGGGATTCGAACCTGCATCTCCTGCGTGAGAAGCAAGGTGAAACCCACTAGACCACGGAGCACTAGTACGGAACACCTAGTATTTGTATACAATTTTATTTTTGAAATGTTTTGAAATATCCACAACACTGGTCACCGTGATAAGCAGTGGAAACAAAGATACAAGTTTGCACGCGACCTCCGCGCTTTCGCATCCGCTTAACCCTATGCCTTGCGGAACTCTGCGGTCTGAGTAGCCTCAACCGTAGTTTCCAATCCATGCGTCAAACAGCCGTCTCTGATATTGCGAGTCCGTAGTTGCTGCGGTTTGTATTTAAATTAAATTATATCGTGAGTAACAATGGTTTTGCACCCATAAATTATTAAATCCTTCACTACCTAATGTAACAAGTCTGCAATAACAACTTTTGAATCAAATGCTGCAATGTTGCATGATAATTTAATCCACAGGTTATAGTCTGTTAAAATTAATGAAATAATGATGAAACATGAGAAAAGATAGTTGTAAAATAATAATGTAATGTCAATTTGTTCTGTTGTATTTCATTTGTAATTATTTTCATTGTAAAATGGTTTCCAAAAGACATAAAACGAAGGTAGAGATTGTTTAAACTGAAATGACGCGTCCTTATAGAGCAATTACACACACAAGCATATCGAAAATTAAGGAGTGAGGCGCGTTATTTCAGTTTGAACAAGCTGTATTATAAACAGGGGTTACTTTGACTTGCAGGGTGATATAACAACTTCTATTCGTCAAATGAATGTTATTTTTTTGCAAAAAAAACTGAACGCACTAACGACGGTTTCATTTTTTGACACCGAAAGCAGTATAGTACCTAGCGGTTTCGTTCGTCATCATTAGCAAAAAAAATATTTATTTACATTATTGTGGATAGCGGCGATGGGAGCTATAGATTACAGCATCAAGATTAAAAAAAACACAATACGATAGATTTTGATACACTAGGCACCAACAGTAGGGGAAATGGCAAACATTAACGAAATCCACAAAATCCTTCTTAGCTCTAATATGGCTATAACCTTGCTATAACCCAAATATTTTAAAAATATCTGGATAACTGCAACTTCCAGGAGAGCTATTCGTTTGTTTATTATCCTGTTCGAATGAATGAGCGCAAAAGCCATTTATTAATATAAAAGGCTGTTGCGCTCATCAGAATAAAGTAAACGATGTTATATTCCACGTCGAACCCGTTCCGAGCAAAACTTAGTCTTGTACAAGTTACAAAACTAATATTGCTAAAGGGAAGCTCTGCAGGGCGGACTCCAATTTCATGTGTATTTTGTTGCTGCCATCAGCAACCCTAATTCCACTTGCCAAAAAAAGTATGATGTCTTCAAGCAAACCAAATTACAATTATTTTTGCAGATAGACGGTTTACAGTTTTGATGTTTTTCCCTTTACTGTATATAACTTCCTTGCTTTGTGCCACATGATTATATTCTGGGCCAACGGGAAGTACCCTATAGGTTGAGTCTCTTGTTAGTACTATGAAAATCCAACTATTTTACTGTCGTTGCACTTGCAGTCATAGCATTTGAAATGGACGACTTTTACGATATCTTACAAAAAAGAATCGCCTCCATACGAGCCAGATTACTCGGCAGTTCTAACAGTATCCTCAGTACAGTTGCTGATGATAAGGTGCATGGCCCCCTCTTGAATTTCTGGGGTAGAAAATACACCACGTAATGGATACTGTCAGAGGTAATACGAGGCCTCTGGCAGTACCCATACAGTGTTACATTAAAAACTTATATAATATATGGATCATTTCGTGGATGAATATGTATCTGAAATAATCGATTTCAATTGAATTGAATTTGATTGCATTGACCCAGACGGTTACTTTTTTCTAAGCTTTAATGGACCACAGACCTGAGCAATTAATATTAATTTCAGCATTACATAAACATTACGGGTGTTATTGCAAAAAAATAAACTTCCGTTCAACGCCTGTTTAAAATCGAAATTGTATGGGATTTGACGTTTGTTTTGAGGTTAAACTGCGTTCAATATTTTTTGTAATAACACGGTAAATATCGTTCCCGCTTAAATACACGGTCATGTGCGAGTAAGGACTCGCGGACCACGGGCTCCGATCACACTTGGAGATTGTTGCCTCGTAACTAGTGTAATTCAGTTTCTACATAAAAAAATAAAGTATGACATTATAAACCAAATTACATATTTTTGCAGAAAGACAGAAATTTGCAGTTTTCAGATTTTTCCCTTTACTTGTGATAGCTTGCTTTATACCACATGATTGTAGGCCAACGGGAAGTACCCTATAGGTTTTGGGTACATTTAGATTATGAAAATCCAACAATTTTACATCATAAACGGTCGTAGCATTAGATTTCTCGACCTATAAAGTTGTTTTTTTTTCACAGCTAAGCGACCACAAACCTAAACTACTGCTTTATTAAGCTTGATGCGTCCCACGTTCTCGATATAAAAGGTCTTGACAGACGGACAGACCCCTTAAAAATGCTACCTATTGAAAAATCACTTTAGAGAAAAATAATACTGTGCTTGAAGTTGGTAATAGTTTCCTGGTATGATTTATTAATGATAGCTCTATTGCTTTTCATCTCTGCTTCACCACACCATATATCCAATTTATCAGAAACAATAATTAGTTTTAAACTTCTTCGGGTTGCGGTTATTGGCACACTTGTAAAAGGCAGCTAATTTGTATCGATAATTAAAAAAAAAAAAAAAAAAGTATTAGTAGTTTAATTAGTTTTTCGTTTACCGTGTAAATTGTTTTTATAGCAGGAGTTCGGGTCTTGTTCTGTTATGGAAAACGTACACCGTGTGTTTGGAGACTGACTGCCAACTCCGGCCATTAGGAGCAATCGGTATGCTGCCAATGTGCCAGATATTCGTACGAGGTGATTATGATACGTATGATGGGAATAGGATACTAAATAATATGATTTGCAATAGAAAACTACATTTCAATCATGTGAGTAAAAATGTGCCAGATGCCAGAAATAGCGAGACAAATGTAATTACTTTTCAACCGACTTCAAAAAAAGGAGGAGGTTCTCAATTCGACCCGTTTGTTTTTTTTTTCTATGTTTGTTACGCGATAACTCCGCCAATTATGAACCGATTTGAACTAATCTTTTTTCGGCGTATAGTTATTACCTCAAGGGTGGTCCCATTTAAATTTAATAATAAAAAAACAACCCCAATAGGGTTTGTGGAAGTCGGTTTTTCTAAAGTTTACTTTTTGTTTCAATTATAACACAACAACTAAAGTAAGGAATTATGACCGTCTTGCTCAACTTACATCGAACGACTGCGAAACATAGGCCTCTCTTCTAAAGCGGTAAACTTCGGAGTCCTTTGCCTGTAAAAGAATAGATGCATACAGTTATGTATTCTCGCCCCTTATCTAATCTGCCACAAGCAGCGATAGGTTTTCCAAATATGCACAGCTAGAAATTTGCGAGCAAAATATTACTGTTTATTACGCGACGTGATTTACGGGACAACAAGACAACCATCACGCGGCAATGTAATTTATCTACACATTCATTGCTGCCTCTCTGCTGGCCTGACGGTGATACTGCTAACGCAACGTTCAGTGTCACATGTTTCAGGAATGTTGTTTGTTACTCTGTGGTTAGTTATTTCGTTAGATTGTTTGGTTAGTATTGGAGTAGAAGTGCTAGCAAGTGACGGCGCATCACAATACAAATCATCAAATCTTAATTAGTTTCGATAAAATCTCCAAGATTTTGGAACGGGTAACATTGTGGAGAATTGGGTGGATTCAAGACAACAAAACATTAATTAAACAATACAATAACGAGAAGACATCATTGAAGACAATGCACTGAAATAATTGATTCAGAACAAACTGGCTAATTTGAACGTAGAGCAAGTCTATGCAGATCTCAGTCATTGATATGCGTGGAGCCTGCCCCACAATTACATGATGTACAATGGACAGACGTGACCGGAATCCGAGATGGAATATCATAGCCAAGTGGTCACGGAATTGGAATGTCCTTAGATTAGATAATGCAGATCCGTGGATGTACTGATTGAGATGATCATCATCTGACTTAATGTTAGGAACTCTTATCGATGCCTGGGTATGTTTCTTGCGCATATGATAGATATACGATATCGACACCTATGTCGAGTGATTTTGTATAGGAAACGCTCCATAAAGGTGTCATTCAATATCCGTATATCGAATGCATAAAGAACCATACCGGTGTGTAATAAATAAAGGTGCATTCTTAATATAGTCGAAATATGTTGCAATTGGAATGTTGGACGAAAGAGGGGGAGGCCTTTGCTCAGCAGTGGGACACTTTAATGGCTAAATAAAAAAAATAAAAAAATGTTGCAATTATCAATTTTATCCAAAACTCAGGGTAAAGAGATGTTGTGACCTCTAAATAAGTATTAAATAATAATACATATAATATATTGATTAACTCAGTACGTTTCGGGCCTAGCGCTCAGCTAATCTGTATGGTGGAGTGAAAAATAAAGGTGCTCTGATCAAGTCGGTCCCATAGTGAAAGTTGTTCAGAATAATGTCCCTCAACCCTTTTTCGGCTTATACACCCCTTTCTGTTGCACCCTGTATACCATATGGGTCTCGCACGCTAATACAAAAATGTGTATGATACACAAAACGAGCGGCTACCGTAACACGTTAGCAACTCTATAAATATGTTTACATAACCTGCAAAGAAACCCAACTAAGTCAAACTGGGTTGGAAATACATACGTGGATGTAAAGCTTGTCTGAATGAACGCCAAGTATTCGACTGTAGGTCAGGGTGACGCCATTGTGTCTGGCCAAAACTTCGAACTAAGTAGTAGTAGTAGAATGCCAAATAGACCATTTCGCTCAATTTTTTTTCTGCTACACCGCGCGGGAACTGGTTTGATGCAATGTTTCTGAAATATCTGTCATCAACATCATTATTGAAATATCCCCTGTATTCTGATAGTTCAAGAAAATTAGCTAAAATTTTAACAAAAATTAATAAATCCACTCCTTCGGGTCGGATAAATTTCGTATTTGGTGGGAGATTGCGCTGAAACTATAAGTGATATCGCTTTGGTACCGTCTATGATGATTATAGTAAATTTATCAAGGATTATTTCGCTATTACACTTTTTTATGTATCGTGTACGGTTTTCTTTTAAAATGGAAAATACCGCGTGCCGGGACACTTTTGAGGGCGTGAGGGGTGACGCTCGCCCCAGAGGGGGAGGGGGGGAGAGTAGATATCTAATATTATAATACTTTCCTCTATAACCTACATATCCTGATAGATAAAAGTTATCCTTTATTTTGCCAAATTTTCCATACATATGAATCTAGTTTTCTTGATCGCCAAAAGATCGATAATAAAAATTCTAAAGTACATCCTCCATAATTTAATACTGAATTTGAAATTCTTCCAAAAAGGTAATTTGACGTAATTAGATTCATATTTTACTCCATTATATTAATAAAGAAAGAGCATTTGCATATGTACTTAAACAGTTAATTTGTTAATTGTAAGATAAAAATTAAAAGGAATTTTACAACTTTATTAACCACAACACAGCAGACTGTTCGCAATCTGGCTCCATTTGTGTTTACAATATTCGCAGAGAATATTTAACTTAACTTTATTATTTCAGAAGCATAAGCTTAACGTTATTGGCTTACTGTGTTCGTTTTAATGCTTTAATTAATATACTTCTTCATTCAGAATAATATTTATATTCCCTAATGAAAGTCATTCAGAATAATGTCTCCAACAACACACCTTATTTTATAATAACAGAATACATCCTACATTGGTAAATGTTAGGTTTCTCTAAATTAAATTAACGCTGCATACATGGACCACCAGACGCCAAAAAATGTCGATAGAGCATCAATGATGGCGCGTAACTTGGGGCATTTAATTAAATTTTCTGAGGGTCGATTGCCTTGATGCTTCCAGAATTCCGCATAGTATCGTAACAAACGTTACAGTCATGTAAAATATGTGACGCAATTACAACTAATTTAGACTATGAGACTACAGACTATACTTACATGCAGTGGAAAGAATGAGGGCAATTGCACATACTAATGAAAGTTCATGTTTTGTTGTTCTAGCGGCAACAAAACATGTCGTTCTGAGTTTCTACTTTCTACCAATTACGATTCACGAGATACAGCAATATAAGCTACAGTCTGCTGATGGACAGACAGACTAACGGACGGAAGGAAGGACAGCGGATACTTAATGATGATATAGTCCGGTTTGGCATTCTCCGGGAACGAATCCCTAATAATAATGAAAACTTTTAGATGGCTTTGGATAATGAAAGAGAAAATCAAAAAATATTAAACATGTATTGTATTGAATGCTGAATTAGATCCCAACATTTCCAACACAATAATGTCCAGCATGTATCCCTACCACCCTGTAATATAAGTGCCCACATGTTTAGGCGCAATATTCATTACGTCACGAACGGCGCGGTTTTGTCGTAGTATCCGAGCCCGTGAATTAAGCCAAGGGCCATTACGGCAGACAGGAAATTTACACGCCTCACGTTCTTGCCATCTATGCATACCGTGAGGTAATGTTGATGATGATGACGGGGCTTTATCAGACCATATCGACGACGCTCATGAGGCTCTTTTGTTAGTTAAAAAGCTCTTGAGCAAGGAGCCTAGACCTGGGAAGCATGAACTGTGTCATGCCATGACTAATAATAATAACTATTGACTCGAAATACATGGACTAGCCCCCTGTCACGCATAATGGAGTATTGAGTAACTGGCTGAAAATTGGGCACAAAGTTGTGCCTCTGCCACCCTGTCGGAAAAGTGTTCGTTTTGTTTTTCGAAATAAATATAATAATAAATACATTATGTTAAAGCCGTTTCGTTATGTATAGAGACACTTGACCAAAATCCTACTCGAAAACTCTAGTCATTCAGGTCCATTCTGGCTAATGCACTGCACACGAGCATTCGACTTACAAAATATATGTTTTGGGTTAGTGAGTATTGACAACTAAAGATTGGAACATTGTACTGCATAAATAATATCAACACGCTGCATCGAGTGATTCCCATCCAAAATCACTCGATATAGGTGTTGATATCCGATATCCGTATATCAAATGCGCGAGAATCATACCCCTGAGGTGCTCCAGATAGCTAACTATAATTATCTGCAACTAATCCTATTTATCGCTGGTATTGTTTGGCCAAATGATCCCATTTTGCTAAACTAATTGATAGGGCCGGCCTTAGGGCCCGACCGGCTTTGTTTGCGACTTCTTGATTGTCTTGGATGATTAATGTTTTAGCTTTAGGACCAATGGAAGAGTAAACGGAACGAATAAAATCGACGTCCATTGAACTGTTTCGATTATTAAATCTGGGATTTTAACCCGTATGCTCCGTCGTTTCCTCCACCTGATTTACCCTCGATTCAACTTAACTCGATAGTTGAGATAATTCTTTTTCAAATTGAATTATTTGAGGACGCCTTGATGTAAAACCAAGTCAAGCTGTCAATGAAACGATCGCACTTCAGACAGATCAACTTGGCATCGCCAGACCTTTTTTGGAGGACATCATCGTCATGAATGGGACTTCAATTAGAGTAGAGCATTGGCGTATCTCTGTGGTAGCTTAACAATATATACATTATCAGAATATTGGCGACTGTGTATAGGCTGATTCATAATTAGTCCGATCTGATCATCTGATCATGCATTTCATAGTATGTGCGCACTCAAATTAAATCACAGCAACCCGTTCAATATAAATTCAATTATCGGCGGCAAGTCTAAAATATGTCTTTTTGTCAGAGCCGGGTCTTCGTTGAATAAAATAGGGATGGCTTATCTAACTACCGCATTCGGTCGGGCGACATTGCTCGGATCGCGTACCCTGCAGAGTTTAATCTCAGAGAGAATATCTACTTTTGAGAAAATACCATGGAGAGAGATAATTTACAGAGCGTTTCGTTCGCCTTGTAGGTAAAAATGTCATTGTTCTTCTAAAGCGGAGTGAATAAAACGGGCTGAGAAAAACTTTTGCAATAAAATTTGGTTAACGTTCACATGACTGAATCCGTTAGATGAAGTACCATGTAGACCAATTGCTGATAGCGTTTTTGACAATAGCCAAAAATATACTTTCAAATTTATTTTTATTCTTGGCAACTTCTTTGCAAATACATATAATGACTCATCAGTCCGGTGCATAGAATTTGGTGGTAACCGATCATCGATTTTCAAGAAATTCGATACTTATCACGATGTCACGCGGTAACTTTACTTTCAATGGCCTTTTTATGGTTTTGAAGTTCTCCCTTTGTTGCGTTGGATGAGTCATTGTGCCACCGATAGATAAGTACCAAAACCTCAAAACCGATGTCAGTGGGAGTGTCTTTTTAAAGGGTTTCATTGATCTGGCTCTTTACACGTCTCAAGGGCGGCTTTCAGCGCCATTTTGGCGCCAGTGCGTCACTGTATGATTCAAACCCTCGTCGCTGAGTCTCGCTAACTTATATATGATACAAAAGACGTGTACAAAGGCGAGCTTATCTTAATAAGAGAATATTATTATTATTCATGTATACCTTTATAATAATGTATTCGGTACCTATCTATTCATTTCTAATATATTAGAGCTACTGGAAATAATTTCGCGTAATGAAGCCTATTCATTCTATTTGTTGGGTTTGTTTTATTGACATATTGACCAAAGCCTGAACTGAATTAATAGCAGGGTTCTATACAAACATACAGTTTTGGAAGCCCGTCTGTTACCGCATAAGCTGAAGGCGTTTGATCGGTCCTCTATCGACAAATGTCACCCAATTACCAGTGTTGAGTCCAAGTAATTACAATATAAGGTATATTTTGTATACATATATTTATTGCACACGAACACGACAGGAGAAAACAAAATGTCTAAGGTTTTTTCATACTATCAGCGAAAAATTGAATTCAGACAGAGTATTGATGTTTCCTTTCAATTTATATATCTACCTAGATGACAAAAAGTGCTTCTACTTGTAGCACAGATACTATAATATTATGTAAATATAACCGTCATCTACGTCCTTCTCACTCCTAGATAAAAGTAGAAATCTACCTCGTATGGAATCCTCCTATTACGTTAGATATACAAGAACGACGTTGTCGGTTAAAGCACATATTAAAAGAAGCCTTTTAAATTGCATATCCCATTTCAAGAGTGAAATTGTGTACTGGTAGACAGAAGAATACAATAATGCAACTCAAGAGACATTTTCAAGAACCTTCGGTCTTGGCGCTGCGTTTTTTTTAAACAGTTAGTGTGACCAAAACGCAGCAGACGCTGTAGCTCACTGGCCACTTAGGCTTATCAATATGAGCCAGAAGAATGTGGTATAACGCCGCCAACGTGGTACTGTAGGGCTCTGGCTTTTTGGGTGGTGTTACATTCTGAAAATCCAGAGTGGAACAGCGCGGCCTAGCGTTGCACCCCTCGGGCTTTTCAGAATACGCTACCGGGTAACCGTAGCCCGATTTATAATTATCTTCGTGAACGTCTACATTGCTTGGGTAGCAATTCTTTAATTAATGAAATTATTAAAGTTTATTTCTGATCGCAGGTCATAGTTAAAGCCTTTCCTTGTCTGATATTTAAACTTTAAGTTCCTCACAAGAATATAATTTTTGATAACACATGCAGTCGAAAGTAACAGTCTGTTTCAATTGCACCCAACAAGTGAAACAAAACTGTTGAATGAATTATGCTCACAGCGATGCGTTCACGGTTCACATCTTCCAACTGCCAAGATATTGAATTCCATGCCCCGCCAGTTACCGAATATCCCAACCACATTTTCAGCCTTCGGGAACGGACTAGAGCAAGCCGCACAAACAAACTTGTGAGCGGAGCTGACTTGCCGTCTAACTTCCCGGGACTTACTCGTACATTAAAACTATTCAAACAAGTAGCATGGCGTCAGTCACTCGTCGGGAAGTTTAACGAGGGAATTAAGCCGAAAATAACCGAAGTTGGTTGTACGGTCGGTCACGATCCGGGCCGGGGTATGCTTCTCGCGCATTCGATATGTCGCAGTTAGTTGGTTAAATCAGACACTTTTAATTAAAGACCGACATTTAACCAAGTTGTTAAACGTTTTCGACAATGCTTTATTCAAATCAAAATGGTAGTGACTTGGTTAAATGTCTTCAATTAACGGTCTAGGGTGTTAGTTAAGTGTCTGATTTAACCAACCAACTGCGACAGATATACAGATAACACATTATATCAAGTGATTCCCATCCAAAATCATTAAATCACTGGCCCTGCTCGAGTTACCCCAATGCTTTACGATCATAGTAAATATGTACGGGTAATAAGCACAGAGAGAGTAGGTAGGGGTAAGTAGTGAATGTGTACGAACACTCTCTCATTTCTCGTTATCTCTATTGTACTGTAAAATTCCATGATACGCTGCAAAAGTCACATCTTTGAAGGGAAAACTGTGATTTTAAGTACCGGTGGGCCAAGAGCATACTCAAAGATAAATGAAATACCTACTACAGACAACCTAAAAAATTAAGGCAAGCATCAAGGCGTGTTTAGTTCAGCTAATTACACGAATTCTGTCGAACCTCACTTCAGATAATTTATCATCGTGACAGGTATTGGGCTCCTTTCAATAAGACTGAAGTTGGGCTTACCAACGATGATGATACACTGATACACATTACAATTTGGTACAGTACACTTACAGTTTAATACGGTAAAAGCGTTGCAGATGACAAAACTGCATGGTCTTTACCATCTCAGCGCACAGAAATCCGAAGAGAGGCGATGTACTGAGTCAGTACGTCACTCTTCGGTGTATTTCCTTAGACGTAAGTAGAAATATGTACATATACAATTTTAAAACAGGGAGTTTGTTGTGAATCCCAGGTAGTATTTGATGAAAACGGCAGTTTCGGTGATTTATACGGATTTAATTTATCAGGAAGTACATACAGTCAGTACGTTTACATTAGTGAGACAGAGGAAGGCAGGAAAGAGACAAAGAACGCCTGACAGTTATGACGAGTTGAAGAGATGCATTTTGCTATGGAAACAGATTTAGGCGTTAATGTATTAAATTGACTTAGAAGCTATACTATTAATTCTAAACAGAGTTTCTTGCCCTTTGTTCTATCCCTAAGCCCACAACTTTAGAACGGGCGGGTAATATTCAAAAATATTATTATTATAGGTATTTAGACTTTGACAAACGGCCGTTTTCAATAACCTATCTATCCTCAATCTGCAGATAGATAGGGTGAATTTTGACATAAGTTCCATAGCGGATCTGTCAAATCTAACTCTTGTAATGTGAAAACCGTAAATAGATAGCTTATTGCAAATGGCCGTAAGCAATCTGTATGGTTTTATGGTCAATAAAAAAATAACTAGAATTTTAATTTGAACTTGAACTGGTGAAAACGTTATGTTGACAATATTGCATGTATCCAAGTAGAGACCCAAAGATAATATGTATAAATATGGATAGCCCTAAACTAATAGGGCCTAAGTTATTTTTAATAAACTATGGCTCGTTTACAGTCTACTATTTTTTTCAACCCTCCAATATTTATATCCATTGAAAGTTATGACGACATAGACATTACGGTGGGATCTCTTAGATCAGGGAGCACTTATCCAGTGGAGAGCGCATAGATACATTTTCCCTTGAAACACAACTCACCAATTTACGGGCGGCGGGGGACGAGGTAAGAGAGCTGTGATTGGTCAGCCGCTGCGAATCTGTCTGGCGGCCCGTAATCGTACATAGGTTGCGTATGCGAACGTTTGTTGAATACAACAAACGTTTGGCAAGCCGCATTCCCCCGCAGGCGCAGTCAATTGGATATAGTCTCTGTCTTAGATATACATTGGACTCCCACTTTCAAAACGTGATGGATGTTGAATGTACAATGAATGACAGATTAATTTGGAACTTCCCGAAACAGGCGATAAGTCTGGTTGCACTTTGCACCCTCATCATAACATAACAACATAGTAGCAGCATTTTCCCATGGGGTTCGGTAGAGGCACAACTGTGGCCGCTTTTAGCTAGTGTTTCAATACTCCTTTTTGCGTGATAGAAGGCTAGACCATCGCCCCGCAGCCCCAGTTACCAAGTAGTCAGGAATTTCATTACGCGACAAGGATGTTTCACACAGCCACCGGCCAGTTAGAACACGCTGCAAATGTGGCCCTTCTCGCATTTCTTACCAAATATTAAAATGAAATAAATCGAATGGTATAAGATGACTCGGAAGTTCGAAAACGTGCCTCGTAACGTAATGGATTACGCAGTATTCCTGAAACGTTCCGCTCATTTGTTTCAGAATACGGCACTTAAATGTAAATTGAAAAGAAAACGTTAGAGAAATAGAAAAGAAGAAAACGTATCGATGTCGTACACGTAGCGAACAAATTATATTGAGAACACAATATGCTGTTGCACAAAACAATAGATAACGAAGTGGAAAATGGAAAATACTTGTAATAAAGCGAGCGCGTATTGCTTATTTATATCATCAAGTTGATAAGTTTTAAACCTTCAAACAACAGTGTTACCATGTTATATCCAACTCGGTGTCGATTTTGGAAAAAACGAATAGTCTCTTATACCATGACGATCCTTTCAATATAGGAACCGGGCGTTATTGTTTTATACGATAACATTAAGATTATTTGCCAAGTGTTGTCCATAGATCATATAGTTATCAATGCCAAACAAGTTAGCACTGGTTACACATCGTACTGAAATAACAAAGCATCATTAAAAACCTACGTTTCTGTTTAAACTACAGGATTTAAATACACTATAAAGATTGATGTCCCCCCTCCTCTCGCTCCGACGTCTATTGTTCTCCGTTGTAAGTTTGTTCAGCATATGTCCTTATGAGAGTATACTGATTAACACTCAATCTAAGTTACCTAAACGGAGGTTTTCAAATCCCAAATGTGTCAAAATACAAGGATTCTACTTTATCCCTTTCCATTTCCATTCCATCCGTCATATTACCAATAAAGATACCTGTGTCCGGTGGTTATATATAAATCCAATTTTAGAACTCAGCTTTGTACCACCTTGTTATTTTTAAACAAGCAAGATATACATGACACACACCTATTTTGCAGTCGTACAAATAGACCAATGCATTCGCATTCCAATGGGGTAGCCCCTTGTCAAGAAATATAATGTCTTTGCTACTTTATCTCTGCTACCACGTATAGGAAATAGAATGATGTGATGACTCTTTGATTTAGGTTTTTTTCAATATAAACCCCAGGCATTTTCATGACTTGTATTTCAATAACACGAAAGTTACCATTCTGGTTCGGCATGTCGGATAGCCCAGGCTTTGTCGCGTTAAATCCTCGTGTGTAATCAAATCTTTTCTTCTTTTTGCAGTCTGCGCTGAGGAGAATAGACCATCCATCAAAATTATGACAAAATCAACTGTTATCAATGTGAAAGAAAAGAAGGCGATATATTGTCAAGGAGAGAATTTAAAAGAAGATGAGGTATATTGTTTACGCTTTGCTCAAACGAATATTTATCATTTGCAGAGGTTTCCTTCCATTCTTTTTACTTTATTCATTCGGCCTTTTGAAATTTAATGTCTCAGACTGTAATTGGGATGTTAATGGAGTAGATATACACATAAAAACAGTTTTACAAAAAATATGACGTCAGTGTAAGACTTTCGTACCCACGAGAGTATTTTCTCGTACTTTCCATCAGTTGTACATGTCACCGGAAAATAAGAAGAATCGTTAGTATTTTACTGTGACAGACATACTTCTACCGTTTTCTCTTATCTGTATTGTGAACGTTCCTAATTTGTCTTGTGATCGTTCTTTCAGCCGATCGAATGGGTCTCCAACACCGGCTCGATCGTCAAGGGGCGGTCGTCGAAGAACACACGCGTCATCGTCGAGAAGCTGAAAGGGCCAGTCAACATCACTGGGCTGTTCATTCAGAGCGCCCAGATCCAGGATAGTGGGAACTGGACGTGCCGGTCTGGCGAGCTGGCTGAAACCATCGAGGTTATTGTTGGAGGTGAGGTTTCTCGAGCACCTTTAACACCACTATATTATTATTTCTAGCCAGGTTCTTTTCCCTCTTCCATGTTTCACGCTCCTGGGCTGTTTACCATCAGATCTTATCATAGTTTATTTATTTCATACGTAGTTCACTTACCCTCAGCTTTATCCCACTCATGTTTTACTTTTTGTTTTTAAGTGGCAGTTGTTTCGGATGTCGCTACTTGATGTAAAAGCTATGTCAGAGGCTCTAATAACTAGGCAGGTGATAACTTTTGACAGTCGGGTTCGTTTTAATTTCGCAACGGACATGACTAAATGTGAACCATTTAAAATTTCAGAAAAAGCCTCCTTTGGTGACAAAGCGGTGGTAATGTTTGACGGTGAAGAGGGAAAGACAGCGAGACTCGAGTGTGTAGCCAAAGGAAACCCGACGCCTGTCGTTCAGTGGTACGACACTCAAATGCGACCGATTCCTGGTAAGCATATCAAAATACAAAATGCTAACGAACCGTGGGCAAACACGAGCCTGGCGGACGGATAAGAATTGAAATCATCCTGATATGTCTGGAGTAGATGGCGAGGCATAGGTCTGGAGTAGATGGCTTGGTGAAGAAGTGACTACTCAGCAGTGGATGAATTTGGACTGATTGATGGTGATTAATAGCCATTTTGTAACACAAAGCTGAATTCCCTTAAATCTCTAATCCCTTGAAATTATAGCGATGTGGCACGATTCGTGGCACAATACAGAAATTCAGTAAAAGCAAACAATATTAAATCAACGTTCCCATGCATATTTTCCGAAACTTTTATCCAAATGAATACCTAGCTTTAGTTACAAAATAAATATAGCATAGGGTTTATTACGATATGGCGTGACTCACAGGTTAGACATTGCAATAAAAAAGTGAAAAATGAATTGGCTGGGGCCCTGTCGTGCCCCCAGATAGAATAGATTTTATTTTAAAGCCTCTCTTTCCATATTCCAGAAGACTCAAGAAAGTACGTGATCAGAAAAAAAGAAGACAACGTCCAATTGGAGATCAGAAACCTGAATCACGACGATTCAGGAAATTATGTGTGTAAAGTGACGCAGGAAGCCCTATCGCATTATACAGACAAGACCGTGGTTCTTTCTGTGCAACGTAAGTCGACAACATATATTCACTGCTATGTACTTATGTACTTACTAGTTTTAAGACTTGTATTTACTAATCTGGTTTAACTTTTAAAATGTAAACCTGCATTAAAAAACTCGACATTAAGTGAGGGTGTGTGCCTTTGTGGTATTGGTATTTTATATCTAGTCTTAACAAGATTTATCGGTATTTAATGTATGTCGTTTGCTCGTTTTCAGATAAGCCATATCTAGTGGATGCCTTCACTCAAGAAGTGTACACGACAAGGTACAGAACGCAGGAAGTGTACGCGATCCTGAATGAAACGTAAGTTGACATATAGTCCCAAAAGTCATACGTCACAACGACACCGAAGACAGGCCTTTCAAAAGTACATAATTATTTTTCTGACACTGTTCTATACACAGGAATCAACGTGTGCAATCCATGACTTGAAATTGGCAGATATGTTGATAACGGCATAGATGCCATAACAAACATTTAATTAAATTGAAGATAGGCTGCTTATATAACGAGGCAGGTTGCCCGTACCGATCGGTACCGATAAACATGCCTCGTTATGTAGGCACCCTTAGATAGAGTCTGGCTAATTAGAATTGAACATCGCAAAGCGCGGCTAATTTAAAAATTCTTATGCTTGTAACACCGTATATATCACCGGATACACGTATATGTTACCGGCAAAAAATTAAATCTGTCATTCTACAGTATTACATTAAAACCATTATTCTGTAACATAACATAACTGTAATGTAACATTATGTATCTTACAGAATAACGACC
This sequence comes from Argyresthia albistria, assembly GCA_963457715.1. Taxonomy (NCBI): domain Eukaryota; kingdom Metazoa; phylum Arthropoda; class Insecta; order Lepidoptera; family Argyresthiidae; genus Argyresthia; species Argyresthia albistria. The sequence goes on along the minus strand of OY735267.1, from coordinate 4,867,233 downwards.
TAACATCAATGTCACGATGACCAAAGAGAATATAAACAGCAGTGTGGCCGCTAAAAGCACTTGTCCAAGTTTGACTAGCCAGACTCTAGTCTAGATGATGGTGATGCGGTCGAGGCTGTGCTACCCGAGCAAGCGGTCCCGGGTTCGAACCCCGGCTGGGGAGGAAGATTAAATCCTTAAGCCTGGGACTCCACCAAAGCGGAGATGTGGAATATTTGTATGTGCGATGGAAACAGCTCACATCTCCGCTTCCATCGCGCCATACAAATATTCCACATCGCCGCACATCTCCGCTTTGGTGGAGTCCCGGCCTAAGCCTTGATCACACATGTCGAGTGAACCGGCGAGACCGAGCTCTCGGCCGAGTACTCGATGCGTCTACTATGGAGTACTCGGCCGAGAGCACTGCTTACTCGGCAAGTGTGATGAAGGCATTAGATCCTGGATTTACTGGGGTGTCGATCTTAGTGTGGAACCAGAAGCCGTGTATGCAAATGTAAATATATAGAATTTGAAATAAAACCTACATCAATCAGACAGAATTTGACGCAAGTCAAGCAGTTTAGATCGCTTGTTTGTTCCTTTTGGCGCCTCTGAAATTGGCTTAAATGTTCTATACTTACTCGAGACGAGTCGAGAAATATTACTCTAAATTTTGTTCGAAATGGTCATGGGCGTAGGTAGACAGGACACATAATGAATTCATGCTCTGTCTACTGTCAAGGGTATGTTAGTCTGCTAGTGGTGTCGTAGTGGATGGAGGGGTAATCGAGAATTACCAGTCCAGTGGGTGGACGGGTCGGGCTCGAAAATCGCACCTTTCTTAAATATTACCTCACCTCATACGGGGGTCCCAAAAAATAATACAATCTTGTTCAAATTATAATTTCAAAAAGGTGTATCTGAAGCTGAGTTTTTTTTTCGATTTGTTTATACAAATCACTTTATCACTTTACAGGAAAAACATCACATGCATGTCAAAAGCCAACCCGGTGTCGACGTACCATTGGACGAAGAGACAGGACAGCTCATACGACCATGCCCTACCACCGGATGACTTGGTAAACGCGTGTTATGTACATAACAAAGACTTCTTAATGACTTGCCTTTTCCCATACGGGATAGCAGAGACATAATTGGTGCTTCCAACGCACACAGGTCATCTTTAGTGATTATTTTCTCTGTGGTCACCACACCCGGCAATATAAACTCAACAACGCCAGAAAATGGCATATATGGTTTTCCTGTAACAAAAATCTTGATGTTGTCTGCTGTACGCTGGCCTCACTGGCGCTGGCATATCAGAAGCATCACTTGATTGAGGAGCTCGACGGATGAGACAAAGTAACCTTTCTGTATATTCAGGTATTCAACTCTGAAGACGGCAAGTCTTCAGTGCTGATGCTGAGGATGTACAACGAGTCCTACCTGGGCGAGTACAAGTGCTCCGCGAACAACAGCCTGGGCCACGTCTCCGTGGTCTTCCATGTCAGCGTCGGAAACAAGCCTAGCCCCCCCGACTCGGTTAGAAAAGATCCTAGGTATTCTCTTCATGACGATGAGGTGGGGCGCCCGCTGAACACAGGCGGGTGATCGGTCCTCTATTGTGACTATTTCACCGAAATATTCTATTCATAGGACGCTGGGTCGTGTCCGGCTCGAAGGACCAAAAGTAAAGATTTTCGTACAATTCTGTGATATGGTCATGGTGAAGAAATATCAACATGATGGGCCTTATCACTTCATTCAATTCAAAATCTTTGAAGTATTCTTTCTATATCTATCCATGCAGCCTCCACTCCAGCTTCAGCACCCATTGTTGAGTCAAGGCCTTCTCTTTATTGCGGTCCTGGGCCAACTGATCCACTATTGCCCGGCAGTTTTGACGATGTCATCCGACCATCAACGAGCGGGTGGTCTGCTTCGTTCTACATGCATCCCCTGGCTACCATTTTGTAACCGCCTTGATCCATCTGCCTCGCCCATGTCCACTTTAACCATGCGATTGGTATACCCCACATCAAAGTATTCTTTAACAGTTACAATAAGCTTGTGGCAAAGCTAATCCAATAAATCTAGGAACAAGTCTTAAGTTGAAGTGTACATTGTGTACAAAATGGCTTGACATTCTCAGAATTGTATATTTCCAGCAGATATATTTTATAAAGTAAATTTTGTGCAAAAAAAAAGACAGCATTTGATGGTACTTTTACATGACGTCATTCTGTTGTTATTTCATAGAACTCAGGAACAAAAGTTCCATTTTGACAGTTGATAAAAAGTATTTAATTTGACTTGACTGGCCACGTTTTACATCATAGTAAACTGAAAGATCTAATCAGCATGCACATATAGAAAGTGTATTACGGTTGTAACTGACTCTGACGTTCATTTTTCATGGCCAAGATTGATAAGTCTAATATAGTATAGATCAGGGGTTCTCTAACTTATTTAGGATGCGCCCCCTTTCGACCATTAAAAAAAATTCGCGCCTCCCCCCCCATCCTCCAGTCCAGATTATCTGGTCAAAATAAAAAAGTATTCAATGTAATAAGTATTTTTATAAATAATTAAAGTTATACAAAAATAACACAAAAGTATTGGTAAGCAGTGCTTTTATTGGAATGAGATGGATGAGCTTGCATGGATTTGACGAGGTTTATAATTCTCGGCTTAACCATAGAAATCGCACAACGCAAATCATTGCCAATGTCAAGTTTATTTCGGTACTTGGTTTTTATTGCGACTACGGCAGAAAATCCCCTTTCGCAGAAATATGTACTTGAGAAGGGTAAATACAATTGAAGTGCTTTTTCTGCTATTTTGGGGTAAATTGAGAAATTTTTGACCCAAAACAAAAATGAATTTTATTTATTAGTCGTATCGAGCAGTCTATAATGCATTCTCTCAGCAGTCGCGGGTTTTTTATACTTAACCACTATAACCACACAGGTAGCTCGCGCCCCCCTTTAAAGGTCTCTCTCTACGCCTCCCCTGGGGGGCGCGCCCCACACTTAGAAAACCACTGGTATAGATAGTCTGTCTGTTGATGAAACTAAGTTTTGATACAAGTATCTTGTTTTTTAATAAAATGTATGATATAGTTTTCTGATTTCAGGTGACCTGGATAAACGCGACGGCAAACGAACTACTATTCGATGTGATCTGCACCAACTGCACTTTTGTGCAACCAGACAGTCCAGAGCCTGCTCCTATAGACCCTACAAATCTTCCAGTTACACGTAATTAATTTTATATGATAATTGAGCAATTTCCGCTTATAAAAATAGTTAAATTATTTTCAGTAAATATGGCTTTCTGTAAAACATTACAAATAAATTCATGATTGAGTATAGTAAGACCATCGAAATCATATCGTCGTTTACAAAAAACCAACTTGCATTTATTGTAGTGACACACATAAAGAATCCTTTAACTGGAAATAATGCCATCCAGAAAGGGAAGAGATCTTATCAAATCTTGCGCTTGATTGTAGAGTCAAGTTTTGATATAGATGGGTATAAAATAAGTACTAATGTTACTAATGTTTGAATACCTACTAATTAATATTTCAATATCACAAGAATTTTGATGTTTTCAGAATATTCCTTCCAATTGGTCGAAGTCATCAAGAATTATAACCTTCCTGATTGGGACTCGGAATCTGTGTACGAAATCGAAGTGGACATAGTAAACCCTCAAGGTATGTTCATATACCATCAGTGTTTATTAATCAATCTCATCAAATTCTGTGTCCATTCTGCTGTGTTTTGGGGAGCTTACTTTTCTAGTCCTCACATTCACGTGATTACACTTAACATGAAGGTGGAAACCCTCTTTAGAGGTAGGAAGATATAAAATCTATTTTAATTTGAAGTAGGTACATAGGTACCCATGACTGAAGTAAACTGCAAATATTTATACTTTAGGTAATAATCTCAGAACAATAACTAAGTAATAATCAACTTCGACTTTTTTAAATGTCGGCTTTTTTATACTTAGGTAATAATCAGCTTCGACTTTTTTGATATCGGCATTTATATACTTAGTTAAAAATACATCTCTCCATTTTTATTTCTTGACAATATCACGTTCTAGTCATTTTAATACCTAGTAATTTACCTGATGAAATGTGTAATAAGGGTTATGTAGGGTTTGACAAGTCTACATTTTGAGCATCATACAAGTTAACTACCCTCCGCCATCTCTTCAGCTTCGCTGTCCTCAGACGCCTGCTACTCCGACCGGGCGCTTAACCCTCTCGTCGACACATCTTATTTATCTATTGTTCTCCATTGTTCATTTGTTCGGTTTGTTTGTTGTAATAAACAAAAAAACTATTTGCTTCCAGACACGCTCTTCACCGTGGGCCCATTACCGAACCAGACAGTCTGGTACACGCGGGTCCGTAGTCGCAACTCTGCAGGCTACTCCGGCTGGGTCACCCTGAGCGACGAGAGGCGGCCTGAGACAGGCTTCGCAGGCCGAACCCTCGCGTCTGTGGCGATGCTCATCGTCACGTGCCTAGCCGTCTTAAACTAGACTGATAACTGGCCACTTTGATAGATCGTGGCACACTTTGGTTGCTTCTTAGAATATATATTTAACAATAATAATTTAAATGAATTTGGCGCAAAAGCGGACATGGCACAGGCGTCTTCAGGATCTGTTTTTTTTTTTAAATAAAAACAGGATGCTCGTACTTAGGCATTTTTCTAAGCACGAGTCCATTCGGTGCTTGCTCTCTCGGCCTGGGCTTTCATGAGCATGCCATTAAATTTTTAATACTCGTAAATGTGTTCATCATATACAATGTGTTCCATGATCGTTTATTACGTGACATTATTTCATAGAAACTGCAGTTTTTAAATTATATACTACAGCCGGCAGACTTTTGTGCTTCACCCAAATTTCCAAAATACAACCTATTTACTTTTTACTAAAATTATACATATAGTCTGTATTACTCTCACAATCTTTACAAATCCAATGACACCTCATTTGTTAAATTCCGTCGAGTCGTTTGGGTTTTAGCGTTTTTTTTACATTTTAAAACCCCATATCTCGGCCATTTTGAAAAAAAATACAAAAACTGAATCGACAAAAAAAACTATATAATTATCCAAACTGCTTACAAAATTTCATGAGAATCAGTTGAGAAATGCGGACAGACAGACATACGAAAGCATTTTTGACCAATCCTGAAACGAAGACGCTTTGCTCGCTTCGCTTGCTCGGTTAGGTAGATTTATATTTAACTTATATTGTATTTGAATTGTTTGTAAATAATGAAAATAATGTTTATTTTTAAGATTTATTTAAAAAATATAAAATAAATTGTAAATCAAGAAACTTGTAGGAATGAAACCGTTTTGTTGTAGTTAGGAAATTGTTGCAATAATAAGATGTTCTTCACATTATTTCTAGTATTGTTACGGAAGGGCTTTTTGAAATATTTATTTATTATATTTATGAAGATGCCTATATTGTGCTTTAATATTTCAAAACATTCCCAAAAACCGTGGTCACCTCTTGCCACATCAAATATATTATGTTAATCTTAAGATTCAAAAATGAAATATAAATATTAATTCTAAGAACGAATATTGATAGATTTAGACTATACCAAACAAATGACTGTATCGAACGCATTACATACGACCATAATCTTTTGGTTAAATTTCTTGCCCTTTTTTGCTCCATCCCTAGCCCACAACTTCCGAACGGGCGGTAGTATACAAAAATATTAATATTAAGTATATTGACGTTGGTTGACTAAGCAATCTGTATGATTTTATGGTCAATAAAAAAAAAACTTGACTTGACTTGGCCTGAATTGATAAAGAACATTAATTTAAAAATGCAGGGGATTGGAAAGAATATTAAAATATAGTAAGTATCAACATTTATAAATAAATAACTTAAAGGTCTACTGCGTGATCAATGATCATGTACAGATTTAAAATCTAAAATCACAAAAAATATTTTAAATCTGTACATGATCAGTATCACGCACGCCTCTTTCCATACTATACAGAGTGGGCTCAGAGTGGCAGAGGCACAATTACTTCCATTTCCACGTTCGGCCACTTTATTGTACGCCATTTTGCGACACAGGCATAACCGAATGGGAGTTTAATTCAGGCTTTTTTTTATAACAAAAAAAAACAATCATTTACATAATCATCGATAATAAGCATTATTTAAAAATAAACCTCTGTTAAATTCACGAAGACTGATTTTCAGCAATCGTCCAATTAATACCAATTACAATACAATTCAGTCATCTTGTGTATGCGAATAGCAATTTAATGCAGACAAATTTTTTTACAACATTTGCGACAGAGCGTGTTATTATTATTATTATTTTTGGTTCATTTTGTGGTCCGCTGATTTTTGACTCGGGTAGTGATTTTTTCCACATTAAATTAACTGTTTGTCTAATATTGTAACACACTGTTTGTACTAGGTATAGAACAATTTAAAATGCTTTGTTAGACGGTATAATAGGTAAGTATTTAAGAAAAGTGCATTTAATTTCATCGTTCTGATTGTGTAGGTACGTGGCGTTAAGAAAAAAGATTTATTTAAAACATCTTATAGAAATTATATAGGTACAATACTTGGGTATAATGATACGATCACGATATTGGAGGGCTTCTTTGTAAATAATATTATTAAGTATTTATCCAATTTCCCAGCTAACTTTCCAATTGGTTAATTATGTTACTACGTTTACCTTTTATATTGTGTATATAAATATAAATAAACTTAAACATTTCTGTGACAATATAAATAAATAATGTTTTTCAGGCTCATTAAAGGGCTGTCAAATAATTAAATGTCTTTTATTAATCTTCTCTACTTTGGTAAATCTCTTAGCTAATGATTTTATCACTGTCCTCGTTAGAGGTACACCTACTACATTTTACACTTAGTTAAGGGTCCGTACCCTAAAGGCAAAAATAAACCCTCTTGGATGGAGCTCCGTACACTTCGCCGAAACTCGATTAGTCGATCAAACTGTTTGTCGAATGCATTATTATAATAATTGGATCATGTTATCTACAAATTAATAATAAATGAATGAATTATTCACCGCTGTACATTTCATAGATAAAATTTTTGCCCCATGACATGGTCTACTACTACCACTACTAGTATAATATTATAATATCTGTGGACATGGTACACTAGCAAGTTAATGTATGTCATATTGGTATTTAGTGTGATATGTCGTTTTGCTGTTAACCCAAAGATACTCGGTTGGATGTTTGTATGTTTGTGACGGCTCGTGGGCGCTGTTTAATCAGTTTCAAACCAATCACGTGCAGCTGTTTTGAATAATTGCGAAACGTGATTGGTTTCAACATATTAAACCAATTTGCTAACTTAATCAGCACCCAGTTTACCGGATGTAGGATATGTCTCGTAATCTCGTTCCCAAGACATCGACTCCTCGTCGTACCCTAGTGGTGAGGCAAGAGAAACTACACAAAGATTATTAGATAAGTACCAAATAATTTACAAAAAGTCAATACAGGTTTTTTTTTATTTAAAATAAAATGAATACTTGACAACGACAAAATTGTACTACAAATACTTCCTCATGATGTTGTGTTTTTTTTTGTAATTTTGTTATTTACACCAAACAAAACAAAATCCACAGCAACATGAACATTGAACCTACAACGCCAGACATCATCCAAATTCTCATTCCCATTCCATGCGCTCGAGTGAAAAAGTAGAGTGAACTTAGAGAAATTACAAAAAGTAAAATTATCGATAATTCGTGAAAATAAATCATGAGTTTCCATTCCGAAATGTTATGATCGTTGCTTGATTCTTCGATTCCTTTTGTTGCAAGTTTAACTGCCTTAGTCCAATCTGAGGCATAGGCAGAATTATACAACCTTACCCGAACCAAATATTCTGTAGCCTCTTGAAGGCCTTCAAGGTGCAAGATGAAACCTGTAATAAAGTAATCGTATAACTTTATGTCAGAACATAAGAATTACTGTCAGTAGTTCAATTCGCACTCTATCTCACTCCGAGGTTTTTGCTATGGCCTGACAGTTGAAAGGTTACGTTGATAATGAATAATGTTATGGTCAAGTGCGAGTAGGACTCGCGCACCAAGTGTTCCGATCACACTCGGAGAGCGTAGTGGCGTAACACGTGTAATTAGGTTTCCAGATCAAAAACTAAAGTATGATGTCATCCATGTGAACCAAATTGATTATTTTTGTAGAAAGACAGAAATTTGCAGATTTCAGATTTTTCCCTTTATTTGTGCTACAAGACCTTGTTTTTTTGCTAAATATCATGATAGGCCTACGGAAAGTACCCTATAGGTTTTGGGTCTATTGCTAAGACCAATTGCGATTACTATGAAAATCCAACAATTTTACAGCATAATAGGTCGTAGCGTTCGATTGCGTTGACCTAGAAGGTTGATTTTTTCACTGCTTTATAGTATATTTTAAGGATTGGAACCCTAAAACGAGACCACCCACTGTTGAATAAAGGGCTCCTATTCATTACGCCATTTATTGCGGTTCTGGGCCAACCTTTTCCACTGTTTCCCGGCAGTTTTGGCAATGTCATCCTACCATCATCAGGCTGGTGGTCTGCCATGGAAGGTATAATAAAATATAAATGGTAATATTTAAATATATCTGTTAGAAAATAAATGGGAAGAAAGAGCAAATTATTGTTTTTGTCAAAAAGTGGATATGACAGATGCCAACCTTTGCTACCATGGCCATCATCTTCGAATTGTGTCTCATTACGAAATATTTTCAAGGTGTTTGCGGAACTCCATTCTTCCGTTCCTCCGGGTACAAAGTCGTCAATATTAATGTACTGGATCGATATTACTGAAAAAATTGGTATTTACAGTGTACGACTTCTACTAGAAATAATATCTATACCATTGTGAGGCCGAGTTGGACAATAGCTCCTCAGTTGTACCACGGGTCATACATAACAATAAATTGCAGAAAAAAAGGATTCTGACAGTTGAACCATGAGTTTACTTATCCGTGGTACAACCAGTTGGAGATAGCGGTAAGACCACGGGTCGGTTGCAAGGTTGCGAGTGGAAAAATGAATACACAGGTAACATATTGAAAGTGAATAATTGAAACCACTTACCGTCAACTGTAAAGTCTATATCTTTATCCCAAAGAATATAAAGAACGATCTCAGTGTCGGTTGAATTTTGTAAATGTATCTAGAAAATGATAAATAAATTTACATAACAATAACAGTTGACATTTGCAACCTTTAAGATAACGGTTACTAAACAGTTTTTTATCTTAAATTATTGGAATAATAATGAAGGCACAACTATTTTTCGGTAACCACAGATATCACGCCATTATCTATTATCCCCGGGATAGTTATTTTCGCATTACTTTTTGTGGTAAAATCCAGCCTAAGCATAGTAATAGTATAGTATAGTATAGTAAAACTACATACTTACATACATTAGATAACCATAATAGTTAAAAAACATTAATTCATCTTTCATAATCATCTTAATAAATAACTATTGTAAAAAATACCTTTTCTGGTACATCTGGCTTTACCAACGGTAGCAGAACAAAAGCCTTAACGTCTTCACCAAATGTATTACTTGCACGACATTCAACAATCCTTCGTCGCATTGTCATGTTTCCGGCCACTAGAGATAAAGCAGAGCCACCTCCTTGCAAAGACTCGTAAGGATAATGATTATAAAGTTCAGTTAGGATATCACCGTCTTCTGAAAACCACCTATAAATTGGAGGAGGGGTGCCGTCTGCGCTACAAGTAAGATTGAGACTGGAAAATAAATAATTGTTATAAAATGCTAAACATAGACGCAACAGTATTTAAATCAATGAAGGTAATCAATCACTGGCTGTAATAATGTCAATGTTTTCTAGCAAATTTTTTATTAATTAAAAATTTACGTTTTCAATATTACTGCCTATGACAAAAACGTCTGACATTTTTATTCGGTCCCAGTTACAAATGTTTACTTTTCTAATATCTAACCTAATTCTAACCAAATGTATGGGAAAATCTGTAACTTCAATGTCTCACTACCTTTTAAATATTTGTCCTACTGTGTAGAAACGATTGTTACGGATGGTGTTTGTGATCGGTTAAATACATTTTTTTTTTGTATTTTAGGTCATCGGAAAGTAAGTAGGTACTCTATAGTTTTTGAGTCCGTTGCGAGTATCAAGAACATTCAGCACAGCAGGAGCATAATTATGGATATTCTCGGTTAACATAATACTAAGAAATAGAAAATTATGTGCTCTGGAGATCTAAATAGGGTGCTAAAGGATGCGAAAGATTTACGCATAGAAGATAGATAGTTAAACATGAAAATCACCTCTGCTAGGTAATTTACCTTTCGTTATATCTTGCATATATTAAACTTGTATTCTCTACAAATATAGGGGCATCTGAAATACATATAAAATAGGTAAGTAAAAACTATAATCGCAGGGTATTTATAATACAGCTTAGCCATGGTAAAACTACACAAAATGTTACGTTTAAAAACATACTTTATTGCTACTGATTATTTTCAAATATGTCATTATGAATACAATATTATTTGAAATGTGTTCAAATTCACAGAAGGTATCAGTTTACTAAAACGGGTTTAATCTTTTAAAGACCCAGAGAAATCACTTACGATTTACTTGAAGAGTAATATTGATCTTCTCTGTATTCTCACAAGTGATAGATCCAAAGTATTGTTTCTGCAAAGCCTCGCAAGTGTAAACGCCTTCATCTTGAGGTGTCAGAGATTTGACTCTGATCATTGCTTCGAAACGGTCGCTGTATTTTGTCATCATCACATTGTACTTTGAAGGTTGAGTCCAATCTGTGAAACACATTCAATGTGATTGATATGGTCATACCATATTAGCTGACCATATTTTAGGGAATGATAGGTACCCGTCATCATTCTGAACATGTTACCTTAAGATAATCGAAGCGTATTGCTGAATAATAATGCTTTTAAAAAGATTAGCCCAATTCTTAGATATGCCGCAGACATACCAGACCCGATGTTTGTTACCATATATTTATTGGGGAAAGTTGTTCAAAATGATAGAAACTATCATTCCCCAAAATATCTTTAGCTAATTAAATGTCAGTATTGTTGTGGCCTGTTTAAAAAAAATGTTATATTAGGTCCTTACATATGAAATTGGCGTTTTGTCGTACTGGCCACTTCAATCTCAAATATCTCCTCTATGGTTAGGAATTCCAAATTCAAATTTATACAGCTATTTACTCATGTATTTGTGTTTCGAAAATTATAATTCATTTGTTTTTCCCTCAGTTTTTTTTTTTCTTTGCGTCACTCAGTTTACAAAATGGAAAACTTGAAATATCGCGTTATTTACGAGAACGAGTTCCACCGTGGCACCAGTGCTGCAGAAACGGCTTGCTTGCATTACTCAACCGGTACAATAATGAATGGATTTTAAATCGAATCATTACCTGTGATGAAAAGTGGATCCTGTACGATAATCGGAAGCTCTCATCGCAATGGCTGAACCCTGCCGAATCAGCCAAACCATGCTCCAAGCGAAAATTTACTCCGAAAAAGTTACTTGTGAGCGTTTGGTGGACTAGTGCTGCTGGTGTCGTTCACTACAGCTTTCTTAAATCTGGCCAGACGATTACGGCAGAAGTCTATTGTCAGCAACTGCAAACCATGATGGAAAAGCTAGCTGCTAAACAACCGAGGCTGGTCAATCGCTCTAGGCCACTGCTGCTTCATGATAACGCTAGACCACACACTGCACAACAGACGGCTACCAAATTAGAGGAGCTTCAATTGGAATGTCTAAGACATCCACCGTACTCTCCGGACCTTGCTCCAACATATTACTATTTTTTTAGAAATTTGGATAACTTTTTGAAAGGGAAAAAAATTCAACTCTGATGGGGCAGTCCAAACCGCCTTCAAAGATTTTATTGATTCCCGTCCGAATGGTTTTTTTAGTAAAGGGATCGATGAACTACCTATGAGATGGCAAAAGTGCATAGATAGCATAGGTACATACTTTGATTAAATAAATATATTATGTTAAAAAAAAACGACTTTACCTATGTACCTCCCATACAAAACGCCAATTTCATATGTAAGGAATTAATACTCAATGTGACAGATTCATCTGTCATTTTGCATACAAAGCTTAGGGATTTAGGTATCTGCAGTAGAGGCTTGGAGTGCTTGTTGGATCCTAACAGGGCTTATTGAGACAGGCTCCAGCGTAAACAAATAAATGCAAATAAATGCGTGCATGTTTATGTTATGTAAAACATAAACATAACATAAACATGCATGCATTTATTTGGAAACAGGTTCATACCAGAAATGACTTGGCCATTCCTGCTCCACTGCAGCTGAGGCTCAGTTTCTCCATGGGCCATACATTTCAGGGTGGCGGAGCCACCGACATCAGCTGTCACCTGGTCCTCAGTCCCCGAGAAGGTAGCGCGATCTGGAAAAGAGTTTTTTTATCCCGCCGAGAGTCCGTCCCTTATTAAAAAGTACTACTTAGCTCAAGTTCAGCATAAAAGTCACCTACCCCCTTATTAATAAAAAGTCACTCTAGACAGCTTTCCTGGCTCTGTCCCGTAGTTACTCCCAGATTAACTTTTTACTTCAGGATTAACTTTTTACACCCAGATTATTTTTTTACTCCCGGATTGACCTTTATTAATAAGGGGGTTAAAGAAGAAGTAAGATACGATAAACCCGACAAATCAATCAGCTCAAGAAGATCTACAAACGTTCTCAAGGTGATGGAAAACATCGCAAGAAAAACTTCAATAAGGAGACTACTGGACTACTACTACTACTCTAGACTACTTCTTATTTTCTTTTTCTTCTTTGGAGATTTCCATAGCTGCGGCGATAGTTTTGCCCCCTGTCACGCAAAATGGGATATGGAATATCTGCCGAAACTCAGGAACGTTATGCTCCTGCTATGGGAAAAAGAAGGGACGCTAAGTTTTGTCATGGTAACAAAGACCCCATCGCCTAACCTGCGAAGGGCTAATAATTATAATAGCCATCTTACCTATAACACATAGAGTAACGTCTTCAGTCAGCTTGCCAGACTTGCACCGCCACGCTCCAGTGTCATCAGGCGTTACTGAAGTGAACACCAGCTCAAGGGCGGGCGTAAGCCCTTCAACGACATGCTCCTGAGCGAAGACCCTTTCTCCTTCAGTCATTGGGACCGTGTTTCCGTAACGGTCCAGCCATTTCAGCTGAAATTAATATGAGTACTTGTTTCTTGTCTGAATTTTGATCATGGTTGGGATGACGACTGGTTTTGACTAATATTTAAATTACTTTTTGGGTTTCAAGGGTGCCAAGTCCCAACCTTTCATTTAGAGTCAGAATCGAGTTCGTCTATCATAGCAAAAAAAAATCTATGACGGTATGACGCCATACGTTTATGGTTTAGATAAGAGTAAAAGTAAAGTAAATGTAGCCCATTAATGTCCCCACCGAGGGGCACAGGCCTTTACTCGGATCCGATAAGAGTAGAAAAGTAAAATTAATGTTGCTTTTGAAACATGCTAGGCTAGACCGATAAAGGCTGACCATCGTCTCGTCGCGAACCATCTAGGTACTGACCTTTTGATTCTTGTTGCTTGCCTTACAAGTGAAACTCTGTCGAGTTCCGGCTTCAATAGATAAGTTATCTCCAGCTGGTAATTTTGGAGTAACGGTGAGACTTCGGCGGGTACCTTTCCCGTTACTCGCTAGAAAAATAAAATGTGAGTAAATAATCGCTTTAATGCAGTAGGGTGCAGGTTCAAATCCCACAAATGAGATACCTAAATTACCTAAGTATTTTATTGTTAAGCACAGTATCGGAAGTTTCGTATGCCGTAGGTCCCGGCTACTGAAATGTCGCTACTATCGCTGGATTTTACCAACAAAAACTTATACGAGAATAACTATCCCGGGGATAATTTGAATGACAATGACAGCTCAAAATGAGGTGATCTGTGGCATGATTCTCGCGCCTTCGATATACGGATATCGAGACCAGGGAGCACGATTCTCGCGCCTTCGATATACGGATATCGATACCTATATTGACAGATTCCCCTACAAAATCACTCGATATACGATAGCTACTACTATATAGGTATATCGAGTGATTTTGTATGGGAATCTGTAAATAGGTATTGGTCTCGATATCCGTATATCGAAGGCGCGAGAATCGACCCGTTGATCAGTGGCACGATTCTCGAGCATTCGATATACAATATCTACACCTATATCGAGTGATTTCGTATGGGAATCTGTCAATATTGGTCCGTATCCGATATCCGTATATCGAAGGCTTGAGAATCGACCCGCTGGTGTCTACTCGGGGTGTCTATGAAAAAGTAGAAGATACTCTCGAGTAAAAGTTACTCTTTCGTTGGTAAAATTCGCTCTAAGTGGTTGTAAAAATACCTATGTCCGATTTCACCAACATTTAGGGGTCACTTAGATATTTTTCTTAGCTGTCTAGCGACTGCTTCGGAGGCCGGCCTCTTAAAGTTGGGGGTCCCCTAGTAGCCTAGATGACCTTAAACTTAGGTCAAAGCGAAACAACCGGTAGGTGGCCCCTGAAAGGATATAAGTTTCCCTAAAGATAGGGATTGTTGGTAAAATCGGCCACTACTCCATCAACCCGTACTGAGTAGTGGTGGCAATAACGGCTGTTTTGCAATAACGAACAACACTGTTGTGTTATTTCAAAATAACTGTTGTCGTAAACTGTTATCCTGTTATCCTGTTATATTGCTGTTTGGTAAAACGATAATTGAATGAATCGCAGATTGACAATATCATTATTTATGTTCTTGCTCATTATCAGTTCTTCCCTTCATACTTTAAACAGGCATAGGACTGTCAAAATTATTGTCAATACTTCGTATTCGTAAATTTTAATATATTTGAGAAACTAGTTGTTTGAATGAATTATAGACTGATTATTTGGAGTGTTGCCGGATAATCGATGGTATATCGATTATTAATCGATTCTCCTAAGTACATATAAAAAATCTAACAAATCGATCTGGCATCGATTTTATCGATATAATCGACTGTATCGATACTATCGATTCTTATATTTGTACCAATAAAATCGATTATAATCGATTATTCGATTGTAATTGCTGTTTCTGATAATTAAATCGATTATATCGATAGTATCGATGGTGAGAAGCAATACGATAGAATCGATACTATCGACACAATTGATTAAATCGAGGTATCGTTTAGATTATATTTTTGTGTAATCTGTAACGTAACAATATATTCTAAACCGATACCTCGATTTAATCGATTGTGTCGATACTATCGATTTTATCGATTATATTGTTTTGCTTCTCACCATCGATACTATCGATATAATCGATTTAATCATCAGAGACAGTAATTATAATCGACTAATCGATTATAATCGAATTTTTGGTACAAGTATAAGAATCGATAGTATGGATTTAACCGATTATATCGATTGAATCGATAACAAATCGATTAGTTAGATTATTTAGGTACCTACTAATCGATTAATTGATAATCGATTATCCGGAAACACTTTGGAATTATGGTAATACCGGCGGCGTATTTAGTAGTTCATTGATCTTATTTACATTTTTTTAGATATACATTTTTAAATTTACAATTTTTGTTATTCTATTTACACACAGTTATTCCCATTTATAAACATCATAGTCACTTTATCAACTAAAAAACATTATCATACGCAACAGAGCGCACGCACCCCACCCCCCATTGGTCAGACGGCCGGACGGCGGCGGCGGCGGCGTCGCGTCATTGGCTAATCATTATTGAGAACAGCAGCAAAGTCGACAACAGCGCGCGACTTCAACAATGTAAAACGCAACGATAACTAACGACAAAAGGATAACAGGATAACAGGATGCTTGAGTTTTCGACAACAGTGTTGCTCGTTGCGCACAAATAACGCATTATATTATCTGTTGTCGTAATAACGACCACCGACCACCACTAGTACTGAGCCACTGAGCTAGGTAGCCAGGCGGTAATATTACCCCCCCGGTATTATTAGTACCTAGTAACATGGTAGTAACCCTAACCCACCTTTTCGCCCTGATAATTATGGTATGTTGCAATTCAATGTGTGGGTCAATTATTGCCCGGCAAAATCACATACCAAAAAAACCCTATACAGCTAGAAATATAACAACACATATTATAGTTACTACACATAATATGTCTTACCATAAATGCATGCAGCGAGTAAAACACAAAAGAACCACTTCATTTTTCAGTTATCTTTCACATGTGCAATTTTTGACCGTTTTGCGTGAACGTGGAACTTAAAATGATCATTCATCCGACCTTGTTGAATGATAATTAGTTGTTTGTGTGATAGCTCGTTTTAATTTTTAAATGGACGCTAACTTTGCTGAGATAAAACCCTGGATTACGTAACTACCACAGTGTCATTTCGTGTAATATGATTATGGGATAACCTAAAACGAAAACCACATACCATGAACTTTTTTCAGGAAAGGACGGTAATTTTTTATTTATATTTGTTGTAATCAAACAAACGAACAGACATAGCGTCTAGCGGACTATGCCCACTTTTAGCCAGTGATTCAATACTCCATTTTGCGTGACAGGGGGCTAGCGGGTTAGCCCATCGCCGCACCTATGGAGTAATGAAGGTTTCCTCACGATTCTATCACCATTAGAGTAGTCGTTTATTTGTTAGATAGACACTCCGCTCAATAAATACATAAATCATAACATCAATAAATAAATAAATAAATCATAAGATTGAAAATCGTGGGCCGCCGTTTTGTGACCAGACGGTTGAGTGGGTACAATAAGTAAAAATAGACATCCGAAACCGTTCAGAAGTAACATTACAAAAATGTGTAGGTACGGAACCTCGTAGCACAAATCTCTTTTACACTTGGCAGATATTTATTTTCAATTAAGTACTTACTTACTATATACTTTATACTTTATTGCACAGAAAAAAAAAGATTACAGACACTTAATATTGAAAAAAAACATGTACAAAGGCGAGCTTATCTCTAAAAAGAGATCTGTTCCAGCATACCTTTATATTATAGGCGTCATTTATTTATCAACACCCTACCTATAGAATGAAGAGACAGAATTGTTGTTTACATCTATGTAGTAAAGTTCTACAGACAAAGCTTGACTCCAATACTAATACCAGCCTTGAACGAACATGGGACAGATTACAAAAAACCTTAGAGCCGTACAACAAAGTTCATACTGCAACGTACGCTGAAAAAATGTTATTTTCAGCCATCAACACGCATGCGCCGTGTGCGTATGGCTAATGACGAACTTCAGTTCTGTTATTTAGTGAAATAGAAACAGTCACCTAAATTGCATTTCAATAATTTTTGTTGGAAAAATTCAGTGCAACAAAGTAAGTGTACTTCATGCAGCAGCGTACCTACCGTAATGAATTTTAGCAGAGTACCTAGTTCCACTTATTAGTGACAATTAGTTAAATGGAACAAAAACGCGCTTGCTTATTTATGCAGATGTGCCAGACCAAATAAAACGTGACGTCAACGTGTTGAGTCAACAAAGGTAAGTTTTTAAAGCACAGCTTGAAACAAAACGTAATCTCTAATTAGGTATGATAGGTTTTTACATTATTCTATGGCATTATGTTTAGTTACCGTACTTTTCTACCCTTTAGATAACTAGAAGACAATCTAACTATCCAATCTTTATTCGTATTTTAATGAGTCTTTGCATTAGTCACATAGGTAGATATTTTTATTTATGATACGGATACGAAATACATAAAACATTACATTCGGGTCGAAGTCGATATCAGTCATTTTATTTACACGATATTTCTTTGCCCCTGCATAATGTTAAGAGAACATTTAACACTTTACATCAGTTTGCTGATGTACATTTTTTAGGCGTCCGCGTCCATATTAATCTTTCGAGAAACTTTTGTTCTACCACAATGTCGGATACAGGGAGCCATGCCCCCTTCCCCCAAACGACCCAAGTTTTTTTTTGACTCAACTTTTCGGTTCAGGTGCACTTTAAAACAGTATACTGAGAAGAAACAGAAATATATTTGCCATGTGTTTTTTCCGGGGCGACTGACGCCGCCCTATGACTTCGTTTATTCCTCATGATGACCCAGGAATTTCATTATCTGGGCTCATCTTTCCGATTTAATTCAGGTGCACTTTTTACACAGCTTACTGATAACAAACAGATAAAATCGACTAGCCATGTGAATTTTCCGGGGCGTGCGCCATCCTACAAGTTTTTTTCTACCAGCACAGGGCCCAATATTATCATTCTTTTGACTCAAATTTTCAATTTCATTCAGGTGCACTTTTACATACCATACTCAAAAGAAACAGAAATATATTCGCCACGGTAGCCATGTGAATTTTTCGGGGCGGCTTGCGCCGCCATATGAGTTCTCATTTTCGTAAGCACCCAGATATTTTATTGTTTGGACTAAACTTAGCCAATACTAAACAAGCCTTAACTATGAGGACTTATCACAATTATGTAAATAAATATACATACATGTATGTTATTTTATTGATTACTTACTATTTTTCTCATAGAGGGTGACGAAAAGTGGAGTGTCCACCTCAGAAGTAAAAACTATTTTTGGCTCGAGTGATGTACTTTGAAACCCTCACTCCCTCAGGATTCTACTAATGAGTCCCTCGTTACACTCGAGACTAAACTCTAGAATCCCGCGGTCAATCAGGATTCAAAAAACACTCCCGCCCTAAAAATAGTCCTTTACTCCCTTGGTAAACAATCTACTATTTTAAATAAGATACTGAACATAGTCAAAATGCCCTAATTGAAATCCTGGATTCGCCCTTGTTCTATATTCTATTCTATTTTAGTTTATGGCACTTTGTTGCCTATCGACAAATTCTGCCAGTGTCAGGTGTAAGGCTTGACATGGGTCAGACAAGCCGCGAGGTTAACAGGTTTAGGGAAATATATCCTTGCGTATATTCTATGATAGCGAAGGCGACTACCGGTGCCTCCTGTTGACATCTGACGTTTTGATTTCCATCAAGGTGTCAGTTTTCAAGTCAATCGTAAAAGTACCTACCTACCTACAGATAAACCAACTTTATTACGTGTTTCGATGACAGAATTCAGAACTACGACCGCCTTCTTTGAAATTCCATTCTATGCTGCATTGCAATACCTACTATAGTGCTACGGATGTTTTGGCGCGTGGCCTAAAATCGGAACTAACGCGACCATCTTGGAAGTGTGTCACTTTGTTGGCAGTTCACAGTATGCGGTTAGCGCTGACAGTAGCGCCCGCCTGCCAATGTCATCTAAGTGCCTAAACATCCATGTAGCACTATATAGAAGCCACTAGCGACACCAATTTACACCCGTCATAATTTCACAATAAAGTTGATTTATCTCTTCCGCGAAATGTTGTCTTCTTTGATTTATTCATGCACTTTTTAGGGTTCCGTAGAGAAACAAGGAACCCTTATAGTTTCGTCAAGTCTGTTTGTCCGTCCGTCCGTCCGTCCGTCCGTATGTCACAGCAACTTTATTTCAAAACTATTAGGACTACACAGTTGAATCTTGGTACGTAGAAGAATCTTGGTAGATGTATTCTATGAACCGATTATTTTTATACAAACACTGATAAAAAAATAATTAAGGGGGGCTCCCCATACATGAAACTGAAACCAAAAAAAATTTTCTTCATCAAACCTACATGTGTGGATTGTCTATTAGATAGGTCTTTAATAATCGGTTAAGTGCGGGTCGGTATCGCACACGAAAGGTACCGTACCATCGTACAACAAATCAAAAGCACTCAAAACAATAAAAAAATAAACAAAAAGAAAATTTAAAAAGTTTATGCCTTCACGAGATTTGAACCGACGACCTCCGGATTGAGAGTCTACATCATACCGCACCGGCTAACCACAACCATGTGAAATGACGCGAAATATGCTATCATATTTAAATGTGTAGTATATGTGTCTATAACATGGTTGCTATGACAATAAATAAACAGTTTCAGTCAAGATCTCCATTTTGAAATGCGTAAGTGTATCTAAACACGTCTCTTGTATCGGGGCCCCCTTTAATTTGCAATATCTCTCGTATTTCAGTATTTGTGGTTGGTGCGGCAACAGATATACACATTCTGTGAAAATTTCAGCTTTCTAGCTATTACGGTTCGTGCAGACGGACCCGGTGACAGACAGGACGGACGGACGGACGGACGGACGGACGGACAGACGGACAGCGAAGTCTCAGTAATAGGGTCCCGTTTGGCACCCTTCGGTTACGGTACCCTAAAAATGAAGTGGAGGTTCTTAAACCATTTTTCCTCAAAGTCAATCTTTAAAGAGACAGACCCATCCAAAGTGGAAAAAATTGTCCCCCCTCCCTCTAACTTTTAAAATAAGAGAGTGATAAATCTATAAAAAATATATGCTGTGTATCTCAATATAAACTTTCGATGAAAATTGGTTTGAAGAAAATATAAAAAGTAGTTTTTAAGATATAAACCATTTATCAACCTATTAAAAACCGCAAAGATAACATTGTCATTCATTGAATACAAACACTATGAAAAGCTTTGACCGTTCCAAAATTTAATTCTTTGTTTAGCTATCAGAAACCTATATGGGCTCGTATATAGAGTTAATATTAAAACTTGTAAATATATTTATTTATTAAGGTTAAATATATCTTATTGAGATCGATTAAGTTACAACACAAACATCCAGTCATATAATACTTGCTACTACGGAATCCTTCATGGGCGAGTCCGACTCGCACTTGGCCACTTTTTTAATATGGACTGTTTTCGAATTAAATGTAAATAACTGGAAAAGTCTGTGATTTTTACCTTTTGTGTAAAAAAAAAGTTGCTCTGATCAAGTCGGTCCCATAGTGAAAGTTGTTCAGAATTATGTCCCTAACAACCCTCTTTCGGCTTGTACACCCCTTTCTGTTACAACTGTGTTTAAGGTTTAAGTACAATGCTGGGCTCAAACTAATGAAAAGCAGTCTGCTATGCAAAGAGTTTTGGCTGGTTTTGGCAGATGTTCACAGAATAAAACTATTTTTTGTGTTTACCAAGAATGAATGAACTCAGGTTCAGGTTATTTTATTTGATAACAAAGGCACAGCAAGAACAATTCGGGAAATACAGATGCGTAATTGAAAGACGGAAATTATCACAAACAAACAACTATTCGTATAAAGCGATCGCCACAGTGAAGCTTTGGACATGACATTCGTGGAAGTGTAAATACTGTTTATTGTAACGTTTCCACATGCCCGTGAGGTGAGATGTCGTCCCAACAGAACCCCCCGCCTCCTGGCTACGGTCACTCTCCGGGCTGTGGGTACGCGCTTGAGTACTACCAGCAGCAGCCTCAGCAACAGTACCAGCAGTACCCCCAGCAGTACCCCCAGCAGTACCCCCAGCAGTACCCCCAGCAGTACCCCCAGCAGTACCCCCAGCAGTACCCCCAGCAGTACCCCCAGCAGTACCCCCAGCAGTACCCCCAGCAGTACCCCCAGCAGTACCCCCAGCAGTACCCTCAACAGCAGCAACAATCTGGCTTCTGTGGCCCCTGTGCAAAAGGAGTGTGCGCTACGTGCTGCGCTTGCATGGCGGCCATGCTAGCCTGTGCGATGTGCGGCAGAGGCGGCGCCGACAACCAACAAGCAAGAACATGATGATCGTTCTCACTAACATAATGATTAGCTCCAATGCCGCCTCCGAGTTCAGATAGTGACAATACATAATTAATTTCAATTCAATTTCTTTATTTCGGACTTCTAAGTCCATAATAAATAAGTACAGTACTTACTACTACTTACAGAACATATTTTACGTAAAATATAACAACACAAACATAAAAATAACTTTAGCATTAAAACAACCCCCGCATAAAACCAGTCCTCCAGTTTCATCACCAGGTCTCATCATCAGGTGAAATTAAAAGGTCTCATCACAACGAATCTAATGAGAATAAAGTCGATGGGTTTACTAGTGAGCATCCCAGGGTTCCAGCTCCCACCTTCAAGCTTTGCACTGCATCATCAGATCAGCTTGACAGTACCATATTCTTAAAGGTCTTGTCACTACGAGTCTAATGAGCCCAAACTAGATGATTTTACTAGTAAGCATCATAGGGTTCCCGCTCCCACCTTCGAACTCCATCATCAGACCAGCTCGATGGTACTATAAAAACCAGCTCCAAAAATCTAGTTTCGAATAAAAAACACATTAAAATCGGTTCAACCGTTTATGCTCCACGTGCTGAGAGAGAGACAGACACACAGAGTGACTCACACGTTAAACTTAAAACGCCCCCCTTTTCTCCTTCGTCGGGCGGGGGTTAACAAGAAATAGCCACACTGTGGAACTAGATCCGACCCCCAGACACTGGGCCCTTCCAGTTCTTATTATCTAATGTTTTCATAATAATTATACAAATATTCATACAGACTATTTCCATTTTGGTGATATGTTTTCTAGATCATTTTGTAACTCATACACACATGGACGGAAAAATTAGACTACGCTGTCGGCAGGGCCCTGTCTGACTCACTGTCTCTTTCTAGTCGCTCTATCATGACTCATGAGTGAGACGTCTATAGAAATCGTGACCTGCCGACAGCGTAATGTAATAAGCTCTTTAGGCGGGGGTCTCGATTGAGGACTGAGGTAATATATTTGACAGGATGATAGGAGGACAGGACTCCTAGATTTGGCAGAGTTAGTTATCGGTTGCCAACCTAGTCGCATTTTACCCTGCTGGACCATTGAACAGGGGCCTAATTCTGCTCTGAGCATTTCACTTATATTTAATTACTATTTCATTACTATTCCATTGCAAACACCCAATCAAGGAGGATAATAATTTAGGAGAATACCAAATGACGCCATTTTGGGTGTTTGCAATGGAATAGTAATGAAATAGTAATGAAATTCTCAGAGCAGCATTAGGCCCCAGTTCTATTGATGGAACAACTGGTACTAGTTTATCCCAATTTTACCCTTGACTTGCTTACCACTCAGAGATCCTCAGGTTATATGTCCTAACCTTAGTCTAAATTACTTCTTGGGAAAGTACAACGGACAACAAAGTGATACTATAAGGGTTCCTTTTTATCCTTTTAAGGATCGGAACTCTAAAAATCAGCCAAGTGCGAGTCGGACTCCCACACGGAGGGTTCCGCACCATCATTGTACTTAAAAAACGAAAAAACATGTTTATTGTATGGGAGCCACCCTTAAATCATTTATTTATAATTATAAATTTTATTTTAGTTTAATTATTGATTCTGAAAGTGACTTACTCAATATTTTGTGAATATTTCAAGCGTCTACCTGTTACCATTATCACTATTCAAGCAAAAACGAGCAAAAAAAAAACACGGTTGTATGGGAGCACCCTTAGCTACTATAGTAAAGTAATTTTAGTGAATGTGACCTATAGAATAGGCCCCAATGTTTTTGTCGGGGACGGAGGTCCCAGTCAAACACCGTATTACTAGAAAACTTCTATAATAACGATAAAAGGTTATAAATAATACAATTAGGTGCTTTCACCGCAAAGCCTTCACAACAACCACAAAAACTAAAGAACCCCATTGGTTATAATTCAAATATTAATATAAATAGCCAGTTACAAAGATTAAAGAGGCAGAGAGCCTCCGTCGTGGACATGGTCCTCTCCGTGAGGTCTCCCCTGTGGGACCTCACCTCAACCTATTCAGTCCGCGACAAAGGCTCGACTGGAAGACGTATAAGCTTTCTGGTGGGACGTCTCAATACGCCACCGACCGTCTGGACATCCACTACTCTCACGACGCCATCGCGGCCGGGATACGTTGTTAAAACTCGTCCTCGTGGCCAAACTCCTCGTGGCAAGTTACCATCGGCAATCAAGACGATATCGCCGACGGCAATACTCTGACCCTCATTGGGAACCTGGCGTCCTCTCGGTATGAGGGTCGGTAAATATTCGCGAATCCACCTTTCCCAGAAATGGTCAGCCAATCGTGCCGCCTTTCGCCAATCTGAACGGCGGATGAGATCGCCGTCATCCAGTTCCACATGAGGCGGAATCAACGTGTTTCCGGATCCCAAT
The DNA here is from genome assembly GCA_963457715.1 of Argyresthia albistria. Classification (NCBI taxonomy): domain Eukaryota; kingdom Metazoa; phylum Arthropoda; class Insecta; order Lepidoptera; family Argyresthiidae; genus Argyresthia; species Argyresthia albistria. Next base: position 4,842,993 of record OY735267.1, on the reverse strand, counting down.
AGGAAGTGATTTGGAGTTAGGCTGTCTGGTGAGTCGGGATCTACGGCAACGTATGTCAAAGGCCTTGAATTGACTATATGCTCCGCTTCGGCTAAAAGCGTCCGTAAAATCTCTTCTTTTGGAGCTCTCTCCTTTAAGGTAACTATTAAAGCTCTCTTCACAGTTCCCACAAGGCGCTCCCAGACTCCACCCATGAATGGAGCAGATGGGGGTATAAAATGCCACTCTATTCGGCTGTTGCTGGCGAAGTCTTGAAGTTCCCGTTGCGCGCCAACGAAAGCGGTCCCATTGTCTGAGTATAATTTAGCTGGGCACCCTCTTCTGGCAATAAAACGCCTCAATGCCATTAGAGCGGCGTCTGCAGTGAGGCTACCCACCAACTCCAGGTGGACGGCTCTTGTCACCATGCACGTAAATAAGGCCACATAGCGCTTTTCGTGGCTCCTTCCCACAGTGATGTCAAGTGGTCCAAAATAATCGACCCCCGAAAAGGTAAAAGGCCTTCTATGGTGACCTAATCGGGAAGGAGGTAGCGAACCTGTTGCTGGCGTTGTAGGTACTCCTTTATTCACTCTGCAGAACTGGCATGCTGATGCGACGGACCTGATAGATGAGCGGAGCCCTAAGATCCAGAATCTCGTTCTCAATTTATTAATGACAGTCTCGTTGAGGGCGTGTCCCGCCCAGACGTGGTAGTGATAGATAAGCAGCCGTACTGAATGATGTCGTCCATCTAGCAAGACTGGCGACTTCATCTCGTCACTTACTCCCGCCACCGCTTCGATCCGACTTTGAAGGCGCAGAAGACCACTGTCATCAAGAATCGCCGGTAAATTCCTTAAACGACTTGACTTATCGAAGGCTTCTCCAGCTTGCGCTCTTCTCCTTTCTTCTGGGAAGCTGTCTTGTTGAGACTGCCTTAAAATATGAACCTCAGCAGATTTAACATCACGAGCTGCGAGCGAGCGCAGCGGCCCTCTCCGTGTGACAGAGCCGCTGGACGTTACAGCTCTTTCTTTAATCAAATTCAGGAATTGATGAGCTCTCGCCGTAGCTCGGAGTAATCTGTTCCATACGCTAAACCTTTTTGGGTCTGGAACAAGATTGTACAACAAATTGGTATTTATAAAAACATCATTACTGTGTACAGTATGTATGCTCTCACTTTTAAGTTCAACATCGGAGATTACATTTTTAGACGTATTAGATTCTATAGGCCAATCACTCTCGGGCAGGAGGAGAAACTCTGGACCGTTCATCCAACGCGATAGACAGGCCCTACCACCAAGGCGCGTTGCATCATCCGCAACGTTCAAAAGCGTTGGTACCCACCGCCACTCAACAGGATTCGTCAATTCGGTGATTTCGCCGATGCGATTGGCGACAAATATTTTGTAGTTGCGCGCATCACTTCGCACCCAACTGAGGACAGTTTTAGAATCGCACCAAAATACTCTACGGGACGGCTTATGCCTGTGTTCCGAACAAATTGTCTTTGCCAAACGGGACCCGAGTAATGCTCCTTGCAGCTCTAAACGCGGTATTGAAGTAGGTTTTAACGGCGATACCCGAGTTTTACTGGCTACCATTGCAATTGAAACGTTACCCACCACATCAGTGAAACGCCAATATGCCACACAAGCGTAAGCTGCGTCACTAGCATCGGAGAAGACATGTAGCTCACGGGCTTCATGACAGGGGGTACCAACTGAATACCAACGTGGAATGCTCAATCTTTCGACATCTTTGAACGCCCGGTACCAACGCTCCCACAGCTCAGATTCTTCACGGGGTAACTTATCGTCCCATTTGCTAACTAACCGCCAAGTTCTCTGAAACAGAATCTTCCCTTGAGTAACGACCGGTGCTAAGAAGCCAAGAGGGTCGTAAACTTTCATCAAATCACGTAAAACTCGGCGCTTAGTAAACTCAGAACCCTCCGGACACTTAATATCAAGCTTAAACGAGAACGTGTCGTTTTTTGTATTCCACCAGATTCCTAAAACTCTCGCGTCTACTCCGAGTTTAACCAGCCCTGGCTCATCTCTCAGTAGGTGATCTGGCAGTAGAGCCAAAGCATCAGGGCAATTCGAGACCCAGCTCCGCATTTCAAAACCCGCTTTTTCGTGCACGCGTACGACGTCCGATATTAATTTGGCAGTTTGGGCTACTGATCGGTCGCTGCTCCCTAAGTAATCATCTACGTAATGATCTTCTATAATCGCCTGCACAGCTTCAGGAAATTCTTTTTGGAAATCCCTAGCGTTTTTGTTTTTCACGAAGATTGCAGTGCAAGCACCAAGCTGCATGAAGCTGCACCAAATATCAGAGAGGTCATCCTAAATTCTTTCACCTGTCCGTTATCATGCCATAAATAACGTTGGCAATCCTGATCCGCTTCAATGATCTTTACTTGGGGAAACATCTCTCGTATGTCCCCAGTCATCGCTATCCGCCCATCCCTGAAGCGGAGCAAGATACCAAACAGTGACGGTAACAAATCAGGGCCGGGTAGTAAGAGAGAATTCAGGCTCACACCCCGAGACTTGGCTGCTGCATCATGCACTATGCGTAGCTTTCCCGGTTTGTTAGGGTTGGTTACGCCAAAGTGGGGTAAATACCACCGCGGTTTATCTGAGTTTGGCATTTCGTTACTGTCCCTACACGGTTCCGCGTAGTCTTTTGTAACGTAAGCTTCTATGTTTTCTTTGTAGTGCTTTGCGTACGTCGGGTCCTTTAAGAACTTTCTATTGAGGCTGTCGAGACGCGACAAGGCTAAATTGTAACTGTACGGAATACGACGTGAAGCGTCTCGCCAAAGTAAGCCAGCCTCGAACCTACCGCTCGGTAATCTTTGCGTTGTTTCCTCTAATATCATTAAAGCTCTCTTTTCCTGGGCGCTGTACGGTTCGTCACGCTTGATACCCACCTCCTCTAAGCAATAATGTTCTCTTACAAGGTCATTTAGCGTTTCATCAGGATCATTTACTGTTAAATGGTTTACAAACTCAACTGGTGTTGTGTTCTTGCATGTAGAACCATACAGAACCCAGCCTAATGCAGTTCGTGATGCTGCGGGTTGAGAAGTTGAACCTACTCGATTCTCATGACTGATGAGTAGTTGCCAGTCAGAAGTTCCTATTAAAACCTCTGGTTTGGCGGCTTCTTGAGCTAATTCAGCATGTATATGACGCAGGTGAGTATACCGGCGGATTTCTTCCCCAGAAATCGTTTGGGGCCTTAATTTGAGATCTAGCGTGCACGCGTTCTCGACTCTGAACTGTTTCTTACTCTTTCTACCTTTTATATTGAAACTTACTCGTTTGACCTCAACACCGTCTTTGCTACTGTTGATCCCTGATACAGTGACGTTTTCCACTGGGCCTGAAATTCCTAGTCGTTGCGCCAGGTTAGTATCTATAAGCGTCGCAGTAGACCCATCATCTAAAAGGGCGTAAGTTTCTACCTCACCTAGAGGACCCGACAATGTTATTGGAACGACTTTCAGTAGGACACGACCTCTTTGCCTTACCTCACATGACATAGTATCAACCTCCGACCTATCCGAACTGTTTGGTGGCAGCACTGGCAGCTCGTTTTCACTTCCGTCATCTGTGGGTGACGTGACAGCGGTTGTCGTATTGATGTGTACGGGAGGATGTTCATGTTGTGAAAATGATGATGAATTTGTATGCAATAATCGATGATGGTTCCTATTACAGCCCTGCATGGTACAGGCCCTGGACGAACACCGTCTTCGGTTGTGATTGCCTTCTTTCAGGCATATTGGACATAACTTTGACTGGCGAATGAACGACCATCGGTCTTCGACCGTTAGGGTTTTAAATTTATCGCAGGTTGTGATCGAATGTGTCTGAAAGTCTCTCGAATTATCTTGACAAAATGAGCAGGTTGGTGTGCCGTTGGATGAGGTTGAGTCAATAGCAAAGGAAGGGGGTGGCTGAATCTGTGTCGCATGGGTCTTTACGGGGGGAAAGGTAGCTCGAGGTACTGCGTTCCAGCCGGTGGTTCGCGGGGCTGAGTATGGCGCACTCGTACTGGGCTTCTGGGTACGCAGCAGGGGCGATGCGGTACCTGCACTCCAGTTCAGGTCAACAAGACCAAAACGTGTTTGCTTCAGAGATTCCTCTTCTAAGAAGTGAGCTAAAAGTGGTAGAAGTGGACTCCCGGGTGTGCTATGAGCGTCAGCAAAATCTTGCCACTTACTCTGCAAAATAGGAGTTAGTTTAGATAGCAAACCATGCAAGAGGTCTGGTGACCAAATATACGCAGTCTCTTTCAGTGTATTGATAACACTCACGCAGTTTTTTACTTTACTTGCGAATACGTGAAGGTCCTGCGGATCTTTCCCTAGCTTTGGTGTGGCCCGAACAGTTGCGATTTCATTTCTTACAATCTGTTCCGGACGCGCAAAACGCAATTCGAGAGCACGCATAATCTCGTCTGGATCCTCTACGGTAAGGAGGAGCGTGTATACGGCTTGTTGCGCCTCACCTACTAAAGATTTAAACAACCTGTTCATATTCTCTTCTGGGGTATGTTGAAGCTTAGAGTGGTCGTAGCTTCTTTTGAACAGCAACCACTCGGTCACATTACCACTGAAAGAAACTAGCTTAGAGCTTTTGTATGGTTTTTTGGCTAGGCTCATGATGCCATCTACCAAGCGGCTAAAATCGTGCACACTCACCGTTTCCTTAGTTGGAGGGTGTCCGATGTCGACCTGTCCTCGGCTACCAAACTTCGTGTCGTTGCATCGTGGCTTACCGTACTCTGCCCGCGAGTTCACGGAACGCTCCCCGGCTGACCGGAGGCTCATCGTGCGCTCACAGGGCTCGTAGTAGCGGCATTGTTCACGGTTGCCAACGTCGCTGTGGTTTGTACCTAAGGGCTGCGATTCATCGGGAAAGGGGGAGAATCTCTCCCCCCGGGAGATCAGACCTACAGGGGTCAATAGCATCGGGTTCAATTGCCGAATGCTGTTAACAGGGTGGTTGTTGGTTGGTGGAGTATGATGATGTCTAACCCAGGCTTCAGTATTTTGCGTGGAATTGGACGCGCGGTCGACTGTAATCATGGTCTCATCAAGTGAGGCTACTTCGGCGTCGTAGGCTGCTCTCCTGAGTCGGATAGCAACCTCCGCCTCCGCTCTTACCCGTACAACCTCAGCCTCAGCTCGGATCCGTCCGGCCTCAGCTTCAGCGCGGACCTGTACCGCCTCCGCTTCAGCGCGGATGCGCCCCAGCTCGACATCGGCGATTTGTTCCTCAAGCCTGACACGTGCAGCTTTTTGCTGCGCGATCACCGTGGCTGCTAACGATGAAGATCCTATACTTCCCTTTGATTTGACAGGTTCACTGGTTTCCATCTCCGACATATTGTGATTAGTGGACTGTATTTATAGATTCTTTCCGAGAAGGACCAGTATGTCGGGGACGGAGGTCCCAGTCAAACACCGTATTACTAGAAAACTTCTATAATAACGATAAAAGGTTATAAATAATACAATTAGGTGCTTTCACCGCAAAGCCTTCACAACAACCACAAAAACTAAAGAACCCCATTGGTTATAATTCAAATATTAATATAAATAGCCAGTTACAAAGATTAAAGAGGCAGAGAGCCTCCGTCGTGGACAGTTTTCTTTAAGTGAAGTGAATCTTAAGGATTTAAGGTTCTTTCCCTCCAGGGCCCATTCGTTTGTTCCACCATGAAGAAGAGAAAGCTGACGACTACATAGCTCACGGAATCGAGAGGAGACTCACTAATATTAGTAAAATAAGTCTGACGTAGGTACACCGGTACACGTGAGTTCACGCACCGGATATGACGTTGGACGATTACGTCATCACATCAGGTTCATCGGGGTTAGACCGCAGCCACTGAGGTACAGTAGGGCCCATTGTCTTTTATGGTTGCCATGCCACAGATTGACATCAATTCGATATGATATGGCGTGCGTGCGTCATAAAATCGAAGTAAACTTATATGGCTGTCTGCACATGACTCCCGGTCACGTCCAGACACACAGTACGCATTATTGTACATATTAAATTGTATTTTGTCGAAGAATTAAGATCAGTTACCCGACCCACATGCAATAATCAGTAATACATTAAAGTATATCTGTGGTAATACTAAGAATTAGATTAATTGCGCTTGATTGTTTGTCAGGAATAATACTCGTATGTTGTATTTTGTGGTAACGGCAACGATTTTATAGAACGACTTCGATAAATAGGATGGTATTTAAGTCATTGGTAGTAGTAGATAGTTTTTGAGTTATTTATAGTATGTAGTTTTGTTAACACCCACCCAGACACTTACTTACTCACTCTCTAATAGGTACCGACAGAATATCAGCGTTGCAGAATCTCCTGGAGGTCCTGTAACACATGCTGAGTCGGAGCCGTTTCGCTGTTGCTGTACACACTTCATGGCTCCGTTCTGCCCGACCTTATTTTTACTGTTCTTTTTGTCTTGTGTATATTTTATTTGTATACTTGTTTCTGTTTATAATTTGTTATTGCTGTGTTTTGTGTATTGTAATAGTTGAATAAATGTGCTTTCTATTCTATTCTATTCTATTCTAGATAGGTAATTCAATTATTGTTATATTGATCGTAAGTAGGCGAGAGTGTTCTTTGAATCCAGAGTGCCGAAGGATTCTAGAGTCGAAGTATAATCCTGAGGGAGCGAGGGTTTCAATGTACATCGCTTGAGATAAAAATAGTATCTACTCCAGAGGTGGACACTCTACATTTCATCACCCTCTATGAGAAAAGGAGTATTAGAATTGTATATTTATTTATACAATTGTAATTGTCCTCCACATAGTTAAAGCTTGCTTAGTATTGGCTAAATCTTGAAAATAGGTTCAAAATGCATTTTTAGAAAACCACTTTGTTCCTCTTGAATTTTTCCACAGGATTACAGTTTTTACATAATATTCCTCGTGATTTTACTTGTAACAGATCTTGCATTTGTCATTTGCGTTTGTTATTATATCAACTGGAGTTAGACACTCACTTTCACTCATATTTTTTATTAATATCCGCAAACGAAATTGAAATAATTACGGCATTCAGATTTGGCGCGGTTTGTACTAAATTCTATTTGGTCCGTGTTTCCATAGGTATCAATCTCTGTCCGGTGTCAATCGATTCGGTAGATCGGATTATCTAATGATCTAATCTGTGTCGAGAACGCATTTTAGTACAAACTTATTTTTAATTGGCTGCGTTTCAAATTGATCTTTCTTGTTACCTATTTGGATCTGTCAGCTGAATGATAGTGAAACTGAGTAGTGACAGCAAATTTTTCCTTTGTAACAAAATACAAAAGTTACTTTTAGTCCCTAGGGATTAATAAGCTACTTAAGTCCCTGTTTGCCGGGACTAAAGGAGCTCTTTTTGAATTGAATCGATTATAAAATAAACGAGCAGAGAGTGATTACCTCTAAGAATAAAAAGTGAAGTTTATTTATTTAGTGAGATTTTGATGGCGGAATGATCTGAATAAGTTCCTGCTGGACTGTGCCACAATAAGTGGCTTAAGAAAGGGGTAGCCTTTACCAGCAGTGGACACAAGGCTATAAAAAAACTTATGTGCTGATAAAACCGAAACATCACAGTTTGCACGAACTCACGGAGCAGCTTTGTTATTTTTTTCAAAGACCGGACGTAATGTGATTTTTTGGATACAGGGTTTAACTTAGTTCATGGCAGGTTCATGGTCAGTCTCCTTTTAACGTAGGTACCTATGCCCTTTAGTACTAATTATTGTATTTTTTCATTATGGTTTTTTGTCTGTAACATAGGTAGGTACTTAACTTACTTACATGTCATATCATGGCATAAATAAATACAAAATTTCGTGTCAATCGTAAATATCGTAATAAACCCAAATTCTAAGAAATGCACCGCCTTACTAATTCTAGTCGGCTAACCAAACAGTGGTATACTTCCGTTTGCTGTCTAAACAGTACAATCTGAATGCCCTTACTGCTGCGGCATAAGGTTCAGTGTTGCGTGGTAGATGGTGTCAAATCGATTTCTCTGCTCACAAATGCCGGTCTCACCAGCCGTCTGTCGCATTATTATTACCCAGTTGTTCACTGTTACTGCTGGTTCACGCACGTTGGTCGCTCTATATTCTGTCGGTTTTAACGCCGCGATGTTTATATCGTAAGTAAATTCAGACTCTCTGTGACTATATACCGGAGGCACATCCAGAACAATAAAATAAACCGCCACGTCTGGATACCCCGGGGACCGATAACGTAAGTATTTTTTTTTAAAGACCAAATCGTTGTTGCTACACTTTACACTTCACATAGGTTAGGATTAGTAATATATTCGAGTGACACATATAGTAATTGCTTAGACGTTTTGTAAGTACCCTCATGTTGTTGGCTAATGTACAAATAAATTTAATGAATGCTTCGATGCAATTGTTTTTGAATAACTACGATTCTGAAGGCCGATATTTGAAATGCACGTCTATCTCACCATCTGTTCTGTAGCTAAGGGTAGCTACCTAAATAGTTTTTGAAGTGAATCACCATGTGCGGTGCGTTATACACAAACAGACAAATAGTGATTTTATAAAACACGTACATAGCGTGCTGCCATACCAAATGGGGTGGCAGCCGTGAAACTGTGAAAACCGTCAGATTACGATCTAATGAAATAAAATTCGTTAGAATAGCTACAGGTAATCAGCACTGTGGATAAATTGTATGATTCTCGCGCATTCGATATACGGATATCGACACCTATTCCTAGAGTGATTCCCGTACAAAACCACTCGATATAGGAGAAGATATCGTATATAGAATTCGCTTGAATCATGCCAGTCACAAACAATGTTATATTAACAAAACACTAAAGTAGGTAACTGCACAATGTACAAATCGCAACGATTTGCTGATGAAGTAGTTTCAAATATTATCTACTTGTTAAGCATTTCATGATCTACTTTCAGATTAGGTGTTATGAAATAGGTATGTGTCGCAAATTCGTCGAAAGTAGCAAAGTTTTATACCTACATACGAGTAATGGAATGAATTGGTAATTTTGCCTTATATCGACTGAGGTATTTCTATTTTTTTTTATGAGTTTGTATTGGTGGTGATTATCGAATTAGGTATATCTTTTCAAGCCTTCGAAAACTTACCAACCAGCCTAAAAACCTTAATATTTGCTACTTATTAATTATATTTAGGTCCGGCAAGGCCAGTCCTGCGATGTCATCTGGTAAAATAGTCCCTACTGCGTGTTCTAGATCACCGTTTGGGTTCCAAACTTTTTCAATTGTAGCTAGACAGTTGAAATTTTCACAGATGATGTATTTCTGTTGCCGCTACAACAACTAATACTATAATACAGAATAAAATAAATATTTAAGGGGGCTCCCATACAACAAACCTGTTTTTTTTTGCAATTTTTTATAGATTAGTCGTTATAGATTAGTACGGAACCCTTCGTGCGCGAGTTCGACTCGCACTTGGCCGGTTATTGTAATTTAGCAAATCTATGAGTAGCAGTGTCATAGATACTATTTGGCCTACCAAATCAAAATTATTATCATTTAATTGCGAATTTAGTCTACTTGTGGCCATAGTGTATTTTGCTATAACACAAGTCCTTATTGGTAAAAAACAAAAACTGGAAAAAGTCCTAAATTTTAATGTATTTTCAAGTTTTTAACTTTGATCCGGAGGGCTTTCAAGGTGGAAAACTTGGATTTGTCATACATAACCCATTTAACCACTACTATCTCATCTGAAGCAAGGCGCCAGTACTAGCTTTTTACGAATTCATTGGGCTAAAGTACCTGTTATGGGATTTGTGTGTAAGGTAAGTATATTTTTAAAGTTATTGTTCTAACGTATAACGTTATCTATACTGGCATTTCAAGTGACGTGTGCGCACAAATAGCTACTTGACAAAGACAGATCATAGATAATTTGAAATGAACTACCAAAATGCTTTTTTGTTTGGCAATTATATGAAAACACAGTGGTGTGACGACAATACACATTGTCTAATTTTAATTGTTCTACACTACAGCATTATGTTTATATAATCTAGTAGCTGAAAGGGATCATTCAACAATTACGTGATCACTGGAAGGGGGGGGGGTGCTTGTATAACGTCGGATTATTTGGGGGGGGGGGGGGAAGAATCCATGATTACGTCATCTGCGCTTCGTTTCCGAAAATAAATTATATTTAAATATTTACGTCCAATTTTGAAGTTTATTACTGGTAACACTTACTATAGATAGTATGAAACGGGATTTCCTCTGCTATAGACAAACTGTGGAACAGTGTGACCAGATTCAGTATTTTTATAATTTTTCGGCATATTTTATCGACTTTTCCAAGCATCAGTATTGTTATAGGTATATTGGAGGAAGTAAGTATTTTGGGTATATTTTAGGTAAAACATTATCAAAACTGTAACTTTATAGTTCTTACCTTATGCATTTTGACAAAATGACAAACCCATAGAAACATGACATACGTGTCAGTGCTAATAAACAGCAAAAATTTTGTGCACCGACGAAGATTACGTAATCAAGGCAAGGGGGGGGGGGGTTAAAAACAAAAGATTACGCTGTGATCACATGGGGGGGGGGGGTTAAATAAACGGCCAAAAATTATCACGTAATTGTTGAACGATCCCAAAGTAAGTATAAAATTTGAATAATGACGAAACTTCTGACATGATTTTTGTATTTTTAGACTAGCCAGTCTTGTAGATGTTAGCGCAAAATTATGAAAACCGGTGGAAAACCGTTATATTATTACAGTCTAACGAAAAAAATAGTTAGATTATAATCTTCGTAATTTCGTAATTTCTTTATTGTACTCACATGACAGTAAAAATAGCTTAACATAGAAAAAAATATGCACAAAGGCGAGCTTATATCTAATAAGAGATTTCTTCCAGCAAACCATGTTGGGTAGGAGACGGAGATGAATGACCTGTCGATAAATTGTAAACAAGATCGACAGGGTTTAGCATTTATGCTTTTTTTGCTTCTTACAATTCAACCTACTCGTAACACGAATGATAAACGGGGATTCGCTTCGCTCACCCCCTTTATCCTTTACCTACCCTGGTCCACCACTTCGCCCATTTGCCCAGTGATTCATCTTTTCAGTTTATCAACTAACTAACGCGTTATAGTATAAGAAAAAGGGTACAGGTTTCTGGAAAATCGATAAATGTCACAGACGATTAATCTCGTGTCACACTCATTTCTCCAAATCGGTGTCGCTTTAGGTATTTCATCGATTAATTGGCAGTTAAACTTGTCCAATCTTTCAGAAACTATGGGGACAAATCTTGGGGAATGATAGCACCAAAATGAATGAGGACAAGAGCAACATCTCCGGAGACATCTATGGTTACTCGCTAACAAAAAAAAAACCTGTATTTTCTGTAGTTCATCCACCTTGCTCCGCCTATAGAGATCAGACTCTCAGGATCTTGTTATATTTTTGAGGACTTCAGTAACCCCACCCCACCTTACATGAGAGAAAGAGAGGTCACAACTCGCTCAGAGCCGAAAAAATTTGGCACGGACTATACCACATTGATTGACTCGACCTAATATGACTGTATACATAAAATACCTACATAATACATATTGACGACCTCTGTGGGGCAGCGGTTGCGCATCTGCCTACCTACCATCTTCCGTCTTGGATGTTTACATATTTGTGATGTCGCTGTTTCTGGTTCCCACGACGCAGGGTATCCTACTATATAGTTTCACACCGCTTTTACTATCCGGGATGGCAGAGGCCCTGGTGAGCCCACGTGCAGCCTCACCAGTAATTAAATGATCCATTTGCGTGACTCGGAATAGTCCGTCATCGTCTCACGCAGCTATGGACTTACGAAGGTTTCCTTGCGATATTGTTTCCATAACCTTTTAGAACTTCTTCATAGAAAGTGACAGCCAATTTTTGCGTAAAGCATTGTACACGACACGCCTTCGCTTTCACTTATACTAGTACACATAGGTAAATTCCTACGTTATTCACAACTAAAAACTGAACGTCCATCTGACACACTATTTACAAACAACTGCACGTATGCCTCATAATAGCTGTATTAATATTTATTTTATATCTAGCATAGATATCTAGTGAATTTTATAGGTAGGTACCTACTTATAACTTTTATTTTCACCCTGTTATTTTTTTTGTAACAAAACTAGTGTTTATTGAAAAATATGATTCCCAAAAAATAGGGACTAAGTTTCATTTCATACGTAGCCGCTGAGCATCATTTGAACATTATATTTACGAAGGTAAATACTTCATATTGTTGAGAGAGAGAGAGGGGCGAGATCTGAGAAATGCGACTGTGTGAGTGCTTCCATACGTAATGAAATGACACTGCCTAACTGTGTCTATGTAAGTTTCGTAAGTGTAGGTGTCCTCTTGTCAAGTAACCCATTGACCGGCCCTGTGCACGCTGCGTGCATCGCAATTCTCGGTTCTCGCATTCTTGCCTGTACCTGCTTTCTTATTTTTATAAGCGGGGTATGCTCTCTAAGTCGACAACTTGATTTTGCCGTTCCCCTTTTCTTATTTTATTTTATTTTATTTATTTGGGACGAAAAACAACTACACAATACATAGATGTAACTAACTATTACAAAAACAAAAATGTTTTATTGTGAAGCCCACAGCATCATCCACAGGTACATTTTAGTTGGGGCTGCTGTTAACAAAATAATCATGATTACATTTTATATAGATATATATATGTATCTCAAGCTTGTAAAAATATGTGTTTACAAAAGAAAAAGAAAAAAAAACAGGAATCTAAAACATAGATAAAAATTAAAAAATTTAGTCCAACGCGCTACAAAAATATATTGTAATTAAATTTTTTACAATTCAGTAATTCGAAAACTGAAACTACAGCTGATCCCGATCCTGACAAAACTTAAGGTCCTGATATTCAGATGTTATCTCCGAAACCTGCTGTTTGAATTTGTGTATTGGTGTACTAAATATGTCTACAGTCTCGAAGTGTGTGTTGAAAGTATCTACCAGTTTTCGCAGAGGTACGCGTAGTCCTGCATTTGTTTTACACTGCGTGGTCGCGAATAGTTTTCGGTCACGCACAGCACGCATGTGAAATGATCGAGGCACCAAATAGCACAATTTACAAGTGAGATCTCTGCAGTCGAAATTATTGTTGCATAGGTTATATAATATCGTTGCTTCCAGGATTGTACGCCTAGATTCAAGCGTAGGTAGGTTGTATAACTTAAGTAGCTTAGGATATGAGAGTTTGGAGCGTGGGCGATGAAATTTATAGTGCAACGCTCGAAGGAACTTCCTTTGTACGTTTTCAATAATTACGGTGTATTTGTCATAATAAGGATTCCAAATGGGGACGGCATATTCTAATTGTGATCGTATTAGAGTTTTGTAAAGGTAAAGATAAGTAGAAGGGCGCCTAAAGTCCTTGGTTGCTCTCATAACGAATCCGTACATTTGAAATGCTTTATTAACTATTTTCTCAATATGTAGGTCTAAGTGTAATTTAGAGTCTAGTAGTACCCCTAGATCCCGCAGGGAGTCCACCTTTGCAAGATTTTTCCCATTTAGTGTGTAACGAGAAAGTAAAATATTAGTGTTTTTAGTGAAAGTGATATGGTTACATTTGTCAATATGAAGTTGTAGTTTGTTATCGTTGCAGTATTTTGAGAATCTATTCAAATCATCTTGAAGGAGTTCACTGTCATCAGTGGTTTTAATTCTGCGGTAAACTTTTAAGTCATCTGCATATAGTAAGAACTTTGAATTTAGGAAACAGTGCTTAATGTCATTAATAAAAATAATAAATAGTAGGGGACCTAGTATGGAACCCTGCGGGACACCAGAGGTGACTTTGATCATGTCTGACTGGAAGCCGTTTACTACAACTCTTTGGCTTCGGTTAGTAATGTAAGACGAGAACCATCGTAGGAGGTTACCTCGTATGCCATTGAAAGCAATTTTTTGTAATAATAACTGGTGGTCGACCTTATCGAAAGCTTTTCTGAAGTCTGTATACACCGCGTCAGTTTGGGTCCTGTCGTCCATGTTTTCAAAAAGATGGTTAGTGAAGACCATGAGATTAGTGGTAGTGGACCTGCGCTTCACAAAGCCGTGCTGCTCTTCAATTATTATATTGTGAAGAGAGGGATAAATCTCATCGTGTACAAGTCTCTCAAAAAGTTTTGACAATGCCGATAATATAGAAATGGGACGATAGTTTTCAATATTCTGTTTTGAACCGGACTTGTGTACGGGAGTGATATTAGCAATTTTCCATCTAATAGGAAATACTCCTTCTTTCAGGCACTTGTTAAAAATAACGCGGAGGGGTAAACTAATATTAGCAGAAATACGTACTAGGAAAAGAGGTGGAAGGCCGTCAGGACCTGCACCCTTGGTAGGGTCAAGAAGTTTTAGTGATGTTAAGATTTTAGATTCAGACAGTGAAATGTTATTTAACATAACGTTGTTATCAGCACAAAGGGTTGGTGGGGACCATTGCTCAATCTTAGCGAGAGAAGATGGTTCGTAGACGGAGTGAAAGAAGTCAGAGAACATTTTGCAGATGTCCTTTGGGTTATTGGATTTATTTTGAAGGTAGTGCATGTTCGATGGGATACCAGATTTATCTTTGCGATTTGAGATAAAGGTCCAGAAATGTTTAACGCTGTCTGTGATGCTGTCCTCGACAGATCTGATGTACTTAGTGAAACAAATATCACACTCAGCCTTAAATCTAGCTCGATAGAAAGAAAAATGATCGTAGTCAGACATGTTTTTATAAGTTTTCCATTTGCACCAAGCTTTGTTTTTGGTATTAAAAAGGCGTATCAGTGATGGAGAGAACCATATTGGAAATTGTTTCTTTTTTGAGATACCAATGGGCACATGTGATTTAATTATACCATTAATAACATTGTAAAATTCATCTAGTGCTTCAACGGCTGGCAAAGGCTCAAGGATCTGTAGCCACTGTACCTTGCTTAAGTTATCAATTATTTCCTGATAGTTAGCATTACGGTAATTGTACCTAGCTGAAGGACGACGGGCCAGGGACTGTTCAAGTTTAAGTGATAGTGTAGTGACAAATGGAGGATGGTATATGTCTATTTTAGACAGGAGGTTGTTCGGAGAGTTGACGGTGCAATCAGTATTGGAGATTAGAAGGTCTAGAATGTGGTTAGAAGAATTCACAAAAGTGTTATACTGGTATGCATTTAAAAGGGAAAGAAAGTTACTCATTTGGCGATTTGAAGTATCTGTACCTACGCATACTTGCCCTGATGTCGTAGTATTATTATTATTATGAACAGTCCATTGTAAGTTAGGTAGGTTATAGTCTCCGAATATTAGAAACTTGTCAATGTTGTGGGCGGAAACGAGGCTATACAAATAGTCAAGGTGTGTAGTGTAAACTGTATCCGGTGTTTTAGGGGGTATATAAACTGCACTGATGAGGTTAATCATGTTTCGTGTTGAACTAGGTAGGTATAAGATAACATGTTCAATTTTGGTTATATTAGAAGACAAAACAGGATTAATTGGGCAAGTGGGTTGAAGGCCTTGTAGCACGGCAATCAACACGCCACCACCGTCACTTTTATCAGTGGCTTTTCTATTACGGTCACATCTGAAAACTATGTATCGCGAGTCTATGTATTCGTTGTCATGTATTTCAGGTATAAACCAAGTTTCGGTGAGTATTATGATATCATAACAATTGAGGAGTATATTCATGTAAAGCGTATTTAACTTGGTGCCAGTTGAGACAGTTTGAAAGGCTATCAAAATAATAGGGAAGGGGATACATTATAGGTTACAGGAAACGCACTTTACCCGGAAGGCCTGCGACATTACGGAAAAAGGGCTCGAGTGCATAACATTCGTGATTTATAATCAGTGATCATCGGATATTCGGATGCATTCCTAAAGTTCAGCGGGTCGATTCTCGCGCCTTCGATATACGATATCTACACCTATATCGAGTGATTTCGTATGGGAATCTGTCAATATTGGTCTCGATATCCGTATATCGAAGGCGCGAGAATCGACCCGCAGGTGTTGGCTAATATGGAATGCACCATGCTATCGAAAAATCCCGATTTAAGTGACCAAATCACAGTGATAGATAGTGATCAAAACGGTAGTAACTGTACTGTACTGTAGTAATACATATGGAAACATAATTTAATAAAAAAATATATTCAAACACACACCTTCTTGTACCCTTACTTACATACACACTTATTTGCATCAGGATCATATTGAAACAGTTAGACTCTATCCTGACCAAAAGAGTTTGTTGGCAGGCTCAAGATACGTTTATTCAGGGTCGTGAGTCGAATATTGGTGATATCGTTGAAACACTGGGTAGCGACTCGCCGGGAATTTGTAGATAGTCTTCAGCTCCTTGGTAGACTCGTGACAAATCCAGCTGGTCCACTTCTCCGGACGTCAACAACAGATATGAATAGCGCCAGGAGGATTTTACGACTCGGCGTGGAACCCTGGAAAGAGACTAGTGTGAATAATAGGAAAACAAGAGCGCTACAGCGCCCAGCTATCAGGCGACGGCTCCTCACACGGAGACTTCCGACGAGGGCCCTAGGGTAATTAGGATCTAAGAGTGCCGCAGTCCAATAAACACTCTAAAGAAAAGAGAAATACACAGAGAATATAAAATACACGAAAATAAGAAAGACTAACTACGAACAAATGCTTACCCAAAGGTTGGGGATTATAGAGAATTTTTATAGCAACAACTGCTCTGTACAGCAACTCAAAATTCAGCTCCAATACAATACAAAAGGGACTAGCCCATCGCCGCAACTATAGGCGTGACTTGAAAAATTGTGCAGAAGATAGGTACGTCCTCACTTTTCAGAGCTCAAACCAGGACTGCGTCAAAAAAAACAATCAGCTGCCAGACGAGATACGAATTACGAAATTTCTAAAGTTTACTTTTTATCTGGCTAATACGCCAGTAGCCAATATGGTCAAAGAGGTAGTACGTTACATACCCGTCTTGTTTGGGTAGGATTTTACCTGATAAAATCCGCTAAGATACTAACTAAACTAAACTAACTTACCAAATTAACTACTTAAGATAAAATTCTCTAAAGCTCGCCATCTACAATGTCAGAGAAATAGATAACCAACAGTCTAGCTCAACTACATACCAACATCACACATTCGTACAACAATCAGACATCAGAATTCATACTAAGTTCATAAAAGAGTTCACACTAGCATCGTGTAAACGCAGCCTTACACACAGGGTGCCATTATTATAGCCAAATGCACACCCAGACTAACTGTCAGAAGTTGAAAAATAAGCAAGATCCCTTGAACTAAAATAAGAACCTTAGTACATAGACGTCCCGATAGCTTAGCTACTATCGTAACGCAGAATAACACCATGAGGGGCAGCTCCCTCAAGTGTTCAAGACTTCCTGCACCGTTAGTGGGTACAACAAAGAGTAAAAAAGTAGAGAATTATAGTTCAAGAGGCCATAAGCTAAAGTAACAGACATTGCAGAGTAACGTTACACAATAAAGAACTTTTACATAGCTGTAGATATAGCTGGTTTTAGAATACAAGGGTCAAAATACTTATTACATACATAAAGGAATCGTTCAATAGTTACTATAGAATAAGACAGAACGCTGTCGCATCCTATCTTCAGACAGAAGGTGCTCTCAGACAGACACAGATCGCTCGGCACAAGTACAAGCGTAAAAGAGTTAGTATTTAGTTAAAAACTAACAAACAGACCATCCCTTAAAGATTAGAAATAGAAATGTTATTATTGACAAAATCAAGCCATAGATCTACCGTTTTGACAGCTGAAACTGGTAAAGGACTGTCAACAACAGATTAAATGAACGAGAAATCGGCCGTTAAACACTAACCTTATTTATTATTTAATATTCCGAATAGTTTTCCTACTAAAATCTTCACAATTTATTAATTTATTTTTCGTACTGAGAATTTGGAGGAAAATATTTATCAACAATAATAATTGTCATGACAACGGCTGTCAGACTGCGACAGAATGTAGAAATGAGGTAGGTATCCAGACAAACGATCAAATATACTCCTGTCAGACAAAAATAAACACAACAAAATATACAAGCTACGAAAAAAAATCTAGTGTTCTACGGCGCTCTTATGGCCTAAATACCCTTGACCAGACGTAAAACTCTATCACCAATATTCCCTTAATCTGGGCGTCATTGAAACAGTTAGACTCTATCCTGACCAAAAGAGTTTGTTGGCAGGCTCAAGATACGTTTATTCAGGGTCGTGAGTCGAATATTGGTGATATCGTTGAAACACTGGGTAGCGACTCGCCGGGAATTTGTAGATAGTCTTCAGCTCCTTGGTAGACTCGTGACAAATCCAGCTGGTCCACTTCTCCGGACGTCAACAACAGATATGAATAGCGCCAGGAGGATTTTACGACTCGGCGTGGAACCCTGGAAAGAGACTAGTGTGAATAATAGGAAAACAAGAGCGCTACAGCGCCCAGCTATCAGGCGACGGCTCCTCACACGGAGACTTCCGACGAGGGCCCTAGGGTAATTAGGATCTAAGAGTGCCGCAGTCCAATAAACACTCTAAAGAAAAGAGAAATACACAGAGAATATAAAATACACGAAAATAAGAAAGACTAACTACGAACAAATGCTTACCCAAAGGTTGGGGATTATAGAGAATTTTTATAGCAACAACTGCTCTGTACAGCAACTCAAAATTCAGCTCCAATACAATACAAAAGGGACTAGCCCATCGCCGCAACTATAGGCGTGACTTGAAAAATTGTGCAGAAGATAGGTACGTCCTCACTTTTCAGAGCTCAAACCAGGACTGCGTCAAAAAAAACAATCAGCTGCCAGACGAGATACGAATTACGAAATTTCTAAAGTTTACTTTTTATCTGGCTAATACGCCAGTAGCCAATATGGTCAAAGAGGTAGTACGTTACAATATATTAATGCATCCGATAAGTTACAGAATATCAGGATACCTTTTAGCCGGGTTTTTTTTAGATAAATTATATACTACTACTTTTACAGCTAAAAACAAACTTTAGGTAAATATGCATCCGAATATCCGATCACTGTTCATAATTCACAATTTACTTACCCTGAGCTGCACTAAAACTATTTTGAAAAAGTTGTCACTAATTCATTGGCGAGAATCTCATAAGATAGTAATTTGTTTCTAATAAATCTCTAAAAAAAGTTATTTACGTACATGATTCAAACTGAATTATCTCAGAAACCGTAATTACGACATTTTGTCAAAGAACATTTGTTGTTTGTAATTAAATTCTCTATCGATAAATATATGTTTTATAGATGTACACGAAAAAGCGAAATTTAAGGGTACATATGCAATTGCAAGCACCCCAGTATCCCAGGCACCATACAAAAATGTTAAAACCTCTAAAACTTGTTGCGTAGAACTAGGGTTAATGTGCAACACAAAACAGACATTCAATAAACTTACCACTTAGCACACTTAGCACAAGTAAAGGGAAAAATCTGAAAACTGCAAATTTCTGTCTTTCTACAAAAATATTCAATTTGGTTGACATGGATGACATCATACTTTAGTTTTTTATGTGGAAACCTCCAAGTGTGACCTTAACCCTTGGTGCGTGAGTCCTACTCGCACTTGACTGTTTATGTAAGTGCAATATACAAATAAAACTATTTCCCTTTTTGTTTACAGATCCTAATCACCGACCGACCTGAACTAGAACTTGAAGCGATAAGAAAGACCTAGAAAGACAAGACGGTGCCCTGAACCCAGTTAGAAGAGACATGCGTTCCGTTTGATGGGGCTGATTTATCAACTGTGCGCAGCGAGTACTCTTTGAGCAGAATAGAAAATTCGAAAGACTGGTTCATCAAGTGAAAGTGCATTTTTAGTTGTTGTGGACAATACACTCAACCACGATGGAGGACGCTTGCTCCGTCGGACTGAGTAACAGTACCAATAACAATGTGGTTCCGCTTTTACCACGTAGAACAGTACAATTGGAGTTCAAGAATATTACCTGTTCCGTGAATACGTATTCGCTGGCAAAGTTTCGAGTTGGTAAGTGATTTTTATTCGTAAAGTTTATTTATTGTTTCTTTACTTCCGCGTTGTGTTTTATTTCTAAAACTGTCACTACTTTTGGTGATACAATCCTTCGAATTTCGGTTTTGAGTAATCAATCATCGACATTGCCCGCGACGGCGGATGAAAGCCCAGGGTAATATGCGCAGAGATTACTCATAGAATCAGAGCTAAATTAAGACGTATACGCTACACATAGCAAAAACAAACAAATCATTAAAACAAACGTTGATTTAAGTTGTGTCATTAATTTATTAACAATCACTCAAAATCTGCTCAAGCGATTCAAGCAAACGTTGATTCAATAATACTTTAGTCCACCCTACCTTACCCTCGAGAAGAGCTAAATAAACTTGGTGCGGACTGTACGGTCGCCTGCGCCTAAAAGTATATCTATAAGCAGTATAAGCAGGATTACTTTTAGACGCAGGCGACCGTACATAACATTAAGCGATAGTTCAGATGATAAATCGGAGATTAAGTAATATTCCTCTCCATGATGCAAGTCAATAAATGGTTTGTCTGTCTAAGAGTGCTATCTTTGTGTATTAGATAAATAGATACTTCATATCAATCTTAATTACTTTGCTATGATAGGATGTAGGTAATTTGGACCTTTATTGCCCATTCAATAGAATACAGTAAGTTATTTAGAAACATAATTACCTAGGAAAACTTATCTCAACTCAAGCTGCAATTTAACGAAAGAAAAGATTGTATAATGAAATAAGTAATTATATTATTTTGTATATATCTAGTGATGCCATTAATTCATTAAATTTCCAGTTAAGATACTCATTTACTTAACTGCAATATAAATAAACCTTACTACTTTAATTTTAACTGACTGAGGAGGTAATACATACATACACATTTTGATTTTTTATGTACTTTTTGTAATCTCAATTATTTGCACACAGTATTAAAGAAATTATGTTAAGAAAGACCCATGGACTTCCTGTCCTTCAAATTGCGGGTGCCAGCGGACCCCAAAAAGATGTTCCTCGCCAAACATTACCACTGGCCGGAAGGCATCGTTTACCGAACGCGAGGAGTTTTCTTGTTTTCCGCGCAAGCGCAAGCTTGGTTCTACTTTTTAAGAAACGTTGGTTCTACTTATTGTAATATTAGTCTAATTTGTTACTTTTAAGTTAAGCTATTTATAAACGGGGAGCCTTTTCCTTAAATAAAATTAATTTCCTCATTGATTGAAGAACTTGCAACTTTAAATTTAAAATGTCATATAAGTCTTATATAAGGCATTTGAAGGGTCTCTGAGTTGCACGAAAAGAAACACGTAGCCTTATTATGCCCCATGTTTACACTTACACAAAGCATCGATTGCATTCAATGATATAATTTACATTTACCAATGCATTTCACCTTCGCGTCGCTGATGCCACGAGTTCACGACCAATGCCGTGACAAATCGAATAAGTATCGCATAAACCTTGTCATAACAGTTATTTCAATGTTTGATTTTGTTTGGTTCCCTTGATAATTTACATGGCTTATTGACAGTTGTGCCCACATTTAGCAAGTTGGTATGTCCATTAAGTGACTTGGGGCTAGCCCATCGCCGCAGCTGTAGAGTATTTGAATGTTTAAAGCAATTACAAAACCATAAGATATTATTCATTCCGTACCACGAAACCCAAGAAGTGTGTCAAAGTAATCTTCTTTTCTCCGGTCTATGGCTTGGGCAACCGTTTGTGTATACTGAGCTTCGTCGGTGTTTCTCCACCAATTACCACATAGGTGAATTCAACTTTTCACCAGGACGTAATGGTAGGTAAGTATTCTTAAAAAGAGAAATTTGAGGTTCCGTACACAAAGAGTGCCAAGCTGTTCTCTATTACTTACTCTTTGCGTCCGTCGTCGGCTGTCCGTTGTTCGTCTCCGAGCGGGTTCTATCGTATGAACCGCAAGTGGTAGACAGCTGGATTTTGTAACAGAATGAGTATTTTTTATGTTGCTGTTACAGCAAAAAATAAAAAACTAAACACATAATTTTTTTAAATGGGCGTTCCCAAATAAGAGACGTGATTCTTTTGCGTTTTTTCTTGTATGACGAAATTTATTATTATTATTATTAATTATTTATTGCAGGCAAAAAAGCCCATAGAATAAATGGAACCCTTTGCAGCATTTTATTAGGATTCCGTACCAAAAGGGTCCTCTTTTAGGATTCCGTACCAAAAGGGTGCCAAAGGGGACCCTATTTCTGAGACTTCGCTGTCCGTCCGTCTGTCCGTCCGTCTGTCTGTCTGTCACTAGGCTCATGAACCGTGGTAGCTAGACAGTTGAAATTTTCACAGATGATGTATTCATTTCACAGCGGCAACAGCGCTATAACAACGAATACTGAAAAACAAAAGAAATTTAATATTAAGGGGCCTCCCATACAACTAACGTGATTTTTTGCGGTTTTTTATAGATAATGGTACGGAACCCTTTTCGTGCGCGAGTCCGACTCGCATTTGGCCGGTTTTTTTACCTATTGGTATTTGGTCGGGCGGGAATAAAATCGAGACTAGCAGGTTTAGTTTTTTTTTGTGTTTAGGAATTCTGTACCGGGATTTAAGTTTGGTAGCACAGATAAACGTTAAAAAACATATGCTGAAATCTGCAAGATAATTCACCAAGTTTAAATCTTAAAAAAAACCGACTTCAAGATCACTTGGTTCTCACCCTTTCGGTATGAAAATGCAAAGAAATCCGTCTCCTGACAGTCAAGTGATATGTATTACCTATACACGGTGACTTTTAACACGCTGGGTAGCGTAAGGACAAAAGAGTCCTTGGAACAATATTGACATTAAAATTATAAAAAAAAAAATGACATTAAAATTATTTTGACAGTGGGTACCAAGACGTCAATGAATGTCTAATTTTAAAGTTTTTTTTTTTTACAAAAAAAATAAAAAAAATGGCTCGCGCCAACCGGTTAATCGGTAATCAGAAGTAGACAAATATTAATATCTAGCTCAAAAACTTAATAGGCGAGGTCTCCCGCAATTAGGTACCTCACTGCTTAATTACTCAAAAGTTAAAACATAATTAAAACTAATAACCACTTAGGTAGGTACATGGTCATCCTGTTTGTTTTTCAGAATTCATTTATTAACATGAAATAATTACAAACAATAAAGGTAACTAGACTAAGCAATTTTTAAAATGGTCATCCTACATACGACTCACGCACTCATAAATTTTCATTGCCGTTGAATTATGAGGTTGTAAGCTCATAGATACAGATTAGTAGGGTGACAAGAAATTTAGGATAAACCTGATTTTAAAATAAAAGTAATCATAGAAAAAATAATGTTTATTTTTATGTAATTACGCCTTCTACGTGGCCATCGTACCTGATCATCGATTAAAAGTCATCGTGTATAAACGAATATTCGATCGTAACAGCCAGAATTCATCTCGTGTCAATGACTGTAAATACCACAAAGTCATGGATGTATAATGTGATCCAGGTAAAAACAAACACTCAGTTTTTCACAGTTTTTTATTTTCATTTAGAAACCTACCGACCTACTGGACCGATTCCTGATTCCCGAAAATCGGGACAAAACTATTGAGTCACCCTTTCAAAACAATATTAAATCGGTTCATAAATAAAAATAGTAGTTTCGATGTAAAAAACATAAAAAAAAATATGATGATTATAATAATAATAATACAACCGAATTGAGAATCCCCTCCTTTTTAGGGTTCCGTACCCGAAGGGTGCCAAACGGGACCCTATTACTGAGACTTCGCTGTCCGTCTGTCCGTCCGTCCGTCCGTCCGTCCGTCCGTCCGTCCGTCCGTCCGTCCGTCCGTCTGTCACCAGGCTGTATCTCATGAACCGTGGTAGCTAGACAGTTGAAATTTTCACAGATGATGTATTTCTGTTGCCGCTATAACAACAAATACTAAAAATCAAAAGAAATCTAATATTAAGGGGGGCTCCCATACAACTAACGTGATTTTTTTGCTCATTTTTGCTCGATATTGATAATGGTAGCAGGTAGACGCTTAAAATGTTCACAATATATAGAGTATATTATTTACTTAAAAAATAAATAATTAAATTAAAATTAAATTAATATTTAGGGGGGGCTCCCATACATTTTTTTTGTGGTTTTTTATAGATAATGGCACGGAACCCTTCGTGCGCGAGTCCGACTCGCACTTGGCCGGTTATTTGAAGTCGGTTGGTTAAAAGGTGGTGTATGCTACCGAAATATATTTTCGCGTAATTATATCCTTTATCAGTCTTCAGACTCTGACCAGACAAAAAGTGCTGTTTTATCTGTTCCATTTATATTCTTCTTATTTTTTTACATTACTTTGTAGTTTTTTGTAGCGTCGTATTTTTAGACATCGTCCGTCGCTTGCTAAGACATGAGCCCAAACTTGGTAGAATACAAGGTTAAAACTAGTCAGGTAAAATACACCTAACTATTAAGAGTGCACCGAGCTTCTAGCGCTAATCGATTTTGGGTATTCTTGCGCTTCGTGTATGTGTGCGTGAGGCAAACCGGCGGCGGCGGCGGCAAGAGCGAAAGCATGCGAAAGGCTAGCAAGAGCCCTGCGCCGCCCGCCGCGCCGCGCGTGACGAGCCCTGCGCCGCCACCCCGTGTCGTCACTCGCGAGTTGGTTGGTTGGTATAGTAGAACCCACGAGTAGCGTCGTTTGAAAAGCCGGCAAATTCAAAAAAAGTCTCGTCATGGCAACTGTATGTTTACGACCTGAATTAAGGAGAACGCACACTTGTCTATCACATCTTGCACTAATCGCTCGGCTCCGATGGGTCTGAGTTCACCTTTATTGTATTTTGACAGTTTTGACAACTTCGACTTTGTTGCTATCTAAAAAGCCCACTCTATGATCATGATCAAACTACAGGACTCGTGGGTTCTACTATACCTATCTATTACCAATACCTATTTACAAAATAAAACAAAAAATCGATTTCAAATAGTTTTATTACAAATATTTACGGTTAGAAACCTTTTTCCAGATTTTACACAATTTTATTTATTATGGAATATAGGAACATGATATTTTTTCTATAAAAAATATTGAGGTGTAATGGTCTATCTCCACCAAGCGGACGGCACGGCATCGGAGGGAATCGGATTTTACAATTTTGTAACGAAAATAAATCTTGCATGCAGTGTTTACAGTCTATTATAGACTCTAAACACTGCATCCAAATCAATAACAGCAGCATATCGGCGGGCGCGTGCGGCGGCGGCGGCTGTTATTGATTTGGCAATATAGACTCTAAGAGCCCTCGCCCACGACGACTTTTTGCAGCGCTGCAGACGCGCGTTTCGTAAACGCGCGGCAGCATCGCTACTTACGCGCGTTAGTCGCATTTGCTACGCGCTTCAGAAGCGATGCTAACGCGCGGCAGCATCGCGACTGTAGCGATGCAAACGCGCGACAGCATCGCTACTAACGCGCGTTAGCATCGCGACTGATTTTTGGTTACATGGGCGAGGGTACACAGCTAGCGACCGCTTCGCGACTGTATCGATGCGAACGCGCGACAGCCGCGCGTCTGCAGCGCTGCAAAAAGTCGTCGTGGGCGAGGGCTCTAAACTATCTAAACACTGCATGCAAGATTTATTTTCGTTTCAAGATTGTAAAATCCGATTTAGTCCGATATGCCGTGCCGTCCGCTTGGTGGAGGTAGACCATAATAATCAGGGATCGGAACGAACGAAGGTGTGAATTTACCTAAAGTTTGTAGTCGGACATAACAAGGAGCAGTTACAACCACTTGAGTTGAACCGGTTTGAATTTAACCTGTTAAATTTCGGGTTTTTGTCTAACCAGTTAATTTTTGTTTTTATTAGTTTTACATGTTCCTTACATTTGAAACACCGAACTATAAACATTTTCAAACTGCTGATTCCCAAAAAAATATAACTTTTTTATTTTTAAATTTTTCGTAAAATTTACTGAGTAATGTACTTTACATCATTCAAGCGAGGTAAATAAAACATTCATACAGATTGTAATTGAAAGGTGCAGTCATTTTTTCAACTCAACTCAAGTGGTTGTAACTGCTCCTTGTCATGTCCGACTACAAACTTTAGGTAAATTCACACCTTCGATCCGATCCCTGATAATTATAAATTGAATAATACCTTATTACCTTTTATGATAATATTCTAAGTAACAGTAAGTAGTGCAATAGAAACTCATAAAGTGAACTTAATAACGTAAAATAACATAACGGCTAAATAAGGTGAGAGTCCCAGTTATCGACCCTTTAATTTAAAATTCAAATGATTTATTCTTCAAAATAAATTCTGAATGACAATCAAGACTGAGTGAAGTTGCATGATCAGGGGGCCTAGACAAGTGACATCGCTAGGTGACGTCACCTTAGCGATTCCAAATATCAAATCGCATACATAAAAAGTTATCGTTTCGACTCGCTATCCTTAGCGATGTCACTTGTCTACAGGCACAGGTAATTTGGTCTTATGGCAAGGAACACACGAAAAATTACCACACAAAACATGTTTTGACTTCAAAGCCTACAGCGCGACCGTGTCTAAATTTTTAGCGTTTAATTTTTCATCATCTGGATATTTTTACCTGTTACTTTAAAGTAAGTAATTTCATTGTCTATTTCTCCATCCACTGGAAGACAAGAATTTTGTTTCCACGTAATTGGTACCCTGTAATAAAACAGAATATTTTATTTAATTGTAATTACTTTATTTATCGACAAAATTGGTGTTCGGATGAAATTTGTAAGACTAATTTCATAAAAATAATTATTTTTTGAACTTACGATTCCAGAGTGTGATAAATTTTAGAATCGGTGTCATCCAAGAAATTTACCCTGTAAATCGAAAAATAGATATAGTGGTCATTCATACTTAATTTATTATAATGTTTTCCTATACACCCTACTATTTCTACGCTTACAGTTTATCCGATGACTTTTTGTTTTGTAGTGAAGTGCCAACAGCTGGTACATTTACCCTAAAAATAGAAAAAGATAAATAATTTTCCAGTATAAATATTTGTTCAAATATCGTAAGTAGGTAGATAGGTAAGTGCAAACCACTTTTAATAAGTAGGTATAATCGGAAGGTAGGAGGATTATACTTACGAAGCAACAGTATTTTCTTTGTCTTCAAAGTTCTGTATTAGTTGTCTTTCTCTCATCCCGTCAGCAGATGGTTCATAATTGTTTTGCAGTGAAATGTCAACAACTGGTACATTTACCCTATAAAAGAAAAAGAATGACAGAGAATGGAATGTGAGAAAAAATGTGAAAAATATTAGTGGAATTAATTTAGTCAAACAAACCACAAACTACAAGTAGGTAGGTAGGTATTGAGTATACTTACGAAGCAACAGGTACATTCTGTTTGTCTTCAAAATTCTCGGCCTGTAAGCTGTAAGTGCCGTGCTCTAGAAGGATAAATTAAATTGTCGTTTAGGGTTCCGTGCCGAAGGGTGCCAAACGGGACCCTATAACTAAGCCTTGTTTCATATGAATTTCTTTATTGAAAACAGATAATTTACAGTGTTATTTACCACAATATTTTTAGGATTCCGTACCCGTATTGTGTGGTGGTACGGAACCCTCTGAGCGAGTACGAGTGCGACTCGCACTTGTCCAAATTATTTATATATATGCAAGTAGGTAGGTAGGTATACGAGTTACACTTACTTCATTTCCTCATGCAAGCGTTTAGCGTTCTTTTTTCGCCAACCCCTTCTTCACTTTGATTTATTTACTTTGTTCCCCATCTCGAATGAAGTGATTTTTGACAAAACTCTTCGTGCGTTTTCAAATCCGGGCGTCTCCGTGGAAGCGACACAAGCTCCCCGTCCGACAGCTGAAGCACTACTAAAGCGGATATGGGGGAGGAGAGGCAGGTCGGGTTTAGGATGGCCGGAACGCGCATGAATTTAGGTATTTCCTTCGTATTGATAAACAAACCCACATTTTGAAAATGTAAAGTGTATACGTTATAGAAAACATGTATTAGTTTGTTATTATTCAAAACTGACAACTTTCCGTAATTATTCAGGCCGTACTAAGGGTTTATTTTATTTTTTAGAGATAACTTTGCGAATTAATTCTATCGAGCCAACTTAATCAAATCGTGTTTCCATCGTATATACCGGCTGAGATATATCCCCAATAGTACTAATATATTTGGAAAAAATTTAATTTAATTGTTTATCACTTCAAACAAGGGTTATAAAAACGTGTTATTGTGAATAAAAAGCGCGGTGCAGGCTTAACTCTTTCTCAATCTTGTGGTTGGGTTTAAATGCGAACGTTGTACCTAAACTATGTCAACGTTCCCTGAGACTGGTAAAATTTGAATATCAGGATTAGGTATTTGAAGACTGTTTAATTAAGAAATATTTGTTAATACTTTAAAAAAACCATGCCTTTTCCCATAAGGTGAGGCAGAGGCAAAGGATGGATAAATCGCAATTTTAGCCAGCATCTTCAGTTTCGATAGTTTCATTTATTTCGTAATAAGTAGGTTATTTTGAGACCAAATAAAACATTATTTAGTAGGTACCTATAATTTCACCCAAGAACAAATATGACTTTATTGCAACCGGAAACGGAACCAGAATTACTCAGTTGTCATGGAATCGTGGTCATGTGCTAAAGAGAGATAAATATAGTAATATCTCAAGACAAATGAGGACGCGTTCTGTATTTCCGATCCTGTGGCATGACTCTCGCGAATTCGATATACGGATATCGATAGCTATGTCGAGTGATTTTGTATGGGAATCACTCGAAAAACAGCTGGAGGCCAATTCTAGTTTCTATAGCCAATTTGTCGAATTAGACTAGTGGGAGTTGGTTCGTCTTTTAATAGGCCAAGGACTTATCGCGAAGGACCTTTGAAAGACCTACTGAAAGACGAAGCTCCTCCCATTTGTCTAATACGCATTGAGAGTCTAATGGGTGAGAATCGGCCTCCAGGATGCAGTAACTGAATTCAGAGAGCTCTGCCGGACGTTTAACATCGGCCTTGTATAATTATGTGTATGATATTATTGATAAATTCAGTTAAGATCACTATAGATATCATACTCGGTACATACTACGTAACTTCCGCCTTTTCCGCATAATAGACTGGTAATCACACTATCACACTAATACGAGTATTATAAATGTGAAATTTGTGCTTAAGATGACGATTAAAAATTAATGAGAACATGTCTCAGAGTTTTTGAAAATTCTACCCCCTAGGGGTGAAAAAGGGGATGAAGTTGTGTATACAAAGTCAACGTACAGCTCAAACCGCTGCGTCTGGATACTCTAAATTTGGCACATAGGTTTCTTATATAGTCTAGAGGTGCGCTAAGAAAGGATTTTTCAATACTCAACCCCTGCGGGGGTCAAACGGGGGTCCGAAGTTTGTATGAAAGTGCGTCAGTTTTCGTTCACTTGATCAATTGCAGCATTTGGTTTAATCAAAGACTAACTATATTGACTCCTAAAATATTAACCAGTAGTTTGTTCATGCCTTTGCCTTGTTCATCGGCTAGTAGTAGTATTTTTCTTTTACTGATAATCCCGGGTTGTTCACATCTGGTTGTGCACCTAGCTTGTCCGTCCTGGGTGGTAAGCAGGTCTCTGCGTCATCAATCTCAACTGTTGCAGTTCTTGTGTTTTCTCTAGAGGATTTGGAGGGGGCTTTAATGCCAACTTCACACCCGGTCTATTTGTTGTACTGGAGTCGAGTTTTACCAATAACTCTTACTTCCTAGGAAGACGACATCACATGCTGTATGTCATGGCCAGTGAGTCAATTTACAAACAAACTGATATATAAATGAAACAAAATCACTTAAGTAACCAAGTAAGAACATAACAACGATTCCACACGCACGAGTTAAACACAAAAACATAAATATAATCTTTCGTATGTTTTTGTTGTTTTTTTATTGCTTGGCCAGCGGCAAATGATGATTACGGATAAAATAATAAATAAAAACATTTCGTTGCATTGTCTGTGGTCACATAAGCTGTGAAAAACTCAACCTTCTTGGTCAACGCAATCGAACACTACGACCGTAAAATTATTGGATTTTCATAATAATCGCAATGGACCCAAAACTACTTCCCGTTGGCCTACAATCATGTTTGCTTTGATGACGGTAACTAGCTAACTAGTTTTGAGTTATTTATTCCGTACTTTTCTCTGAGTGAATTGCTCACCTGTAGCACAAATAATTACGCATCGAAAAATTAGGTAAATATTCAAACTTTTTTCAGCTCATCACGTCCCGCTATTTTGAATTAATCTTTGAGAAACTGGGGTTTAGTACAATGACATTATGATTCATTTAATAACTGAGCTCGGACTCTTTTTCATATGAATTCATGCTCCTGGCTTGTACTTATAATGCTTTGAACGAAAAAATGTAGGTAGGTACATTCTTGCATTCACTAAACCACTAAACACACCTATGACGTAGCGCTCTACACGCCCTGCGCCGCCCCGCGCCGCCGCCCCGCCGCGCCGCGCTTGCAAAAAACCAGCAAATACCTACATATAATCTGCAAAAGACTCACTAGCAAAAAGAACAGACAACAGTGTATCATTAATTTAATGTCAAATCGCACAAAACCCTCTAAACATTTATATTATACCTATTTATATTTGCCGACAGTTTCCTTTTGTTTTTTGTCTATCTTAAACATACCGAATTGAACAAAGGAACCTGGCAACATCATCAGACGTCTCTTACCGCCCTACTCGGGTCATGAATCATCATCGGAAACTCGCCGTCTAATGAACCATTATATGTATAAACCCATTCCAAATTTGAATTTTCATACAAAATCCTTGCTTAGTAATCCGTAATGAAAACGACCCGGGGTCTGGAGGTTAGACGTATTTATCCACTTTTGCAGTAAAAAATATGTTATACAGGATGTAACAGAAAGGGATGTACAAGACGAAAGACGGTTGTTAGGGACATCATTCTGATCAACTTTCACTATGGGACCGACTTGATCAGAGCAACTTTATTTTTCACTCCAACATACAGATCAGCTGAGCGCTAGGCCCGAAATGACTGAGTTAATAAAAATAAAGTTGTTCTGATCAAGTCGGTCCGCTAGTCAAAGTTGTTCAGAATGATGTCCCCAACAACTCTCTTTCGGCTTGTACACCTCTTTCTGATACAACCTGTATAAATCGATGTGTTTACGTCTTAAAAAAAATCCTAAGTTTTTCGCAATATCCATACATTAGCCTCGTAAATCAACTATCAATGCTAATACGAGTAGATCACTATCTAGACGATAACAATGACACAAAGTCCTCCGCCAAATCAATTGTATGTTAATATAGTTGTACAACATCATTAATAAAATTTAATAGGTAGCTGCGTGCTGTGTACCCTTAGTAGACCTATTCGTACTAAAGCCAGACATTACACAGTATAGTTAAAACTGCAGAATTACTATAATAATAACGCATATTTTTCCCATCTAATT
Organism: Argyresthia albistria; assembly: GCA_963457715.1. Taxonomy (NCBI): domain Eukaryota; kingdom Metazoa; phylum Arthropoda; class Insecta; order Lepidoptera; family Argyresthiidae; genus Argyresthia; species Argyresthia albistria. The sequence continues at coordinate 4,811,247 of OY735267.1, read as the reverse complement.
GACCGAGTAAATACTGCACTATTTATTATTTAATTAAGTGTTAACTGTTAGCTAAACAGGCTGAATTACCAATTACTTTACAGCTTGTTCATAATGTTATGGAATACGATTTCTGTTTAATAAATATCCTTAATTGTGAAAAGAGCTGTCGTTTTAGGTAGGCTAGGCTGAGGCTAAATAAAGGTCCATAAGCCGGTCTAAGCTAATTCTATATACTGTGCATGTGCATGGTCAGTTTTTAATATTAATTTGTCTATGGCTGCTCAAAAATAAAAAAGGAATCCTTCTAGGATCACTTAGTTGTCCGTCCGTCTGTCAAGTCAAGACCTTTTATATGTAGGTATATCGAGAACGCGTGGACTTATCAAGCTGGTAACAATTTCTCAAGTCTGCAGTCCCTTATGTGTGAAAAAAATAGACCTTCTCAACGCAAGCAAACGCTGCGACCGTTTATACTGTAAAATTGGATTTCCATAGTTTGGTTTACATGGATGACATCATACTTGTATTTTTTATGTAGCAACCTAAATTATACATACACATACAAGTGTGATCGGAACCCTTGGTGCGCAAATCCTACTAGCACTTGACCATTTATTTTATTTGTCCCTTTCCACTAATTGATTACAGACTATAAATTAGAAGTACCTTTCAAGCAAAGCAACAAAAAACTGCGATATAATTCCAACTAGTTAATTACCTACGTCAAACGTTTGATACGTAAGTTTTTATTGATTCTTAGTAACTTCATCAGATGATTAATAAAGTGTGTTGTGATTCTTGCTATCACTAATAGAAATATACATTAGGTAGGTACCCGATAGATTTACGAGTAAGCACGTGTTTTACCTAGTCCCAATCGATCGGATCAAGGTCCAACACTGTACTAAGGTTCTACTATACTAACCTTCATACACCAATTTTCTTGAATCTAACTTCCGGTCACGGATATTCCATTTTCCTCTAATATTCGGTATCAGATACTTTAAGTACCTGCTCACATAAAGATCCCACCGAACCTTATTCAAAGCATACGTGGGTTAGTTTGATTAGCATTTCGATTGTAATTGACAACAGCTACGTGGCTCCACATACTAATTAATTAGCTAAGACATAAATATTAAACTGGGACTCGCCTGACATTTAAATTATCTAAATCTACATTCCGTACTTTGTCTTCTTATTCTCTGCCAACTTCGATCATTGATCGAAGTCTGCCAATCTCAAGAAGAACACGCTGCGCTGGTATAAAATGTATTTATTTACTATGATCACGCCGCCGGCCGTGAGTAATTAAATTAACTTATTTAGTAGAGATGAGCCGACTATGACTTTGGCCGACTAGCTGACTACCGACTAGTTGGCGTCAGAAATGGCCGACTAATTATTATTATTATGTTCGATTATAATCATGAATGCAATTTTATATTATTAATTACTTGTGTATATTCTAATGTGTACTCGAGCATACTGTTGTCTCGTCCGTATTTGGCCCTGGCAGAAAACCAGCGTCACAGATTCGTCTGTGACATTGCTGAGTCAGGGCCATTTTATTGTCGTGCGTGGTACATTCACAATACCACATAGTGATGCTTACCGTACCTACCCAATTTGTTTGATGCTTAAAATGATTATTTATTTGTAAATTGTTTTATTGAAATGTGTTTTTCTTCCTAGGTTTTATTCTTTTTCGTATATTTGGTATTACGTTTGTATAGGAAATTCACGCGGTCGCCGGTCTCTTAAGTCATAATGACAAGTCGGCCTCACGTTGAAATGAAATAAAATACATATATTATATACATATACTTAATTACTATCCATATCACGAACAAATCAATTTATGGATCTGATTAAACGATGCATCTCACATACGATTTGACGTCAATTCTTCATAGTTTTGCTTGGCACGTCCGACGCAAGCTAAGCAGCACTGGTCAATAAATTAAACTTTAATATAATTACTATTCTGAATGTTAAACTATTGTTAGATGTCGTGAGGCGAATATATTAATGCAAAATCTTAATTTTGGCGATTTTTTTATACATCTTACGCTTTCAGATCCCATTTAATCTGAATTCCGCGATAGGTGCTTTAATTTGAATCATCCATATACTGATGGTATATATTTTATTTATTATTTAAGTATGGATCATTGACTTTTTGAATCACGCGCAACTTTTTTTTGCAAGTGTGTCAACCGGTAACGCGTGGACGGTCAATAAACCTATTAAAACTGTCTGACAACGTCACAACATCCACTACAGAAATAAGGTGACAAAGGTGAGAATTGGTCACAAACAAAAGTACTTTAATTTATTTAATTTCATGCTTGATTTTGCTGTATATGACGTAACCGTTCAAACCAAAAAAAAACATACAAATTCTAGAACCTACCCTCATAACGTGGGTGTAATAGAAAGGTGTGCGTGTGATGTAAGAAGAAGAAAATACCGGCTAAGTGCGAGTCGGATTCGCACATGAAGGGCTCCCTCCATCCTTTAGAATAAACATAAATAAAACTGGTTTGCACTTAATTTTGCTTCCCACATTTAAATCATTTCTTGATACATGATCAAACACGCGTCACGATATTTAAAATGCAAGGTTTGCAGAGTAATATTTTAAAGCAAAATATTTATTATTTACAGAGCGAAAGGACATCCTAAAGGGCGTCGATGGGTGCTTTAAGCCAGGAGAGCTTACGACCATCATGGGCCCTTCCGGGGCTGGCAAGACTACACTTCTGAACATCCTGGCTGGTTACACGTAAGTAGCGAGAGTAAAGTAAAACATCATCATCATACTCAGCCCACATCAACCCATTGCTGGACAAAGGCATCTTCTCTATAGCGCCAATCGCTACGCACGGTCCTGTGCTCACCGTATCCATTATGATGATCCTGTCGATTGAATTGACTGATGATGGATTGCGAAGATCGAAGGTGGAAGCGGAACCCTGGATGCTTACTAGTAAACCCATCGAGTTTGGGCTCATTAGACTCGTAGTGACAATACCTTTAATAATATGGTACTATCGAGCTGATCAGATGGAGTGTGTAGCTCGAAGGTGGGAGCTGGAACCCTGGGATTCTTACTAGTGAACCCATCGAGTTAGATTCGTTGTGATGAGACCTTTCAATTTCACCTGATGATGAGACCTGGTGATGAATCTGTAAGACTGATTTTATGCGGGGTGTTTTAATACTAAAGTTATTCGAGACTCTTTGTGCATTTTGTAATATAATTTTGTAAATCCGTGCAATAAAGAATAATAATAAGATTGTCCACAGAACGCGCGGAGCCAGCGGCGAGATCTCCGTGAATGGGGTCTGCGCGTGCGCGTCTCAGTCGGCGGGGCGCGGCGGCGCGCGCTACATCCGGCAACAGGACGAGATGCGCGCGCACCTCACCACGCACGAGTCTATGGCACTGGCTGCGCAGCTCAAGCTGGCTGACTTCAGCGCGCTAGAGCGCAAGGAGAAGGTAAATATCGGAAGTACGGCGGACTCTCATACCAAACACAAAAGGTACTAAAAACATTTTTCTTGTATAGGGACATGCGTGTAGTTACTAACATGGTTATTATTTTTGGACCCCTAGTCAAAAGTTACTATTATTTTAGGGACATCATTCTGAGCAACTTTAATTAAGAAACCGATTTGATCAGAGCAACTTTATTTTTCTATTCCCAGTACTTTTTGGCATGAGTGGATCAGCTGATTTGTATGGAGAAGTGAAGAATAAAAGTAACCCTGTATGTTGTTGTAGCGGCAACAGGGCCCGAACTCTACTGTTCACAAGCATACCACAAGCCTGGCACAAACTTGAATACGAGCGTAAGTACGTTTTGGATAGTAGAATACGAAGTATATAGGCTGGCGTCACGCTGGCGCTTGTGAATTGGATTCCGGTTTTAGTAGAATACCAAATGCCTCGTATTCAAGTTTGTGCCAGGCTTGTGGTATGCTTGTGAACAGTAGAATTCGGGCCCTGGAACATGATTCTCTCCTATATCGAGTGATTTTTTATGGGAATCTGTCAATATAAGTCTCGATATCCATATATCGAAGGCGCGAGAATCGTGCTCCTGGGATTTTTTCTTCCTCCCCAACCGGGATTCTAACCCGGGACCTCTCAGAACTTTCGTGCTCCAGCAATGATTCTCGCGCATTCGATATCTACACCTATATCGAGTGATTTTGTATGGGAATCGCTCGATATAGGTGTCGATATCCGTATATCGAATGGGCGAGAATCATACCCACCGGTCTTCCGACACCAGGGAGCACTTATCCAGTGGAGAGCGCATAGATACATTTTCCTTTGAAACACAACTCACCAATTTACGGGCATCAGGGGACGAGCGAGGTAAGAGAGCTGTGATTGGTCAGCCGAGCCGCTGCGAAACTGTCTGGCGGCCCGTCATCGTACATAGGTTGCGTATGCGAACGTTTGCTGAATACAACAAACGTTTGGCGAGCCGCATTCCCCCGCAGGCGCAGTCAATTGGATATTAGTCTCTGTCCGACACCTAACTATAAGAAACTAGTTGCTAGGTACTGGAAGCGTCTGTGACCGAACGGTATCTGCGCATCGGAAACAATCGTGCGGGTACCTACAGCACATCTGGCCGAGTAGAGTGGAGAGATCTATCTAGAAAGTTTTAAACGACTCGTTTCTCAACCTATTTGCCTCAATCCTGTAATTATTTCTTTAGCCTTAGCTTGTTAAGTAGTTTCATTCAATTATCAGCTACCCTATACCATGATATGCAATTTGCCTTCCACGTCAATCACTTAGAGGACAACCATTTCTAATGACCGTCTCATCTTCCTATTCGCAGCCGCTTATTGTTACCTAATGGTGATAAAGTAAGATGTCTAATTATCAATTTAGCATAAGACACTTCGGTCATAGCCTGTAACTACAGTTAAGTAGTCTCACTTACTGTTCATCAGTCTTATCGCCAAGGGAGGTATAGATGTTAAACTCGGATGTATAGAATGAACGTGTTTGTTAATATTTCTGGCAAAAACTATTGAACCGGTTTCGTTGTTCGGTACCTTATAGGTTTATGACAGAGTGTAATGTCAGAATATCAAGATATCATATTAATTAATTAGCTTTGTATCAAACCTCACTGTTGGATCAAATTGGAATAAGTTTACCAGACACACGTGTTAGCTTACATTACAATACTTTGTTTATTTTTAACCGACTTCCCAAAGGAGGAGGTTTACAATTCGTCCGGATGTTTTTTTTTTATGTCTGTTCACCGATTGCGCCGAGACGGATGGACCGATTTGGAAAATTATTTTTTTGTTTGAAAGGGTTTACCTTCCCATTGGTCCCATTGACACCAGGTCAGGATCTGATGATGGGATCCTGGAGAAATCGAGGGAACTCTTCAAATATTATAGGCAGACCTATAGTGATTTTTGTGTTTTTCATAATAACTCGTGCAAATGCACATAGTAAGCATAATATTGTGATGCGGAACTGCTGATGAAGACCACATATAAAATGGCCACCAGATCTGCTCAATACTAGGTACAAATACAATGGGTGGCTGACGGGCAGACAACGCATAGCCTAAACCGGTGGACCTAGAGCCATGAAACTTTGTACAGGGGTTCCTTAGTAGCCTGGGGTAGCACTGATATGGGATTTGACAAAATTAATTCCCCAATGGGAGGGGGGGGGGGAAAGGGGTTACAGTTTGTATTAAACTCAATCTAATCAAATAGGGTTTGTGGAAGTCGGTTTTTTCTAAAGTTTACTTTTTGTTTCAATTATATTATTTCCCCTAGCTGGGCGTTTGTCCAAGGCCTCTCTTCCCTTCTTCAATTCTATCCGATCCTGGGCTCTCTCCCTCTGTCGTCGTTATACCATAGACTCAAGTCATTTCATAACTTTATTTCTTTCTGGATCGGCCACATGCAATTTTCAATTACAATAGAAATAGAATAGAAATAGTTTATTTTGCCTTAAAAAAATATACATAAAAAGTACAGTTAAATAGGGTACATTAGTTTAATAAGACAAAAAAGGGACGGTCTCAGCGTTTGCCGTGAGTAGCACAAACATGTTCTATCTCAAAGCGCTGGTTTTCAGACCGTTTATTACCTACCTTTTCACAATGTACAACTGTTATACCTAGTTACTTACCTTCAGTTGTCAATAATAAAGATGTTTTTGCTATAAATCAATGTATTTATCACCTAGTTGTCCTAGAAAGCTACTAGATACTTATAACAGTTCGCCATTAGATGGATGGGAAATTTTATATAATTCACACAAATAACCACAGAAAATAACAACATAGTTATAAAGAGTGATGATTTGTTAAAGAATATGAACAAACGATATAATAACTACAGCAGATACAATACAATACTACTATCTATCTGGGGGAGCGGGAGCGCCCCCGCCAAGTCAAGCAAACAATGGCGCATCTGTAGTTTTCTTGATTGAGAAAATCAAACCACATCCTAACAAAAGAAAAATACCTAGGGAATACATTCTATCACAACTGTTATTTGTATGATAAAAATATTGATCCAGGGATTGATTCAGGAAACACAGAAGTAAAGTCCAAAAGCCTTTAGTGATATTTCACAAGAACGGCGTGAGATTAGCCTCCTATCACGTAATTTTGTTTCAACTTCACAAAACATTGGCGCCTATATCTGCAATTAAGTTTTTTTTTGTTATCAATGTTACGTGAATCGCGGCATAGATAGAACAATCTCATACGTCAAGCCATTGTTCTTTGAAAAACATCCTGTATCGCGAAGTATGGTAATGTTTCTATCGTCATATTTATTACTTAATAGATAACTTCGACACACATCTGGGTTCAGACCTCGCCTTTATTTTGTTCTAATATCCTGCCATTATGTTCCTTGGCCTCAGACCACTCAGACGCCTCAATAGTATTTTCCCACCACCCCGTCGCTTTAATGGGTACGCCCTATAAACTTTTGCGTTACCGTGCTATTCTTATGTACTAATAATACTTTACATATGTATTGTGCCATTTTATACCTTTGGGCATGCAATGCCTTAAAATCTAATGACGTCAAAGTTAAGAGCTTATTACATTACGCTGTCGGCAAGGCACGATTTGTATAGACGTCTCACTCTGATGGAACGACTAGAAAAAGACAGTGAGTCAGACAGGGCCCTGCCGACAGCGCAGTCTAATAGGCCCATTAATAACTAACGAAGTAAACTGATGCAATAGGATCTTTATTAAAACTTGTTTTTAAAGTAGGAAGCAATAGGATTATATTCAAACTTGTTTTAAAATGCAGCAGGATACAATAAGATCTATATTAAAACTTTATTGTTCTAACTCAAACTAATAATCGTTCTTAGTATCAAATAAAATCCTCCAGACATAATATTTAAACACAAGTACACGACACAAAAAAATATTAAGTAACTCAATAACGATAAATAGGGTATATTTTTATGTAGGTATATAAGATTGTACATATTAAGACGGCGCGTTAGGCAAAAACAGCCTTTAGCAAAACACAAATCGCTCGGAATTATGAATAATATGGCTGTACGTTTTTTCACTAGCTTGTTTATCACGAGTGTCAGCGTGACTTTGCTTTCCCATAAAAGTAATTTTATTAATTTTGCTTGATAGAAAAGTCTCCTGAAGTTGCCAGAAAATCTGTATGTCACAATGTTTTATTTTACAATTTTGCACCGTATCTGAATTGCGTTCTTGTTATTTATCAAATCATTATAAAAATGGCACAGTTACAATCAGTTACACTTGCTTAGCTTGGGCTCTAACCTTTTTTATTTTTTTATTTAATAATCCTCTTAAAATAAGTTAAGGCGAGGTACGAATAATTACAAACCAAGGTCAACGAAGATTGCGGAAGTGAGAAGCAAATATAACTTGGGAACAAGAATAAGTGGGATGGCAATTGTGCGCTCACGCCTAATCTGAATCAACGTAAGCGCCAAAACGGAAAAAAAATCATAAAAAATAAGCTATTCCAGGGAATTACATTTAAATCTTCAAATCCCTAATAACAATAATTCCCCGCATATTACAATTAATAGAAAGATCATATTTACTACTACTGCGGTAAAAAAGGAAAAAATATTGGAAAAAAGGGTTGACTTTGGATTTATTTTCTATCGAGAAAATTTTATCCAAACACGTTTTCCTTCATGAAAACCCTAGATTATGCAGTCAAATTACATATACCAGAAATTGATTACGATTTGCCTAGTATTTCCTGAAATACACATGTAAAAAGCACCCCTAATTTATTCATGAGGCGCCTTCTGATTGCCTAGGGCCCGCCCTTAATATCATCATCATCATCATATTCATCTCGTCCTGCTACCCTTCAGCAGGGGTATCGGAATCTCAGTCAGTATACATTTCCTTTTGTTCCAATCTTGGGCCAAAGGTCGTCCCAAAACCACGTAACAAAATACTAGAGGTATATTTGTTCCAGGTGCACGAAGTCCTGGCTCTGCTTGGTCTCAGTGGGGCCGCGCAGACCGTGGTGAGGGACCTCTCTGGAGGTCAGAAGCGACGGCTGGCAGTTGCCCTTGAATTACTCTCAGACCCTTCTCTCATGTTCCTGGACGAACCTACCACGTAAGTCAAGACTTTAGGCCCTAAATTTAGTACTACCCGTTCGCTATAAGTTTGCCGGTGCGTGGAATGCGGTTGCCCTCCCCCACCCGCCAACCGCACCCCTGAGTCGCCCTATCCGCACACCGTTAGCAACGTCATCGCTGACGCGTCGCAGTACTCGCAGTCGGGAGGCGTGATATTTTTATTTATTTATGTGTATTAATGTGTATTTATTGAAATAAAAAACAAAGATTTTGAAATAATGGTTTATTTATAGCAAAGTTTGTACAATACATTGGAAAAAAATCCATGACCCCTGATCCTAATTAGAATTTGGAATATACACTCGTAGGTAAGCTTAACTGGACTAAACTATTTTTATTGTTGTAGATTATTTAATATCGATCGAATGTGTTAAATTTTGCCTAATAAATGTTTTGTAAATGTGTAATATTTCTGCTAACCCTACCTCTGAGTGATGTTACATCGTCACCGGCAAACTTATAGCGAACGGGTAGTAGTATTCCAACGCGTGTTTACTGAGTCTCTGCCTACCCTTCTTGTGAGAAAAACGCGAGAATATCTGTCTGTTACACTTTCACACGGGAACATTTTTTATTGAATGTTAAATGGAATCTCGGTTATGAACGGACGAAGTTTCACTAGCACCAGCTAGTGAATAATACGTCTTAGCACGTTTGCTAGTGTAGTTTACCGTTTTGTAAAATCATTACATTATTTACCTCTTTATGTAAATAAGTAAGGAAAGACGAATACATCGACAATCACGGTGGTTACTTTAAAAAGTATACCAACATAAAGACAGATTTGTCAGTTAAATTACCACTATACATATTAAAGTACCTATAAAATCGATATGTGTGCGATAACTTGTTGTTTAATGTTTAATAGTAGTCAATTTAAAATTGAATAATAATTTACTTCGTATTGCGGGTCATATAACTAAAAGCATTACGTACGAAGCTTGAGGTGTTAACGACATCATATCTCGATCGAACGTTAACTTAACGTTCGATCGAGATGTGACAAAAAGTGGTCAAGAGTGTTCAAATAAAGGTCATTGTCACATGGCTAAGTGCTAACCATTTGTATAAATATAAACAGTATAAAATACTGCAATGCGTACACGCATGTCGCATATGTGTCAAAGAAAACGAGTTGATATGAGTTGAGTTGACTCATCATGCGAATTGAATAGCAAAGTGTGTCACCGATTGTACTTTGTATCGTTCTAATTTCGTGCGTCAGACAGACATCAACATCATGATTTCACCAACAAATTATTCTTTCTATACATAATATGTGCACTAGTGCAGCAATGATTTCGTATTTGTATGGCTTTTTGTCATTGTTTTGTATCAAACAAAAACAGCATCCAGTAAAAAGAAGTTACAGAATCTCAATTGACTTTACTCTTTTTACCAACCGTGCGTCATACCTTAGAATAATAATACGGGTATTATTCGTGGCTACACACATCGGATTCATTTCGACTATATAATGTGTTGATACTATTTCCAGTGGCCTGGACTCGTCATCATCTGCCTCCCTGATAGCATTACTCAATGGCCTGGCCCGAGGTGGCCGCACCATCGTAGCCACCATCCACCAGCCCTCTGCCCTACTCTTTGAGAAGATCGACTCAGTATACTGCCTGGCGGCTGGGCGAACCTTTTACAATGGCTCAAGGGAGAATTTGCTGCCTGCGCTCTCTGAAGCAGGCCTGAAGTGCCCGGCTTACCACAATCCTGCGGATTACTGTAAGAATATTTCATACCGTAGCGTCATGCCTTTTCCCATGTTTATTTATTTATTTATTTATTTTGATTTGTTGATGTTTCACAGCATCTAATTAAAACAATATAAATAACAATAATATTAAACGGGATGGGAAGGCTGAGGCTCAATAACGCCCACTTTTAGCCAGTTTTTATTCAGTGAATAGGTATCATGAATTGTTTTGTAAACTGACGTTTTATCAGCTGCTTTTACCGCCAAATTTAACTTTCGATGATTTCTGCTGTGTACAATGTATGTATACCTACATACATTGAACAGTCTCACGAAGAGAAAACTTATGGAGCTTCAAAACATTTTGGCTTCTTGATTTAGATCACCAACCTTTTTTAATTGTGCTAATGATATTTTGTCAGCTGACTGTTGATTATGTATAATGATTATGTAGGTACCAATAAATACTAATTACCCACTTATCATTCCATTATAAGGAACAGCAATCATAAACAAACTATTATTATTTCAAATACACTTATCACCAGTATAATGTCATTCGGTCACCACAGGAAGTGTAAACGTATGTTTATGGTCGGTTATATATAAGAGATAAGGGTACATGTACATAAAAGTTTTAAAACATTTATTATACAATATCACATTTGAATGCAACATTAGATTATTGGGTATGGCCGCGAACGCACAGGCAGGCGCCTTGCTTAGCGCCTAACCTAGAGCCTAGCGACTCACCTACGAGTAGCTTAGTAAATCGAACGTTCTGGCCCCCAATTCTACAAACGGATGGCATGCTAATTGCTATAGCGATGGCGCAGAAACCCGGTTTGGTTGTAGCTGGCGTGACAAGTCTTGGCGTCTTCGCCAAGCCCAAAACCGGTTTCTGTGCCCTGGCCATAGCAACTGGCATGCCATCAGTTTGAATAATTGGCGCCTAGCGAGTAGCGTAGCGTGTATCGGTGCGGCCGATCGCGATTGCGGTTAATTTGCCTAGTCTACTCAGATTTATAATTTTGTCCGGTCAGCTGTTTGAAACCACATATTCTAATCAATTTTATTAATTAGTACTCAAGTCTTTTCCAGCATGTTCTTATATATGGAGATAAATAATACAATGGACCTTACAATATTGAAGTACGAAACACAAACTAGTCCAGCTCCCAAAATAACGAGAATAGAGCTATTCCAGTACCGCAAAGAAGTCTTTGTAAAACTTAATACATATTAGCCCTAATAATTTCGTCAACTCTGTTGTTTTTGTGCTCTTTTTGTGATGGAAGAACTACAATACGCTATTGGCTCGTACACTGGAATCGTTGTGTACTGGCTGGTTTACATTGTATATAAGCGCGCAAATAGCCATCGTTCAATATAAACCGGCGAAAGCGCGCCAACGTCATCCAAGTTAGATAGATGTCATGTCATTATTGAACACGATGACGTCAGTAGTCTCATAATATTTTTTGTCTGTTGAGTAATCAAACTGATCATGATCAGTGATATCACGCACGGCACCGTGTCGGATCTATTACTTTCGCTACTCTAATGGGAACTGTGTCAGCCACTCCAAGCCCCTCTTTAGCCTTTGAGGTCATATTATAAATATTATATAATAAGGTTTTGCATTAACATTTTTAGATCACTATTTTTATTTTTACTATGAACGGTTTTAGATTTGTGATATCATGTTCTTGTTTTTGTCAAAGTTTGCTGACCTCCTATGACCTCTTATGGTTTGGATGTTTTGAATAGAAAACTAAAACTCTTTTAACTAATTGATTGCCAGTCTCATGATACCGTAAAATAGCCTTCAAAAGTGTAAATACAGTTGTGGTGTCCAATAGGCAGGCAAATGAACTTGGCATGTTTGTTGCTTTATTATCTACTTAGATTGGTTAGGTCAATGAAGATTTGATTGCAGTGAGCTAGCTTGACCAACAGGGGTTGATTAGGACTAAAACGTCAGTAAAATTTTCAGTCATACTAGGTTAGGTTTAGGTACGGTCGCCTGCGTCTTAAAGTATACGGACAGGTTATATAACGAGTGAATCGCTTACACTGCTTGTACGAGTATGTATACTTTTAGGCGCAGACGACCGTACCTCCGTACTCAGAATCATTAAATAACCTATAATAATTCAATGAGAGCTTTTCCGGACCGACCTTGAGCTTTGATGTAAGCATAGAAAGCGTTATCACTAAGCTATCAACATGCTGCGTCTCTATTTCACACAAAAAATGTGAATGACTAAATCATTTATGGTTGCCCAAAAGATATTTTATGACACTTCTTGTATAGGCTGCGCTACCTATCAAGTCGTTTTGTACTACTTACTTATTTTTTTACTGACTTTAAAAAAAAAAACCATACAATCTTGTTACTTAAGAAATCCGTAGTAAATCATTGAACGCCTCTGAGTATGACAGTTATTATGCTAATACCATAAACGATATTTTCCCTATAATTTAATAAACGAGGATTCTTCAGTTTCCTCGTGAGGTTACTCACGTTTTTGATTAATACGCAGCAACGACGCAGAAAGAAGTATTTTTTTAAAGGTTGTTGGTATTATAATTCCGAACAACTTTTACTTTGAAACCGACTATCAACAATTTTAAATATGAATACACCCTGTAGATATACGGAGAAATATTTTCATAAAATTTTCGAACATTACACATCGCATTACGCATAAATCATGCATCGCGTATCGGTCGCATTTTCAATTATTATTATTATTATTATTACCTACTTCTTTTTCATGATTCAAATCTCAGTCACCTCTTACCACATACGGCGGTAGTATACAAAAATATTAATATTATATTGACGTTGACTAAGTAATATGGTATGATTTTAAGGTCAATAAAAAAAATTGAACTTGAACTTTTAACGGCTACTAGAATAAAAAAAGGGACTATACCTCATATGTAAAGTCCTTTCTTCGTTATTAGTACTCTTTATGGCTAATACTAAGCAGCCAGATAAGTATTGTTTGTTTATTTCCAGTAATGGAGCTGGCATCCGGCGAGTATGATGTGGACCTTGTGAAAGCTGCCACTGTCATGAAGAAGTTCAAACCAGAGCCGGCGGCCACCGGTAGCGTTCCTACTATACCAGCATTGCCTTCTATTACTGGTAAATTATTTCTTAATATACATTATGTATAGGAACCAACCAGCATTACCATCTAATCCTCTTTTCTCTTCTTCTTACGCTTTCGGCTAGCTCCCTATGACAGTTGTCACACAACGAGTACTGGATAACTAGCTATACATAGGCATTCTGATACCTCGACTACCTTACTAGGATTTCTGGAAGAGATCTAGACTAGAGATAAGCTCGCCTTTGTATACTTTTGCTAGTATTTCTTGTCCTGTCGAATAGTAGTGTGCAAGAAATTATGTAATTATTAAGTAACTAGGTATCTTGCTTTTTCCCAACTACAAATCAGTGTTATAATTTTGTAACTTCGAATACAGACCTATTTACTTCAGCTTATCCCATAAACTGTTTGTTTATATTTATCGTTTTTATGTAGTTCATGAAATTATTCATAACAATGAATAGATATAATTATGATGGCTTATTGTCCTGTAATTGCCAACGCCGGATGTTGATTGTTCTGGTTTTTCTCATACCAAGAGGAACATTGAATAAAGTAGGACACCTACCTACATAGGTACCATTGTTAGAGCTATTGTATAGGTTTACTGCAGCTGGATGTTGAATTCTCGGTGAACGTATATTAGGACCACACCGTATTGCCCAAAGACCGCTACTAAGGAACCCCTGTACAAAGTTTCATGGCTCTAGGTCCACCGGTTTAGGCTATGCGTTGTCAGCCACGCATTGTATTTGTACCTAGTATTGAGCAGATCTGGTGGCCATATGTGGTCTTCCTGGCCGGCATACACGATCAAGCCTATCGTCAAATCGGCATGACGATTGATTTGACGAACGATTTGATCAAGCCGATTTGACCGTGTTATGGATGGATTTGGCTTGACAAGCACCTTAACCTTTATGGAGTTCTCTATGCAACCCCACATTTACGAGCAATGTTCCACCTGATACTGATATGCTTGTAGCCTCCTCTGTAGGTGTAGGTAGTGCAATCTCCTTTAAAACCTACTGACTGACTTAAATTACAATAATGACATGGGGTACCTTTCATTTTCAGATCTTGCCCTAAACCACATCAAGCCAAAGACACTAAAAAACGCCTCGAAACACCAGCAGTCATACAAAAAAACTATGTACAGACAATCGGGACTGCTACAACAGACATGGATTCTGTTGTATAGAAACTATCTAATGACTACTAGGAATTATGTAAGTACACGTGACTATAAAGTGTAGTCATATTTTAAGGGTTTGGGACATCAATCTCAGCAACTTCCGCTATAAATTTATTTGATCAGAGCGCATTATATTTCACTTCTCCATTCGCGAGCGGTCAGCTGGTTTGTATGGAGAAGTGAAAAATATTCGTAATTCGTAATTTCTTTATTTTACTAACACAAGAATTACACACAGAAAACTTATAATAGATAGACAATGTACAAAGGTAAGCTTATCTCTGACAAGAGATTTCTTCCAGCGAACCATTGGGAAAGGAAAAGGAATATAATAATAATAATAAGTTGCTAGAAGAAGTAAGTTGCTCAGAAGTAAGTTGCTCATCCCTTAAATGTAATTTATTGAGCACCATTTGACAACCGAGATACAGTGTTTTCACTAGTTCGGTTGTCACTGATCCATCCTATTTTACGATAAATGTTCCTAATTAAGTATCTCCTTATTTTAGTTAAGTAGAATCTGTGTAAACCATGTTATCTGTCAATAAACAATTTCATTTCATTTCAATACTTGTGATCATCTGTAATATTTTCCTGTACAACATCTGATTTAATATAACACCACCATAAGTGAATCAGTTTATTCTACACGGACTTAATGTCAAGGTAATATTTTTGATCAGCTTAATTCATCGGTTAAGCGCTGTATAAAAACTTGGGTTTTCCAGACTGGAATAATTTACATACTATTGAGGTAGGCTTTGATTTCTGTAACATTTTCCTGTAGCACATCTGATTATAATTATGCACTGCCTTGATTGAATCGGTATTTAGCCATCAGTAGTACTTAATTGTTAGGTATTAGTAGTTGTTCAAAGTTCTTCTGTCAGAGTCGTTATTGCTTTGTATTCATTGACCACCTTTATGACGATGACAAAGCTTGCACAACTGTGGCATGGTTCTCGCGCCTTCGATACACGGATATCGAGACCTATATTGACAGATTCCCATACAAAATGACTTGATATAGATAGATATGGTGTACATATGAGCATGGGTTCCGTCTCCATGCTATTGGACTTTGGAACAAACTTCCCAGTGCTATCAGGGACAGTCCTTCACTCAACATTTTTAAAAAACGCTTGAAGGAACACTATCTTTCTCCACCTTAATATACCTTAGTATCTATTTATATATTATATTTTGTTTTTTTGTTTTTATATGTATTTATGTATTTACGAGTATTAGTAAGTAGTCTATTATTTTAATATTTATCGTTGTGCACTTATGTAGGTCTACCTTTTATTAAATTATCCTCTCCATCCTAGGTTTGCTGGAAGAGATATCTTATTAGAGATAAGCTCGCCTTTGTACATGTTTTTTCTAATATTAAGTGTCTGTATTATGTTTTCTGTGCAAGAAAGTATTATATCGTAAATCGAATGCGCGAGAATCATGCCACAGATGTCGCGGATTCGAATGCCGGAGACAAATCACAACGAGTAACGTTTCTCCTCCAGTCACTCTTCATGTACCGGGTAGCAGCACACGTGGTCATTGCCCTGCTATTCGGCTACCTGTACCTCGGTGTCGGCAGCGAAGCCAGCAGCGTACTCGGCAACTACGTGTATCTGTACGGGTCGATGCTGCTGGTTGTCTACACTGGGAAGATGTCCGTCACTTTGTCTTGTAAGTGTACCTATATCTAAATGTCTCCTTGTGGTTATTAGGGTTCCGTACCCGAAGGGTGCCAAACGGGACCCTATTACTGAGTCTTTCGCTGTCCGTCCGTCCGTCTGTCACCAGGCTGTATCTCATGAACCGTGGTAGCTAGACAGTTGAAATTTTCACTAAAGATGTATTTCAGTTGCCGCTATAACAACAAATCTTAAAACAAAAGAAATTCAATATTAAGGGAGGCTCCCATACAACAAACGTGATTCTTTTGCTCACAATATATTGAGTATATTATTTACTTAAAAATAAATAAGTAATTAAATAAAATAAATATTTAGGGGGGGCTCCCATACAACATGATTTTTTGCGATTTATAGTAATGGTACGGAACCCTTCGTGAGCGAGTCCGACTCGCACTTGGCCGGTTATTATTCAATCTTCTGTGGCTAAAACGGAACGTTTTCCTATTTATGAGCTACATTCGATTCATACTCATATATTTATTGCGTCATTGCGGTACACTTTTACATATTAATGCTTGAATTTATTTGCGACAATATGAGCGTCGTCGGTGGTCTTTGTGGTGTATGAGATGCTGGTTCAAATCCGTCTCCTGTTATGCAAAATGGAGTATTTAAAAACTGGCTAAAACTGTGTACTGTGCTTCTGTCTCACCGTGTGGAAAAATCGTAAAATTTCACGCTCCATGATGTATGCATGGGTATTAATATTATGTCTGAATGTTTGTTTGCACTCATTCCAGTTCCCCTGGAGATGCACATTTTGCGAGCAGAACACTTCAATCGGTGGTACAATTTGGGGCCTTACATCGTATCTATACTGGCTGTGGAGCTACCCTTCCAGGTGAGGATATTATAATATGGTATATTAAGACGGCGCCCTAGGCAAAAACAGCCTTTAGGAAAACACAAATCGCTCGGAATGATGAGTATTATTGCTGTACGTTTTTTCACTAGCTTGTTTATCACGAGTGTCAGCGTGACTTTGCTTTCCCCTAAACGTAATTTTATTAATTTTGCTCGATATAAAAGACTCCTGAAGTTGCCAGAAAATCTCTGTCACAATTTTTTATTTTACAATTTCGCACCGCATTTGAATTTGTGTTCTTGTTATTTATCTAATCATTATAAAAATGGCACAGTATGTTCCTCACTGAGACTTGCTTAGCTTGGCTTTAATATTTTTTTATTTAATTTCCTCTAAAAATAAATTATGGATGAAATTCTAAGTCTTGATTGCCCAGGGCCCGCCCTTAAGGTGCATGACTACGGTCTTCGTGAGTTTTCTCGCTTGAACCACTTCTTCGGTGGTGGACTGGGTCGACGACTTAACTTATTCCCGACGCCAAACAAGGACTATTAATGTATGAAGTAAACTCGTAACCTGCTTAGTTACACTGCAGACGAATACCCTTGATGTCAATTCAATTCAATTCAATTATTTATTGCAATAATTTAAACAGTTACATTAAAAGAAAACACATGTACAAAGGCGAGCTTATCTCTAAAAAGAGATCTCTTCCAGCAGACCAGGCGTGAAAGGAAAAAATATATAATGAAAGGGTAGGCAGTGCACAATAACAAGTTTAAATAAAATAAAAACGAAAAAATACTAAATACAGAAGAACTACTACTATACATACTGATAAACATAAACTACATACACTTTACATATAATAAATATACATACAATGACTTTTACGAAAGAGAGAGGTAGTGCTCTTTAATACGTTTCTGTTGTCATAATAATCTGCTAAGCCCGGGTCTCTCATGGACATGACACGAATAAACAGTCAGATAAAAAAAAACACACTTCATGCACGTGTGAAATATCAAAAGCCTCAGCTGATACTAACGATGATAAAGGATCTCTAGTTGCGACAATTCGTAGACTATAGAAGACATTTTAATTCCAGATGTTATCCTGCGTCTCCTACGTCGTGCTTTCCTACTGGCTAACTGACAACCCCTTAGAGCCTACCAGAGCGACCCTGTTTCTTGCCACCATCGTCGCTACGTCATTGTGTGCTCAGGCTTGGGGATACTTCTTGGGATCGACTACGCCAACGAAGGTAGGTCACATACAAACAAGTATTTAGAAATAGACAACATAAACATACGTCACGCCGTTTCCCATACGGAGTGGCAGAGCTCTTAAGATAAATAATTGAAACAAAAAGTAAACTTTAGAGAAAACCGACTTCCACAAACCCTATTTGATTAGTTTGAGTTTAATGCAGACTGTAACCCCTTATCCCCTTGGGGAATTAATTTTGTCAAATCCCATATCGTCCCATATAATTATATGAAAAAATAATAATCTAATAGTTATTTTTAGGGTTCCGTACAGAAACAAGGACCCCTTATAGTTTCGTCAAGTCTGTCTGTCCGTCCGTCCGTCCGTATGTCACAGCAACTTTATTCCAAAAATATTAAGACTACACAGTTGAAACTTGGTACGTAGATGTATTCTATGAACCGCTTTACGATTTTTATACAAGAACTGAAAAGAATAAAAATTTAAGGGGGTTTCCCATACATGAAACTGAAACCAAAAATATATTTTTTCATCAAACCTACATGTGTGGGGTGTCTATAGATAGGTCTTCAAAAATGAAGTTGAGGTTTCCAAAACCATTTTTCCTCAAAGTCAATCTTTAAAGAGACAGCCCATCCAAAATGGAAAAAATTGTGTCCCCCCCCCCTCTAACTTTTAAAGTAAGAGAGTGATTAATCTATAAAAATATATGCTGTGTATCTCAATATAAACTTTCGATGAAAATTGCTTTGAACAAAATATAATGAGCAGTTTTTAAGATATAAAACATTTATTAAAACTGCTAACTTTGACATTCATACAAAGACTATGAAAAACAAAGTTACAACACAAAAATCGAGTCTAATAATTACATGATACTACGGAACCCTTCATGGGCGAGTCCGACTCGTACTTGGCCACTTTTACCTAAAACGAGTTATTCCAGGAGTTCTATATGGAACGCTGGTATGGTTCTTATGTGTGAAAATCAGTAATCAAAATATCTAAAAATTTAGTGTTGGAACATTTTAAAAATCATCAGCGGTTTTTGTGTAATTTGCAAAAACACACTTTTTTGTACTTTTCGCACTTTTTGCGCGCTGCAGTTTACGCCATTATATACTTTATTTTATCATATTTCTTTTATAATTTGTGAAAATTTCAACCAACACAAATCCAGTTGCTAATTTTAGCGTTACCAGGTACCTTAATAAGCTACTCGCTAGGCTCTAGGTGCTTTCGAGTACGGGTCCCCAAAAACTGATTTGTTTACTGTACATTCCAGATAGCCGTATTCCTGGGCCCTGTCCTAGCGTGCCTGTTCTCTGTGTTCGGTTTCTGTCTCGCTCTGTCCGACACGCCCAAGCCCTTCCGGTGGCTGCACCACATCTCCTACTTCCGGGCTGGCTTCCACGTGGCTGTTCACTCGGTGTACGGCTTCAATAGGACCAAGATGCACTGCAATAAAGGTGACTTTGGTTTGAAAACTGTTAAAGTACTCGAACGTCCGTCCAAAGTCCCACCCACGTACCCACGTAGAGATAAAGTTCAAAATCTATTGAAAAAACAGACAAAACATCGCGGTCTTTTATGGACGCTGGACGTTTGAGTATGGTATTGCTAAGCATTGCGTGATATCGTTGATCTAGAGATTAGAAGCTGTCAATTTCAATGAGTCAGTGAAGGAGAATGTTACAAGATGAGTTCGTAAAATATCTAAACATTACTAATTACATTGCCGCACGACACGTGCCCCTACCCTAGGATACCCTGTGCTATGGCACAGGTTATGGGAACCTAAAAAAGCGACTTCACATACAAACAACCAAGACTTTTTTTCTTGTTTCCCAGCCGGGATTTGAACCCGATATATGAGACCTTAATTTTGATATCGATGTTGTCTATGTAACTTAGTATGTACTACATATGTCGCATTTATTTTGCTTCCCTATTAAAAGTCTTCAACGTACCTACCTACACTCGGCATATTATAACTAATATAGGTACGATGTCCTCTTCCAGAATACTGTCACTACAAGACGCCGAGCAAATTCCTCACCGAGATGGACATGGAACATATTGACGTGGGAGGAAACCTGACTCTGGTGGTTTGTACGACGGTGCTGATGCATCTGTTGACATGTGCTGCGTTGTGGTACCGCCTCAACAAGAGATAAACACATGGGCCTACTTCTCAGAGGAACCTAAGATCATATAAACTTCAAAGGCCTACCAAAGCCTAAAGTAGATTGCAAATAATTAAGTAGAGATAATATGGCGCGCTTCGCCTCAGGTCGGTGAGACAGCGTGTCTATGGCGACCTTGTGGCATTGCGATCGAGGCTGTGCTTCCCAAGTGAAAGGTCCCGGGTTCGAATCCTGGTGGGGAAGAAGAAACAATGATCCCCAGGTCTTGGCTTGGATATGTACTTATTTGTGATGTTGCTAATTCAGGTTCTCTCGACACAGGGTGTCCTAGTGTAGAACCAGAAGCAGTGTATGTTTCTTTGTAAATGTTATGAATTGGTAGTGGACGGGCGCGCCCTGATATCGTAGTTAATCTCGTAGAATGAGTGATTTTAGGAATCTCAGAACGTTAAATCATCAATCTAACTGCAGAGGAATAAATATTAGAACTATCACAATATCTGCGTACCTTTAATGGAATATCAACGTAACACCAATAAGTCACAATCTGGGTGCCCAGATAGTGTGAATTGTTACTAGACAACATTTGACTTATTGCTAGATAGAAATAATTATGTTTGTAGATTGATCATAAAAAAGTAGTTATATTTCGTGTGTGAGTTTTCAACTCGCTTGATTTGGACTTAAAAATCTCTTGACTTTGATGACGGCATTCGTTAAAAACTAGATACTTAAGTACTACTACGAACAACCTTGGGGGTGACAACGCTAAATACCATACGCATGACCTAACTTAACTTGTATAAATGTCCTTGAATCATTTAGATTCTTAATTTTTAGGGAGTACAAACTGTCGTATGCTTCGAGCTTGCCGCTAAGTGCGGTGCGAGCAGGGCTAGTCGGCGGCAAAGTCAAAGCCGACAGCTAGTATGAATACTAATACACTTCAATACATAGCTGAGAACACCAAAGAATGATAGTTTCTTTAGTATAGTCACTTTATCGCGTAACCGATTGGCTGTTTTTATATAAGTGTCGTGGACCGTAATTATCGTTGAGTAAGGGACAGAATTAGTAGCGCCTGGATCGATTTTACGATTTTTGTGTCACACGAATAAGATTTACGTCATTCGCGTGACGTGAAATAGACCCACGAACGGTGTTACGCACGCTGCAAACAGCGTCGCAAGCGTTACGAATCTTCTACGAGGGTCGATCTCACGAATGTTTATGTCACACGAATAAGATTCATTCCACCCGTGAAATCGACCCGCATACACTCTTTAGCCAGACTGAAAGCTAAATGGACAATGATTAATAATTTTATATTTTGATTAGTTGCTTGTCGTGCTGATTTCTACCGCCAGCCATATAACATAATCATAATTAGCATTCTCGTCATGTACTCGCTACTAAGAAATTTGGCAGCCAAATTAAATTTCCGGGGCGGCTTGCACCGCCCTTCTTACTTTTGCCCCCGTTCTAAGTGAATGCTGGGCACGCCCATGAGCGCTAAGCTCTAGCCGTCACTTTCCTACGATAAAATAACCGTCCACGAAACAAATATAAAAACAGCCCTTGAATCTCAATACAATGCCATGTTAATTGTTCTGTAAAAATATTTAGATATTCATCTTCGTAATTTTCTAAAGGGTGACAATTTCTGTAACCCGTAAGTATTATTTTATGTATTTATGACTGACGTACAAAATAGATACCTAAGATAAAACAATTTTTACTACGCAGACAATCTGTTAAGGGTTGTTTGTCAAAAATAACGTTTATTTACGCGTTATTACAGCCGTATTCGCGAACTCAAATCCACAGCAAAAGCGACGCAATGTCAAACTGACTTTTAATTAACGTAAGCAGTAGATATCGGAACGCTCCCTTTGCACGGTCGATTTGAGTACCTATTGAATAAAAGGACTGGTTTTACCATATTCACACTGAGTTTATTATATATGCTAGGCCTTGCTAGGAGATATGGTTCCATAGGCCACACAGATACTTTAAACAGTCATCATTTGCTAATAGGTGATTATAGGCGCTTGTAATGTAAATACGCCCGTATGTGAGATGTAAAAGTGCTAATGACATCTCGAATGCGTGCTTACTATATTAATTAGACTTGCATTTTATGTTTTAGTATTTACTGGTAACTCGGTAAGAGTCAGAAAAAAAATAGCTCAATCCTATTTCTGAATTTAACTGGGTTAAGCGAGGTGCAAAATTGTTGCAAAGTGCCAGTGTAGCTAATTACCTATCATTTTATTTTATATTTTTAAGTGTTAAAAAAAATACTATTTTATTATGTCGTTATGATTTCTTGATGATATTTTACCGAAACTGTGGTTATAATACTAGTATTCTTTGACATGAATAGTTGATTTAAGATTTGTACCTATCATCACTATAATTTTATTGTCTTATATTTTATTGTAAAGTTCCCTGTCCTTAATTTATCGTTTTGTGGTCTTTTAGCGATAAGTATAGATCTTAGGTAGACTGATGCAGTTCTAGCTCGTGTATTAAGACGGCGCCTTAGGCAAAAACAGCCTTTAGCAAAACACAAATCGCTCGGAATGACGAGTATTATTGCTGTATGTTTTTTCACTAGTTTGTTTTCACGAGTGTCAGCGTGACTTTGCTTTCCCATAAACGTTATTTTATCTGGGTGCACGGCAGTGCACCACCAAGTCGAGCAAGCACAGCCGTACCATCCTTTTCTCGAAGCAATTCAGGCCATATTCGACCCCCCTAAAACTTCGTTGTGGATAAAACAAGAAGCCTGATTTTTCTGTTACTAATTAGGCCTTATATCAACACGATATATTTTTTTTTTTATTCAATTTGAACCAGTAGTTTAAGAATTGTAACATGTCAAAGTTTCCTCATTTTGTCACTGACTGACTGACCGATCATCAAAACTCCCAGGCACTTCTAGCAGACATAGAACCTTCAAATTTGGGATATAAATAGTAATTAGTATTCTTATCAAGGGAAAACTTAAACATTTCAAGCTTATGTTATAGTTTTCCAGAAAACCCATCTGCATCAATAACTTTGTAATCTTATATAAAATGTATAGGATTACAAAGTTACATTTGCAGTTTATGAATCATTGAATGCCCCTAGGAAAATATGCCTTTACAAACAAGATTCTATAAACATATTATGTAATACATACATAATATCACGCCTGTTTCCTAGAAGAGGGATACGTACATCCACCAGGGACCACCACTTACCACGGTCCAGGCATACATCCCTCGTTTCCTTTGGTTACCATTATGCTTAAATTATATATTACTAGCTGACCCGGCAAACGCTGTTTTGCCATATAAATAATTATAACACTTAGGGGTATGAAAAATAGATGTTAGCCGATTCTCAGACTACGAAGACAAACACTGTGACACGAGAATTTTATATACAGGGTGTAACAAAAAGGGTTTAACTCCCGAATGTATGTGGTTACTATGGGACCAACTTGATCAGAGCAACTTGATTTTTCACTTCTCCATATAAATCAGCCGAGCGCCCAGACCGAAATGTATGGGGAAGTGAAAAATCAAGTTGCTCTAATCAAGTTGGTCCCATAGTAAAAGTTGCTCAGAATGATGTCCCAAACCACATACATCCGGGAGTTAAACCCTTTTTGTTACACCCTGTATATATGTGTGATGTACATTCCCGACAAAATGCTTCAAATATAATAAAACTATTCAATCAATAGAACAAATTGCGTTCTAATGCGACGGGAGTGGTAGCAGATTAATCCAATTGCTCGATAGATGGCGCTGCCTGTATTTTAACTCACGCTATGGTTTGAAACCGTCGCTAGCTTAAGTAGCGGAGTTGCTCGCCAGCGATTTCAACTAGTTGTTGATAATTTTTGTATCTGCATTAATTATTATATTTACTAACTATTTGGATTTGTTCATCTAGCACATTTGCCAGAACTAGTAGTCGCAATGGATTCGGAAATAGTGTATGTGAATGACCAACCATGCCCACACCGGATTGTACGGATACCTGGCGATGGGTCGTGTTTGTTTCATTCTTTGTCATTCTCTATGTATGAGAATATTGAGTCGTCGTATGAGATTAGACTTGCTATAGTCGAGTATGTGGTAGCACATTGGGAAGAGTTCCAAGTTTATACTTGTGACGAGCACGGAGACCCCTACATTAACGCTATGTTTTTTATTGTTATTGTAAAAGTACCAAAGGTACCAAATTTTAAAAAGTAGAACTTTACAAAAAGAAGTGAGATCCCATCAAAAACATCCTGTAAAAAATACCAAGTCTCGCAGCTCTGTGATTCTACCGTAAAAAGTTGTGAGATCCATGTTATACCAAGTCGGTTAACTGATTTAGTCCCTACTTAAGGGGCCTTCTGTCTTAAGTTAATACGTAAGATATTTTCATATCTATATTCAAATCTTTTACTTTTTAAATAAAAATATCGACTTGGCCATCGCATGAAGACACAATGTATCTTCGAAATCATATCTACATTATATTAGGTTGTTTAGAGTATAAATGCGTTCTACACGATTAAAACTTGGTTCCAAAACTAATATATGTATACCTTTAACAAGCGGCAACAATAGAAAATGGAAGACTAGTGCAACAAAATTACTAATGCTCTAGTTATTTTCAGTCCATTAAATTCCAGTACCTTTCACTTCTTTATGCATTCGGAAGGAATTTGATGAAAAACCAGGTTTCTGGCTCTTAGTTCTGTGTGATAGATAACGTATTTGTATATATTTATTACACGATACATGACAGGACATAAAAACAGAAATAACATGTACCAAGGTCAGCTTATCTCTAAATAGAGATTTCTTCCAGCAGACCCTGGTTGTAAAGGACTAAACAAACTAAGCATGCGATGGCCAAGTCGATATTTTTATTTAAAAAGTAAAAGATTTGAATATAGATATGAAAATATCTTACGTATTAACTTAAGACAGAAGGCCCCTTAAGTAGGGACTAAATCAGTTAACCGACTTGGTATAACATGGATCTCACAACTTTTTACGGTAGAATCACAGAGCTGCGAGACTTGGTATTTTTTACAGGATGTTTTTGATGGGATTAATTTTGCTCGATAGAAAAGCCTCCTGAAGTTGCCAGAAAATCTGTCTGTCACAATGTTTTATTTTACAATTTCGCACCACATCTGAATTTGTGTTCTTGTTATTTATCTAATCATTATAAAAATGGCACAGTATGTTCCTTGCTTAGCGTGGTTTGAACCTTTTTTTACTTTTTTTATTTAATTTCCTCTAAAAATAAGTTAAGGATGAAATTCTAAGTTCTGATTGCCTAAGGCCCGCCCTTAAGTACTTCTTGACATACTATAAGCATAGTGACGTGTACTTAAAATACCTTCTATCTTCTTGCCTGATCCTGCGGAAAGTATAACTTATATAATTATGTATATGGTATTTCTGAATCTGATCGGACGTTATGTAGGTAGGTAGTGTAATAAACTTAATACTTATACTTTGTCAAGAAATGTTAGACATTAAATGATGGCAACATTTGCAGCTTACTGCTTGTTTTCTTTAATGACATACTATTTGGTTTGTCAATCAAAACACGCAGTGGTGCTCCAATATGTCACATATGTTGCCATTATTTTTTTCGTCTAGCGTTTCTTGACAAAGTATAAGTATTAAGTTGTAAGAACTTGAAATTGTTCAATGAGACACTTTCTGAGCTGGAAGACACCCCACCTTTTCCCGTGCCTGAAGAATGTAGTATGAGTAGAGGATACATAATGTGGTATGAGTAGAGGATACATAAATCTTTTCTTTTTGTAATGTGGGTAAAGTATCGATAGCGAATTAGGTAGTTGGAAGCAAAGATAAATATATAAGAATATGAATTATTTCATGCCAATTATCTCGAGAACTTTAGGGTTAAATAAGTTTTCACTTACGGGTACCAGTCAGTCTTAAAGTCTACAATTATTGTCTTTCTCCCAGAGACTACTGCTTCCTCCACATTCATCATGCGCAAAAGAAAACGAAAGGTTTTTCAGCGCTATTTTATAAAATGGCTTTTGAAAAAAAAAGAAGCTCATAAAGTCTGATTCTCATTACATTATCTGACTGATCTGATGACAACCATCATCTCGAATCTGGACCATAGGATCAACTAAATGCCTGCACACCGACAGGAAAAGTAAAATATGACAGTTTTTTTAATTTAATGCCTTTTAGCTTTAAGAAAACAAAAAATTACAAACTTTTGACAAATTAAAATGTGAAACAAAATAAACTTTTTTTCTAATTTTATTCTTTCATTTTCAAGGAATGAGATATCCTGTTAAGCGTAAAGGGGAGTTTTCTTTTCATCCTGACAAACCAGCCAAGAGTGGCGAGGGTTCCGAACAAATCACTTTTGTGATGTTTTGAATTTGTTTGAATTACAACATGTAAGATTAAGCCATACTCCACCACGCTGGCTCAGTGCGGGTTTGACGGAGGGGACTTGGGCTGGTGGCTGTCAGAACTTCTCAAGCTTCGCTGTTATACATCTGACACATATTTACGACTACTATTACTACCGAGTATCGATAGTAACCTGGACCTACCAACGCTTGTCATCCGAAACTCCCAAATAGAAACGGAAAAACATCTATATTCTGGCCGCTGAGAGAATGCGGTCCTCACACATGGACTAGACATGTGTCAGGATCGCATTCTCTCAGCGGCCAGAGAGTGAGAATCTCGATGTGACTTTGTCTCAATCGATAGTTTTCGATGTGCAAACAGAATACCGCTAGGCCACTGAGGTACACTGGGTACACAACATAGGGTCGCCAATGAAAAAAAACTCCCCTCAGGAAATTTACCCGATCATATACACCCACGGTAGCGTAAGGACAATCCAGTCCTTGGAACAATATTGACATTAAAATTATAAAAAAAAAAAAAATGACATTAAAATTATTTTGACAGTGGGTACCAAGACGTCAATGAATGTCTAATTTTTGACGTTGGTACCCACTGTCAAACTAATTTTAATGTATTTTTTTTTTTTTTACAAAAAAAATAAAAAAAATGGCTGCAGCCAGCAGGTTAATATATTATTATTTTTTTATAAGTAAATTATTTTATTATTATTTTTATTTTTCTGAGGGGATATTCCCAAAATATGGTCAGCACACTGAGAAAAAAAAGCTACTTAAGAAACCCAAAATCGTAAGTAACTTGCAATATGCTACTTACTACGGGTGCAGAATACTTAATATTGCTCCCGCATACTGCTTAGTGGTGCAGCACAATGACGCGTTTATGTGCAGCACAATGTTCCGTACGGACATTGCAATTTTATACGTATAATGTCAGCGCATACGTAAGAAGTATGTTACATCTTTATAATAAGTAGTTATCAAAGCAATGCGTACGTAAGTAGAAATCACCATTATCCATACATGCACTGGTACCATATTGAGTTCTTTATAAGTACGCCTCCTACTTACATAAAAGCTTTTGATACGTAATATCCTTAGCTTTACGAAAGATACGTAGAGAAGATATGCAACAACATTACACGTATCCCGTCTACTTTGTAGATAGCTACACGGTAAAGCTACGTTTATTAAATAGCCCGAGAAAAAATGTATAGATGTTTCGCGTAGGTACTTAAACGATACACTGAGTTGCGTTGCTACGTACAATAAGCAGATAAAGTCATTATAAGTATAAGTGAAGGTAGTATAATGTGATACGACCTACGGTTACAGATGTCGGAACTACGTCTATATACGTAACCGAGATTATATAAGGACTCAGTCTAGTGACACAAGGATGCTAACTACGTACTATATAGGTATTTATAGTGCCATGAAGCATAACGAAGCTGAGTCATTATACGTACGCGGCCTACTGCTGTGGGTGTTAAAGCTACGTCTATTAAGTACCCAACACCATTACATAAGGGCCCAGCCTACTGATACAAGCACGTTACCTACGTACTATACGTATACAGTGCCATGAAGCATAACGAAGCTGAGTCATGACACGTACGCGACCTACTGCTGTGGATGTTAAAGCTACGTCTATTAAGTACCCAACACCATTACATAAGGGCCCAGCCTACTGATACAAGCACGTTACCTACGTACTATACGTATACAGTGCCATGAAGCATAACGAAGCTGAGTCATTATACGTACGCGGCCTACTGCTGTGGGTGTTAAAGCTACGTCTATTAAGTACCCAACACCATTACATAAGGGCCCAGCCTACTGATACAAGCACGTTACCTACGTACTATACGTATACAGTGCCATGAAGCATAACGAAGCCGAGTCATTACACGTACGCGACCTACTGCTGTGGATGTTAAAGCTACGTCTATTAAGTAGCCAACACCATTACATAAGGGCCCAGCCTACTGATACAAGCACGTTACCTACGTACTATACGTATACAGTGCCATGAAGCATAACGAAGCCGAGTCATTACACGTACGCGACCTACTGCTGTGGATGTTAAAGCTACGTCTATTAAGTAGCCAACACCATTACATAAGGGCCCAGCCTACTGATACAAGCACGTTCCCTACGTACTATACGTGTACAGTGCCATGAAGCGTAAAGATGGCAAGTCATTATACGTATGCGGCCTACTGCTGTAGATGTTAAAGCTACGTCTATTAAGTAGCCAACACCATTACATAAGGGCCCAGCCTACTGATACAAGCACGTTCCCTACGTACTATACGTATACAGTGCCATGAAGCGTAAAGATGGCAAGCCATTATACGTATGCGGCCTACTGCTGTAGATGTTAAAGCTACGTCTATTAAGTAGCCAACACCATTACTTACGGGACCAGCCTACTGATACAAGCACGTTACCTACGTACTATACGTATACAGTGCCATGAAGCATAACGAAGCCGAGTCATTACACGTACGCGACCTACTGCTGTGGATGTTAAAGCTACGTCTATTAAGTAGCCAACACCATTACATAAGGGCCCAGCCTACTGATACAAGCACGTTCCCTACGTACTATACGTGTACAGTGCCATGAAGCGTAAAGATGGCAAGTCATTATACGTATGCGGCCTACTGCTGTAGATGTTAAAGCTACGTCTATTAAGTAGCCAACACCATTACATAAGGGCCCAGCCTACTGATACAAGCACGTTCCCTACGTACTATACGTATACAGTGCCATGAAGCGTAAAGATGGCAAGCCATTATACGTATGCGGCCTACTGCTGTAGATGTTAAAGCTACGTCTATTAAGTAGCCAACACCATTACTTACGGGACCAGCCTACTGATACAAGCACGTTACCTACGTACTATACGTATACAGTGCCATGAAGCATAACGAAGCTGAGTCATTACACGTACGCGACCTACTGCTGTGGATGTTAAAGCTACGTCTATTAAGTACCCAACACCATTACATAAGGGCCCAGCCTACTGATACAAGCACGTTACCTACGTACTATACGTATACAGTGCCATGAAGCATAACGAAGCCGAGTCATTACACGTACGCGACCTACTGCTGTGGATGTTAAAGCTACGTCTATTAAGTAGCCAACACCATTACATAAGGGCCCAGCCTACTGATACAAGCACGTTCCCTACGTACTATACGTGTACAGTGCCATGAAGCGTAAAGATGGCAAGTCATTATACGTATGCGGCCTACTGCTGTAGATGTTAAAGCTACGTCTATTAAGTAGCCAACACCATTACATAAGGGCCCAGCCTACTGATACAAGCACGTTCCCTACGTACTATACGTATACAGTGCCATGAAGCGTAAAGATGGCAAGCCATTATACGTATGCGGCCTACTGCTGTAGATGTTAAAGCTACGTCTATTAAGTAGCCAACACCATTACTTACGGGACCAGCCTACTGATACAAGCACGTTACCTACGTACTATACGTATACAGTGCCATGAAGCATAACGAAGCCGAGTCATTACACGTAAGCGACTTACTGCTGTAGATGTTAAAGCTACGTCTATTAATTAGCCAACACCATTACATAAGGGCCCAGCCTACTGATACAAGCACGTTCCCTACGTACTATACGTATACAGTGCCATGAAGCATAACGAAGCCGAGTCATTACACGTACGTGACCTACTGCTGTGGATGCCAAAGCTACGTCTATTAAGTAGCCAACACCATTACATAAGAGCCCAGCCTACTGATACAAGCACGTTACCTACGTACGATACGTATACAGTGCCATGAAGCTTAACGAAGCCGAGTCATTACACGTACGTGACCTACTGCTGTGGATGCCAAAGCTACGTCTATTAAGTAGCCAACACCATTACATAAGGGCCCAGCCTACTGATACAAACACGTTCCCTACGTACTATACGTATACAGTGCCATGAAGCGTAAAGATGGCAAGTCATTATACGTATGCGGCCTACTGCTGTAGATGTTAAAGCTACGTCTATTAAGTAGCCAACACCATTACATAAGGGCCCAGCCTACTGATACAAGCACGTTCCCTACGTACTATACGTATACAGTGCCATGAAGCGTAAAGATGGCAAGTCATTATACGTATGCGGCCTACTGCTGTAGATGTTAAAGCTACGTCTATTAAGTAGCCAACACCATTACTTACGGAACCAGCCTACTGATACAAGCACGTTACCTACGTACTATACGTGTACAGTGCCATGAAGCAAACGAAGCCGAGTCATTACACGTAAGCGACCTACTGCTGTAGATTTTAAAGCTACGTTTATTAAGTAGCCAACACCATTACATAAGGGCCCAGCCTACTGATACAAGCACGTTACCTACGTACTATACGTGTACAGTGCCATGAAGCAAACGAAGCCGAGTCATTATACGTACGCGGCCTACTGCTGTAGATGCCATAACTACGTCTATTAAGTAGCCAACACCATTACATAAGGACCCAGCATACAGATACAAGCGTTACCTACGTACTATACGTATACAGTGCCATGAAGCAAACGAAGCCGAGTCATTATACGTACGCGGCCTACTGCTGTAGATGCCATAACTACGTCTATTAAGTAGCCAACACCATTACATAAGGACCCAGCATACAGATACAAGCGTTACCTACGTACTATACGTATATAGTGCCATGAAGTTATAAATTAGTAATTCTCGGGTGATACATGTCACTTGTATAAAGGGAGTCCCCCTTTAATTAATGAAATCTCGTGTGGTTCATTATTTGTTGCTATGGCGGCAATAGATATACAGATTCTGTGAAAAATTCAACTCTCTACCTATTACGGTTAATGAGCTACAGCCAGCATCATATAACAGATCGTACCATGCCTACGTTTATAATTTGAACTACATAATTATGTCATGTCATGTCATGCCACTTAGCCCAATTTAACTAACAGGCGAATTGGTAATAGAATAACTTTAGTATAATCGTGTTGAAAAATGGAAGACCACTAACTATATCATAATTATTTTAATGGGTTATTAGTATTGTCCCACGGTACAACATTCACTATCAAACCGATTTGATTAGACCATCTTTATTGTTCACTTCTCCATACTAATTGTACGACTGAACGAGATAGTAGGCATGGCGCGATCTGTTGCATGTGCATGGGATTCCATAAACTAGACATTGCGATACTTATAGTGAACAGTATCATAAAAGCAACAAAGCGTGTTAGCCTAGGCATTTTGTGACCAAATCATTATGGTCACCTACTCAAACTTTGTATGAGAGAATATTATTTTTGATAGTACTCGCATTATATGGTACTGTTTTACTGATAAATATATATGTTATTTGAATGGGATTCAGTTGACGAAGAAATACATCCTTTACTCCTCCTCCTCCTATTATACCTAGTTATGATCCAGTCGACAGGTTGGCGAAAGTGGGGTTAGGTGGAAAAAGGTCGGAACTTAATGAAACTTAGGGATAACGTTCAGGAATGGTTAATTAACATTTTCTCAAGTTTTGGACTTTGAGGTTGAGGAGCCTGCGCGAAAAAAGGAGCCCCTGGGAGGAAACTACAAAAATTTCGTCCTTAATAACAACAATATTTCATCATAATTCGGCTATAGTAGAAGAAATAATTCCTGCATTTTTGGGCATATTTGAGCGAATTTTGATACATATAATTTTATTCGAAGCACCATATATCGGTAACGAATTGACATACAAACATGTTTACATAGTCATATCGATGTAATTATAGGAAATTTAACGCTCTATTGTTATTGAGAAAAACCGGAGTAAGGCCGAAACTTTTGCTGCCTCCCCTCCCCCTCCTTTTTTCGCGCAGGGTCTTGAGAAAATGTTAATTAATCATTCCTGAACAACATCCCAAAGTTTCATTAACTAATCTAACCTTTTTCTATCTAAAAGTACCTGCCGACTGAGATATTAGGGCAGTAACAGCGTTTAAAATAGCGTTTCTTTCGCGCGGCCACGAGCCCCTTGGTAGTGAAGTGTTTTCGTTTAGATTACTGTGCCAATTTATAAAATATTTATTATTTATTATTATTTAGTGACATTTGACTTTTCGATAGTTTCCTATCGAGAATTTGTTCGTGCTCGGGCCTCTGGTGATATTTGATACCTACTCTCGTTAGTGATTAGTTGACAAATTCACCGACCAAACCTGAGACCACTTTTGACTGTCTAACTTAAGCCGTGTCTCCTGCTCCAAAAAATAACAAAACAATCTAACAAAACATGTTTGCCAAACATTTCAGTCTCCTGCGACTTTTACAAACACGAACACGTTTTATTGTACGCGCAATTCTTCCCCTTACCTATCATCTCCGTCTCCTACCCAACATGGTTTGCTGGAAGAAATCTCTTATTAGAGATAAGCTCGCCTTTGTACATTTTTTTTTTCCTATGTTAAGCTATTTTTACTGTCATGTGAGTACAATAAAGAAATTACGAATTACGAACATCAAATGTTCGCAATCAACGATGAAATGAACGTTCCCACCGGATAACACGTTTGCATGTTTGAGCTAACAAAACAGTTAGGCCACGCCCATATTTTGTTAGATGTTTTATGTTTGCTAACACCTAACATCAAACATCTAACAAAATATGGGCGTGGCCTAAGGTGCGTCTCCTGCGACCATGTTTTATGTTTGCTAACACCTAACATCAAACATCGAGCAAAATATGGGCGTGGCCTAACTGTTTTGTTAGCTCAAACAAGCAAACATGTTATCCGAAGCGGACGGAAAACATCCCCGCGTTTAGGGAATCCAATCCCGCAAACGCGGGATCCCACATTTGCGGGATCCCGCAACTTTTTTGCGGGACTGAAAGTGAGGGATTGGGCATGCGGGATCCCGCAGGTCTGCGAGATTGAAAATACTGAAATACTACATTTTCCGATATTTTTGCCTTGTGCGTGTATCCGAACGCGCCCAATACCAATATTATGCTACTATCACAGGGGATTCCCACGACACAAGCCAGCATTATGTGCCTACGAGGCACGGGGATTACCCTCACAGCATCGCGAAACACTTCCAAAAAAAAAATTTCATTAAAAATCAACAATTTGTGTATAATTATGAATAAAATATACCTATATACTTACTTATAATCTTATTATTCTTTATTTTCAATAACACTTCATGAATTCATATATTTTAGTGACATTTAGGACAATTTAGGGCTATTTAGAGTAAAATCATAAAATATTTTGTCAATCCCGCAAATCCCGCGGGATCAGCGGGATCGATGACCTAGATCCCGCGGGCTTGCGGGATTAAGGTTTTGGTGCGGGATTGGATTCCCTACCCGCGTTCGCCTTGAGGAGGGGTGGGAACGTTTATTTCATCGTTGCTTGCGAACATTTGATGTTCGTGTTTGTAAAAATCGCAGGAGACTGAAATGTTTGGCAAACATGTTTTGTTAGATTGTTTTGTTATTTTTTGGAGCAGGAGACACGGCTTTGGATAATCTGGCCGAGAAGTGGAAACGCCGACTACCTACGTACCTACTAATACGTATACAACAGTGCCACGATGTGTAAATATGCCGAATCATTATACGTACGCGGCCTACTGCTGTTGATGTCATTGCTACGTCTATTACGTAGCCAACATCATTACATAATGACCCAGCCTACGTACGGTACGTAGTCAGCTTACTTAAAATAACGGTCAAGAGAAAAAGGTACATAGTAACCTAATGTTGCAAACTTAACGAATTTCCCGTCAGACGTATAATGGTGTCTAATACCTTCTAAACTTCTAAAGCAATTCCAAAACTTGATTAGGTATAGATGTTGATTACACACACACACACACATGTATGTAATGGACATACATAAACGCACACAAACAACATCTAATCTTAAATGCATAATTAGATTCTTTCCAGGACGGTTTCCTTCAAAATCCAACAGAGGACTCTGAAATTGTATAGCTTTTTTTAGTACATAGAATATCAAAGATAATAATCTGTGTTGATCGAAGGCAGTTTTTTGCGATGCTGTAAGGTTCTTCGTTTGTTGTTCTGAGGTTTGTTTGTTCCATACTGCCAAAACTATCCGCTGCAACATCAAATTGAAGAAAACCTTACCTGGCTTTGGATTTTCTTCGGACACCGATAACGGCTCTATCTTGATTACGACCTACGCTATGCCGGTTTCGTTATTTGACTAGAAATAATGTGAAATACCTAAGTGGTCATCATCCGACTTCCGACTCCGATCCGACTGTTCTATACTGCCAAAATTATTCGCTGCGACATCAATCTGACGAAAAGAAAGAAAGAAGAACCATAGATCAGAGCAACAAGACTGCTATCGATCACCACAGATTATTATTTATGATATTCTATATATGTACTGCAAAAACGAAATTCAATTTCAGAGTCCTCTGTTGGATTTTGAAGGAAACTGTCCTGGAAAGAATCTAATTATTATTGTACCTCCTCTCCGTTCCGTTCTGTCCATCGTCGTTGTGGGAAAGAGATCATTCGTCTAAATATTGAATTGATAAAATAAACCATGCATCAATGCAAAATCATTACATAGGTCGAATATAAGTGTACTGAGTGTAAATAAAGTGTTCGAAGAAACGACATAGGTGAAATGTGAAACGTGTTTCCATCTGGCTGGCAGTTTCAGTGGCATTGGTAGGGATCTCACGGGTCGGTATGTGAATAACAAAAGAAATGAGAAAATAAAACCGCGCGTCTCTCTCGGCCCGTGTCGTCGTCGGTCGTTTACGGCGATTTTTATTTCGCCGTCTGGCAACACTGGCGCGTGACAGGTCCAGCCAGTCATGTGTCCTCCAGTCAGTCAGTCCGCCCCGCCGCGCCAATTTCATCATCGCGGAATACTTGTGTTGTGTTGTGTGTGTTGAAGAAAATAAAGATACTATACTTGTGAAGAGAAGAATAAGAAATTAACCGACTCCGTCGACCGAAGGTAAGTTATTGTTATTCCCTTTTACATACTGCTAGCGTTCTCATCAAATTGGACAGTTTCAATGGCAGGCTTGTAGGTAGTATATGAGTTATAGCATGGTGGTGATCATGCTAGGAGACCTTACTGAAGAAAATGGACTTTCTAAAGCTGGTGTAAACATAAATCGTCAGATAACTTTTAGGTAGGTAGGTACCTACTAAGATATACATATAATAAAAAATGCCGCCCCGCGTAAAGCGCGGTAGACACCAAAGCCGCCGACCCGCCGACCTATGGGCTTCCACACAAAACCACGAATTCGCATCGCATCGCAAATATCTACGAACTGCGTAATATACAAGTTCCTACGATGCGGCATCGCATCGTGGTTTTGTGTGGGATGGGAGCCCTATGTCGGCAACTTTTTGACGGCAGGCTAGTTTGTTCGTGTCGCAGCAGTGTTCGTCTTTTCATAATAGGCCGCCTGGTTGTGTCGGCGCGGCGGGTCGGGTCGGCGGCTTTTGGTGTCTACCGCGCTTTACGTTCAAGCATGCTTGACAAACATGTTGGTCATCAAGCATGTTGGACGGTTTGCGGCCTTGCTTGACGTGCTTGTCGCGTGCTTGAAGAAAATTTTGTTTGAGCGACATTGTTGTGACCGCTTGTCAAGCATGCTTGAACATCTACGGGGCCCTTAACTGACCAGATACCTTGTGTAAATACACTTTTCAAAAGTGTGTAGGGATCAAGTAAATTTTAGAGTATGGAGTAGACTAGTAGACTTTTGATGAGTTAAGGAAGGAGTGTATTCTATTCTAAATTGAAAAATTTCTTCTCAAGACGAGGTGAGGTTGAGTCGAGGAAAGAACTGTCAACCTCCTTTACCTCGCGATCACATAGTAAGTAAAGTAAAAGAGTCTACACAAAGAATTTTAGATCCGAGGAAATTTTGACAAAACATTTTAGAATACAGGTGTTAGTCCTAAATTTGGGTGTCGCAGCCACCTACTAATTTTCCAAATTTTTTCCATAGTGCCCCCAAGGGTACATATTGACCCCATTTTAATAATTTATTCAACAGTTCTTGAACATGGAAGCTACACTATGTACTCTGGGCCTGGAAGAATTAATACCTGTATTTGTTGGTAGGTACCTATTGCATGTATTTACCTTTAACCATGATTCCAAACTACTAATTGGATATGTACCTATTATTTTTCACTGACTTCAAAACAAGACAATAAGTAATAAAATAATAAAACTAGTAAATATTAGGGCCATTTGCACCAATAAATTAATTATGATTAACGCCTTAATTCTATTTAGCAGCTGTCAAAATGTATGGAATATGTCAAACTTAATTGTGATTAACGCGCTAATCACAATAAGTACTTTTGGTGCAAGTCGGGCTTAGTGTTTGAAAAATAGACTTAAGTATTTTGAAAATTCTTTTTTTTAAATGGTATATGGGTATAATATGTATTTTATGTATAAGGCCAGCAGAGTTCAAATGCATTTCAGTACCATGAACATTTGTGTTACAATAGAGGTACTGTATGATTTTATAAACTGTTTCAGAAAATAACATAGATGAAGAAGCTCTGTTACTGCTCGGGGACACTGAATTGCGAGAATTAATACCAAAGATTGGCCCAAGACTAAAATTAAAGAAACACATTGACGGTCAGCGGCAACTTACATTTACTGTAAGTTATATGTATTAATATATGTAATTTACTGCAACTTTTTACGGTTCCGTGGTAAAACACATCTATCTGTCTTACCACCAAACATTGCCTTATTATTATTTTTTGTTTAAGGTGTTGGATGATGATATAACACAAACAATTGGATCTATCAGTACATCTAGTGTTTCTGAAATTCTGCAGGTACTGTAGCCCTGTCTGCTTATTTTTAACCGACTACTAAAGGAGGAGGTTTACAATGTCGCTTTTAATGTATTTACCCGATTTCTCCAAGACGGATGGGACCGATTGCCAACGTTGTCCGAATTGGCCCGAACAGAACATTACCTCTATTTGTGTCGGCATTTAACGTTTTAATTATACTGTAGCCCGGTCTG
The DNA here is from genome assembly GCA_963457715.1 of Argyresthia albistria. Classification (NCBI taxonomy): domain Eukaryota; kingdom Metazoa; phylum Arthropoda; class Insecta; order Lepidoptera; family Argyresthiidae; genus Argyresthia; species Argyresthia albistria. The sequence goes on along the minus strand of OY735267.1, from coordinate 4,773,159 downwards.
CTAATTTATACTTCAACAATGTTTAAAGTAAGACACTGTTTTAATAATAAGTAATCCTTGGCCAAGAACATCTTCTTGAGTTCCGCTGGCACCCGAAGTTTGAATGACAGGAATGAATTAATATAACGCCTGATTTACTTATATTTGTATTTTTTTAAGGTGCTGGATGATGATATCGCGCAAACAATTGGATGTACGTCTAAAAGGGTGCCTGAAAATTTGGAAGAAGTCGCCACCCCAGCTATAACTGAACGAGGCAAAGAATTTCCAACAGCCGATGATTCAAATAATGTAAGTGACCAAGTTTACCCACTAGCTTTTCGGTGAAGGAAAAACATCGTGAGGTACACACACGTGTTTGTGTGATGTGTGTGTCAAAAGAGAATGGGCGATTTGTAAATGTTGATACATTGCTCTAAATGAGAGCACTTCCTGCCTCATTTAGGCCAATATAACGCCTCATTAGGCCCCTAATTAGGGCCCTAAATCGGTCCCTTAACGCCTAAATAGGGCCCTAATTTAGCGCAGTCAAATAGATCCTTTATTGCTAATACGCTTTTTACAAGCCTTTTTGTACATAATGCTTCAACTTCAGACAGGTTCCTAGATTTATTTGATTACCTAGTAAAATACCATACAGTCCTAGGAGCATATATAGTACTAGCTGTTACCCGCGGCTTCGCCCACGCCAAACCAAGTTTACCTTTGTCCGAGAAATCATTACCCTCCTTCTGTTTTAGTCGCATAAAAAGTATCCTATTTGTTAATCTAGCTCATTTACTATAAGTATGTTAAATTTCATTCAAATCCGTCCAGCCGTTTTAGCGTAGAAGACACACAAATAAATACACACACAAACTTTCACAATTATAATATTGTAGTGTGATTTAATTATTGAAAAAAATTGTTGCAGGTAAAAAAAATTCTTAATGTAAGTTCTATTTATATATGGATATGGATAGACTTATACCAGGACCTTCTAAACGGCCAGGTTACTTGAAGCTTCTAAATGGGCCAGGTTTTTCTGCAATATGTGCCTGCAACACAGTGGCCTGCTAACATTGCAAGCAATACCAGCCAAACTATGCAATATTGTAGAAAAGGATACACTATGCCATAACTAGAGAAGAGCTACTGAAATAGCAATAGAACTGGCTGGGCAATTAGTTGACAATAGTGCAGCCACATACTGCAGAAAACCCTTGCCCGTTTAGGAGCACCGCTTCAAGTTGTGTAGTGTTGTATGTTGTTAATCGTAGTGTGTAGTATATTTAGATAATTCATACTCATATTTATTAATTCCTAGGTAATGCCTGAATACTTGAGTATGCCCGCTACTTCCCCCGCGCGAGGATAAAACTTAATTTCAATGTTATGATAGGTTTTAAACTTATGTGTATATGTCGTAGCCATATCGTCGATTTGGCCATATCACATAAATCGATGAAATATTTTAGGGCAAACACTGCGGCAGCTTAGGTGAAGACTAGAGGCGGTGAGCGCAGCGAAGCCCCGGAATACTCTTCGTGTTAGTTTGACATGTACAACACCAAAAACACCACGTAGTGCTGAAAAACAATGCTTTTAAAAATACATGTTTTCATTAAAACCGATATCACGATATGGCCAGAAATGGCTTGGCTATATCATGAAATGGCTGGCCACATCATGATATGGCCAAATATGACGGTATGGCTACGACATATATACTATCTCAGAGCAGCGGGGGCTCAGGCCCTTAAACTGCTTTAACTGCGAGCTGATTTCCGCTCGTAAAAGCGGGCAAGCAGGCAATCTCCTCCTCATATATATCATATCTTTGCAACAACAAAATTTTACAGTACTATAGATTACTTAGAAATTTTAGTAAATAATATTAAAATGCTTTCTCCCATTCCTAATCTGACCTTATTATATGCCTAGTGTCGATGTTTCATTTTGTTGTAGATTATGTAGTGTAGATATGTAGGAGCCTCTACTTCTGTTGCTGACTGGACATACATTATTAAGGTGAGCCTTTTATAAACGTTGTGACTGTGTTTAGTAAAAGGTACTGTCGATTCTAGTTAACGAATAGTTTAGACCCCAGGAAATTATTGTGTAAAGGAATACTTTTACAAGTGAAATTCTGGTTTTGCTGCTTTTATTATGGCTAAGAAAAAATAATGTAAAAAAATAATAATTTAATAAGCATAAATATTGCCCGTTAGACTGCGGCATGCTTGACAAATGTCGACTGTTGACCATGTATTTCCGATACCGATAGTTGTTGTTTATTTATATGTATTATTATTAAGTACACATTTATTTTTAGGAAAGCATAGATGGCAGAGCTATACTGAAAGAAGGACAAAGAGATGGAGGGCTCCTAAAAGAAGGTTCCAGAAGAAAATTGAGTCAGCTTGTAATACATCATACGCTTGACAAGAGGCCATCCGGCAAAATTGCAACAGAAGAATTTTACAAACTTGCATCCGAAATTGTCCAGCTTTTCAGCAAAGAAAGCGTAATTGTATATTACTCAGCATACCTGGCAGGCAAAGGAGACTCTCGAAAAAAAAATGCTAGTGGGAAATTATATGAAAGTTATATAACACGGAGAAGAAAGCTTCGGCAGAGTGGTGAACTTCCTGGAACTAACAGAGCTTCATCAAGCGCTTCAAATAGCACTGACACACTGTCCACCACTAGTGAGAGCAATGGTAGGAGCCTACATTTAGTTTCAATGGGGAAGAAAACTGTCAAAGTAGTTCCACGCGAGGGCGCTATGTGTTTGTAGTTATTTAACACAGTACACACAGTACAGAATACACGGTTATTTTAAATTACCGTTAGAATTTAAGGGACTGGTAGTAATCATCATTATGAACAACTTTCCCCAAGAAACATATCGTCGCAAATGAAAAACAAAATTGGCTCCCATAGTAACTTGAAAACAGCTGATAGGGTCAATGTATTGAGGAACGATTTTTTTTTTCATTTGCGACCATTTGTTTTTGGACCATATGTTTCTTATTATGTTGGTTAATGTATTGATTTATTTTAATTTCAGCAGTCGATGAATCTACAGACGACGATGACGAAAATCGTACCTGGTTAAAGAATAATGTGGATCCCTGGAAAACGGTGGAGAAAAAATGGACCGACACAAGTGATTTCCGTCTGAAACACATTTATGACGGTGATATTATCGACTATTTCAACACGTATCCAGCTTTAAGACAACCTCAAGGATACACTTTGGTACGTACAAGAAGTTTAATGCACAAGGCTAGAGCGCTATAGGCTCCGCGGCCATACAAAGAGCGCGCGTATCGCGTAAAACTAGACCATTCGAAATCGCGGGCACAAATTAAACAAATCGACAATCTAGAGATAAGTTCGCCTTTGGGCATTACTTTTATACAGGGTGACATTTAAATAGCCCATATTTTGGGGAATGATAGTGCCCATCATTATGAACAACTTTCCTCAACAAAAATATACTCGCAAATGAAAATAATATTTCGTCCCCCAGTACATTGCCCCGATCAGATGATTTCCTGTTACTATGGGAGACCCAAATTTTTTTTTCGATTTTGACCAATTATGTTCATTGGGGAAAGTTCTTCATAATGATGGGTAGGTACTATCATTCCCAAAATATGGTCAGCTATTTAAATGTGTTTCCTTAAATTATTTGTGTGCAATAAAGAAATTATGAAATGTTAGTACCTACAATCTACATCTCGCGCGCGCAAGATTTACCGTCTAGCCTTAACCGCGATCCAGTTTACTGAGGTTGCCATTTCAAATGAAGCCCATTGAATTTCTTACCGACTACATATATTTTTTTATCGAAAACATTCATTTACGAGTCATTTACGAGAACCAAATTATTATATATTTCAAGAAATCAATAAAATTATACAAGACTTAATTTGCTATACGTAAAAAAAATATTCTTGCAGCTCCAGAACGACTTCAACCAGATGTACCCCGGAAAAGAAAACAATTTGTTTTCTAAGCTCAATTTAAAACAAGGAGACATTCTTGCGTATGCTAAAGGCAAAGCAAACCACTCTCGCAACAAAACCTTCAAGACAGATGTACTAAACTTAACTGAAAGGATACGTGGTGAGTTTCAGTTCTTTATTAAATCACTAGGACTATAATCTATCTCTGCCATGTTTCATCTAGATCCGTTCAGCCGTTTTGGCGTGATAGAGCAACAACAAACATCCATCCATTTTCATCCTTTAAACCTGTACCTACTAAAACTTCTGCGATAAATCTCAAGCTGCATAATTTAATAAAAACAGGCCAACAGCGGAGGCTTTTTGACACTATAAGTGGCTTTGCGATTTAATCCATTATATTGTATTATTTTTTCAGAGGACGATTCGGAGACTGTTACGAATGTTTGTCTAATGCTTCTGGCTTATGTCATAAACGTGTCGCCGGCGCGAAAACGGAAAGGTAAAGCTGCTGTGAAATTTTCTCGAGCGGAATTATGCGACGCGTATGTCAAGCAAGTGTCCTCAGAAGCAGAAGTTACTAGCTGTATAATCGAGAAAAGAGAGCAGATTATGGAACAAAAACGGACTATGCAGCCGTTTGTAATTTTCGTCGGAAATTCGGTCACTCAGGTAAAAGCTGCATACGTTGTGGTCAACGAAACGGTTTACCATTTCGAAAAACTTGTTACTGCCGTAGACTGTGTATTTAAAATATTTCAATCCACCGGAGCGTGTTACCCAGAGGAGTGTGAAGATCTTTGGCTGTTTATCCAATTAGGATTCTATAACATAAGAACGAAATTTGATAGACACACACAGGTAGTTAACACACTCTTAACTGATCTAGGACTTATTAGTAACTAAAAATGTCATTCACTTGCTACTTCTGTAAAAAAGTTATTTCATCTCCATCTTTGTTAGTCTGCCATATAAAATCTTTTTGTAAATCTACTGTAACAAATTCAAATTTTCGTTGCGGGGAACAGGGATGTTTTCGACATTATTTTACTGCAGCGTCCTTTAAAAAGCATTTGATAAGAGATCACCGTTCGTTGTCATTAAACGTTGATCGACACAATAATGACATCCTAGATACTCCTACCGAAATCTCTGAATTGCCATCCACAAGCACTGAAATTAAGGAACCAGTTCGAAAAGAATTAGTGGTAGGAAACAAAAAAGAAAATGAGAAAACTTCTCTAATTCGTCATGCTTCTGAATTCATTTCCTCCTTGTACGCTAGTTCCACAATACCGCGTAATGTTGTGCAAGACGTTTTAGACAATCTTCAAGTATTTTTTTCTAAATCAGAAAACGCTGTATTACAACGGTTCAGTGAATTGGTACCATCGAATGAAATTACCACAAATGTTGCTGATGCTTTTAAAGAAGCAGTTGGTGCATATGGTGAAACTTTAAAAAAAATTGACACTGAATATAAACGTTTCAGTCATTATAAACTATTAGAAACTTACGTTGAGCCTCAAGAAATAATCATAGGCCAGCGAATGGAAATTAAAAAAACTCCTACAGGAACTGCGTTGATGCCGATTCATTGCACTGAGCAAATAATGCCACTAAAAGATAATTTGAAGTCTTTTTTTTCACGTGGAAATGTATTGAAGGATACATTAGATTACTTGCAAAATTTACAAGAATTTTCTTTCGGTATTGAAAATATAGTTCAGGGTTCCGTGTGGAAAAAGATGTCGGAAAGTTTTGGAACAGACGCAGAGCTGAATTTACCGTTAGTATTATACTTCGATGATTTCGAGATTGGAAATCCTTTGGGAAGTCATGCAGGGATTCATAAATTAGGCGGTGTATATATATCTATACCATGTCTTCCCCCTAACTACGCTTCACTCTTGCAAAATATCTTTATTGTGGCACTGTTTCACTCATCAGATAGGACACGATTTGGAAACAACATAACTTTTCAAAAGGTTTTTGATTTGCTCAATGACTTAAAGCAGAATGGTATACATGTTGAGACTGAAAAATACAAAGGAGTAATAAAATTTTATGTGCCGGTTGTCACTGGTGACAATTTAGGACTGAATGGTGTGTTAGGTTTTGTAGAGAGTTTTTCTGCAAATCGACCGTGCAGAGTTTGCTCTGCTAACAAGCAACAAATTCGATCAATGTTGTATGAAAACGACGATTTGTTAAGAAATCAGCAAAACTATTCAGACGATTTACTGATAGACAATGTTTACGAAACTGGTATTAAAGAAAAATGTACATGGCTTACTCTAGATGGCTTTGATTTGTTTGAAAACGTTGCAGTTGATGTTTTACACGATTTTTTTGAGGGCGCTTGTCGGTATGTCATGAATTTCATAATAACAGATCTAGTGAGAAAACAAAAGTTAGTCACTTTAGAAAACTTAACGTCGAAAATACGGCATTTTGATTATGGACCAGATTCAAGTTCAAAGCCGTCTAACGCGATATCATTGGAAGGGACATCAATAAATTTAAAATGCTCAGCATCTGAAATGCTTAGTTTGGTTCGTTATTTCGGGCTAATCGTCGGCTATAACGTTCCAGAGGAAAACGACGTTTGGCTATTATACATAAAATTACGACAATTATTAGACAAACTTTTGACTCGTCGAGTCCATGAAAGTACTATCATCCAAGTAAAATTCCTGGTAGCTGAATTAAATGAACTCTATTGCCAGTTCAATGAAAACCGGTTAAAACCAAAATTTCACTTCTTAACACATTATCCTCAAATGCTTAAGAAATTTGGTCCACTCACGCAAATCTGGACAATGAGGTTTGAAGCGAAACATCGTGTATCTAAATTTATCGCTAGAGCATCGCAGAGTAGAGTTAATATTTGTAAAACCATAGCCATAAAACATCAGTTAATTCTAAACGACATGTTTTTGAAAAATATACCCTTAACTCCATTGACGACTGGCAAGCTGAGCAGAGTAACGACATCTGAAATTCTCCGTTTTGAGTTGAATTTCCAAAATCATGATATTAACTTGGATAATTGTTATTCAACATCATGGGTGATGATTAACAGTATAAAATTTCAGTCACTTTCAATTTTAGTCTTAGATATATCGGAGTCTACTAGCTTGCCAGTATTTGCTGAAGTCAAAGATATCTATGTTACGAGCAACGACAAAGTTATATTCCACTGTCTTTTGTTTGAATGTATTGATTTTAATGATCATTTTTTTGCATACGAAGTCCGCAAAACGAGCGACAATAAGTTTCATACGTACGATGCTCTTGTTTCACCTGTACCCGCAACAATGACCATACAACGTGACTTCAAACTGTATGTCACCGTCCGTTGGACTTTAGACTAATTTAAAATTAGGTACCATTGTATTTCTTAACTTCTCGGTACTACTGGATTCTTATTCAAATTGAATTTTTAGATAGATACTTCTGTCGTATAATTACTTGGTAACAACTAGGAATTTAATTAAAAACAATAACGATAATGTTTACAAAAGTGAATAAAGGCTCACACTAATAATAATGTATGCGTTCCTCGAATCTCGCAATCTCGGGACGTATCCATCCTTATTCTTATAATAATCTTAGAGGTCTTTCATGCCACGATTGCTCTACCTATTCCCATCACTGTTAATTATCGTTTTTCTTTTTGTTTGACTTGTTTCTATGTGTGTATATTTTAGTAGAGGCCCTATTGACAATCTTCCACGTGAAATTTGTGACGAAAGTGTGGAACTTTGCATAGCTGTTCTTCCCAGAGAACTGAGTCATTTTGGCCCGGTTCCCCATCGCGCCGACCCCCAAGGGGGGATAAGGCGAGGGGACAGTGTGGTTCTAGCTAGCTATCTAAGTACTAGGTCGTGTTTGGTATTATAAAATGAGTGACATAGAGTTCTTTTTTTTCTTTATTTTTCGGGCCATACTTTTGACGCATCGCGATTCGGAACTTTATGCCATGGTAATAAAATTTAAATCCTATAACGGAAAATAGCGTATACAGGGTTATTTTTGAACCCCTACAAAACTCACTATTACAAAGAAACCGATTTGATCAGAGCAACTTTATTTTTCACTTCCCAGTACATTTTGGCCTGAGTGGGTTAGCTAATTAATTTCTTTGGAGAAGTGGAAAATAAAGTTGCTCTGATCAAATCGGTTTCTTAGTGAAAGTTGCTCAGAATGATGTCCCTAAAATAATACGAACTTTTGGCTAGGGGTCCAAAAATAACCCTGTATAACGCTCCTGGTCATTGAGGGGTTACATTTTTGAATGAAAAGGTGGCATTTAGTGATTAAAATTTAATTCTACGTCCTTCATTCGTAGGAAAATGATACCAAACACAACCTAGTACTAAAACCTGGCCAGCCAGGTATTATGACTGCGGCGCGGGAGAACCGCACTTGCCCCCCACCCCTCCCCCTGGAGGTCGGCGCGATGGGGAAACGGGCCAAAATGATGCAGTTCTTCCCGCAGAGAACAACTATGCAAAGTTCCAAACTTTCGTCATAAAGTGCAGATTTGAAGACAATAGAGTCTCTACTATTTATATATATATTTTTGCACATACGCATTTATTAGTTATTTACTTCAAATTACACGATTTCATCTAATGGTACAAGTGCGAAATCATATTTTAGTATTCGCAATAGTTCCATCATGGAACAAGGCAATAGAACTAATACGAACGAACGTTATTTATTAGAATGTAATTTTAAAACTATTACAATGTAGCTTATTTTATTTTAAACATGTAGTTTTATATTAATGTAATGTTAAGTAATGCTAAGTGCTCCATGTTGTTTTTAGGTTGGTTCAACTTATACGCCGGGTACTGTACGTATCTAAGTCAGGACCTTATAAAATATAACTTTTGTGTAGTCACCACTGGCACACTATTTAATTAAAAGTTAATATAGTTAAGAAAATGTAACGTGTGTGCCGTCAACCCAAAGTACACAAAGATATTTGAGAATTGCAATAAATGCTTCCTATACAACGTGTCAATGAATTAATGCAAAATGAGAAACAACTTTGTTAGGGACATCATTCTGAGCAATTTGATACCGATTTGATCGGAGCAACTTTATTTTTCACTTCCCAGTACATTTTGGCCTGAGTAGGTCAGCTGATTTGTATGGAGAAGTGAAAAATAAAGTTGCTCTGATCAAATCGGTTTCATAATGAAAGTTGCTCAAAATGATGTCCTAAACAAAGTAGTTTCTCGTTTTGCGTTAATTCATTTACACCCTGTATATCCTATACAACAACAACTTAGGGATCCCCTGCTGTATTTCGATATTTCTAAATAAATAATTGAAACTTTTAAATGCATATTTTTTCTACCAGCTTATTCTAATTATAATCCTTTAAAAAATGGTACCGTACTATGACAGGTTTGCTTAGGTACTTAGTATTTGTAAAGCTCTTAACATAAGTTAACTCGGATTTTCACTATAATAAATTTAAGCACAATAACCATGTATAACGCCAGGCCAGGGCCAGGTCCAGAGGGCAATGGGGAAGAAAACTGTCAAGTTAGTTCCACATAAAGGGTGCAATTATGTTTGTAGTCATTAAACACAGGGTATGTAAGCAAAATGTTTTGTTTATCACAGTAAAGTACGTAAAGCAATGCAAAAGATATCTATAGAACCTCAGATTAATGAAACTCTTTGTTGCTGTTGACAAGTTTATTATCTGTGTTTATCATGGCTACAAACATTTAGCGGTGCCCTCTACAAAAAGATTTTTGTTGTCTTCCCCATTGTGTACTCCTATGTATGCAGTATCAGACATGTGATTTTCTAAGCAACGTCGCTGCTGAAATTCATCTTGCTCGCATCGATGCAAAACATCAAATAGCTTAGCAATGATGTTGATTAAAGAATCACACGGCTAGACAGGTGCAATACTGGCTAAGATCCAGTAAATAATGTAATACATAGGTATGTAGACATTCTGGACAGGTGTCGTAATTTCTCTGTGTGTGAAGATAATTATGCTGAATAGGTATCGCACTTACTCTCGGGTTTTATACATATTTTTTATGTGTTTTATCCATGTAGATACGCTGGACAGGTACCTATCGTACTGGCTCAGATTTTGTAAATAATAGTTATCCTACGTATGTATAATCCCCTGACCCACCATGGAACCGTGTCAAATTGACAAAAAAATCTACTGTAGAGTTGTTATTATTTCATTCATGACGATTTCCGTGGTGGGTCAGTCTTGCATTTCGCCGATAGTAAGTACATACATAATTATGCTGTACAGGTATCGTGCTTTCTCTGTAAATAATGGTTTATCATACGTATGTAGATATATCGGACAGGTACCATCCTGGTTCAGGCCCAGTATATATTCGATCTGATCCAGGATGGTACTTGTCCAGCATATCAACTTACGTAAGATGACACATTATGTACTGGGCCTGACCCAGTACGGTACCTGACTGGCATACTTACATACGTAGGAAACACAATTACTTACTGGCCCTGACCCAGTACGGTACCTGTCCGGCATACGTACATACGTAGGGAACACAATTACTTACTGGTCCTGGCCCAGTACGGTACCTGTCCGGCATACGTACATAAGTAGGAAACACAATTACTTACTGGCCCTGACCCAGTACGGTACCTGTCCGGCATACGTACATAAGTAGGAAACACAATTACTTACTGGCCCTGACCCAGTACGGTACCTGTCCGGCATACGTACATACGTATGAAACACAATTACTTCCTGGCCCTGGCTCAGTACGGCACCTGTCCGGCAAACGTACGTAAGTAGGAAACACAATTACTTACTGGCCCTGACCCAGTACGGTACATGTCCGGCAAAAGTACATACGTAGGAATCATGATTACTTACTGGCCCTGACTCAGTATGGTACCTGTCCGGCATACGTACATACGTAGGAAACACAATTACTGACTGGCCCTGACCCAGTACGGTACCTGTCCGGCATACGTACATACGTATAAAACACAATTACTTACTGGCCCTGGCTCAGTACGGCACCTATCCGGCAAACGTACGTAAGTAGGAAACACAATTACTTACTGGCCCTGACCCAGTACGGTACCTGTCCGGCATACGTACATACGTAGGAAACACAATTACTGACTGGCCCTGACCCAGTACGGTACCTGCCCGGCATACTTACATACGTAGGAAACACAATTACTGACTGGCCCTGACTCAGTACGGTACCTGCCCGGCATACTTACATACGTAGGAAACACAATTACTTACTGGCCCTGGCCCGGTACGGTACCTGTCCGGCATACGTACATACGTAGGAAACACAATTACTGACTGGCCCTGACCCAGTACGGTACCTGTCCGGCATACGTACATACGTAGGAAACACAATTACTAACTGGCCCTGACCCAGTACGGTACCTGCCCGGCATACTTACATGCGTAGGAAACACAATTACTTACTGGCCCTGGCCCGGTACGGTATCTGTCCGGCATACGTACGTTCGTAGGAAACACAATTACTTACTGGCCCTGGCCCGGTACGGTACCTCTCCGGCATACGTACGTAAGTAGGAAACACAATTACTTACTGGCCCTGACCCAGTACGGTACCTGTCCGGCATACGTACATACGTAGGAAACACAATTACTGACTGGCCCTGACCCAGTACGGTACATGCCCGGCATACTTACATACGTAGGAAACACAATTACTTACTGGCCCTGGCCCGGTACGGTATCTGTCCGGCATACGTACGTTCGTAGGAAACACAATTACTTACTGGCCCTGGCCCGGTACGGTACCTGTCCGGCATACGTACGTACGTAGGAAACACAATTACTTACTGGCCCTGACCCAGTACGGTACCTGTCTTGCATACCTACATACGTATGAAACACAATTACTTACTGGCCCTGGCTCAGTACGGCTCCTGTCCGGCAAACGTATATAAGTAGGAAACACAATTACTTACTGGCCCTGACCCAGTACGGTACATGTCCGGCAAAAGTATATACGTAGGAAATACAATTACTTACTGGCCGTGAGCCTGTACTTACGTAGGATGAACCATTATGTTTAGGGCCTTATCCAGTATGGTAAACGTCCGGTGTATGTATACACGTAGGCTATACAATTATTTACTGGACCTGAGCCTATCACAGCCATATTATGCGTACGATACTCCATGATATAAGGGGTAATATAGTGTGTATCGACACCTCTTTATGTAAGTAGCAAACGACACAGCTACTTATATACGTAGGAAAATGATACAGCAGTAATTTACGTAGGCCTACCAATGATTTGTATCAGTATGGCGGCTACTTACTGACAGCTACGTATGCAACATTGCGCCGGCTACAATCGTCATGCTGTATCATTTTACTACGTTTTTTAGGTATGTTTCCTACGGAAATTTTTCTCAGTGCAGGTTAAAATGTTACTTTGTATTTATACTTTTTAACCTGAACCGACTTCAAAAAAGCAGGGGGTTATCAATGTTTGTTACACCGAAACTGGTACTATTTATAAACCGATTTCAAAAATCCTTTCTTCGTTCGAATGGGCAATCCAATATTTTGGTCTCATTAATTTGGTTTTACCTGGATGATATTATACATCCAGCCTTTTTGCGACTTTTCGGTGTTTATAGTCATTGTCACGAGATAAGTACTGGCTGTTAGGATCATAATATTTGTTTATATTATGTAATACAATGGAATTCACCGTCAGGAGACAGATGTTGTAGGTGGTTTTCGGGTTCATGCGACATTTGTATACCGAGCGGGGATGACTAAATAATAGGTCATGAAGTCGGTTTTTATAAGTTTTTAACTTGGTTAATTATAATAAATCGTGACCAAAAACTTATCATAAGCAGCTGGCTGGCAGCAATATTACTTCATACTGCAGAATGGAGGGGAAGTTGACCGATACGAGTGCTCAGATAATCGTCACTTATCATAACTCTTATGTCTACGTAATAAAGTGTAGGTACGTGTTCCGTTGAAATAGATAAGTTGGTTTGACTGACTGCTTTGCTACAAAGCGTGTATGTAGATGTTGCCATATGATGAGGAATTACTAAAATTTGGGGACCTTTTATTATCTCCCTTTGTGTTTTACTTGTAGCAGTAAGGCCATATCATTACATACTTACATGTTTGTTTGCTTAAACACACTCACGCAATTAAATAATTAGATACATTAGTAGGTTGAGAGAGTTTTTGTATGAAAACACGTTATGTAGTGGCACTCGTGGCGGTACTCAACTCAGGCCTGTATATCTACATTTAGATAGGTTTCCCCTTGATTACTTGCTTACAATTTATTTTCGTGAGGAATACAAGTAATTTTTATACATCATTACAAGACCCTTACTATTCTCTCATTATCACCTTGCCCCACAATGTCTCCAACAGCACAAGTGTCTTAATTAGCAAGTAAAATATATTATAATAATTTATGTATGTTTATCAAACACTTAGGTAACTAATTAAATAGCTAATTAACCGTGCTGTACCTGGCAACACTTTTGGCGATACATACAACCAGTCTGAAGAGTATTATCATAGCGATAGAGGCAGTCAACCGATTCTTTAGTGTTGTGCTGGTACCACCGGAGTGTCGACGTAGGACGTGCGAGCGTAGCTACGCGCGAAAACTCTTTGTTTACATCACTCGGACAGTTTCTTTGTTTGCATCTAAGTATGTGAAACACGTTCCATATCACCAAACATGTTATCAGTCATTTATACTGCTATCCCAGTTTAAGTGACATCAAGATGAGTGACAATTCAGCTGCAGAGTCCGGAGAGACGGCGTCCACTTCACTCTTGGAAGACACTATCAACGTCTCCTTTGAAGATGTCCGACTTGAAGTTCGAAAAGGGTTTTTGAGTAAAGGTAAGAGAACCCTTGACTGCTATTGTTTACAATATAAACAGAACGCTACAAATAAGTAATAACAGGGTCATTAGTTCATTACCAAATGTGTAACTTCGGAGGTAATCGCCAGCTCAGCCTAACAAAATTATCTAAACGGTTACGAAGGGCCGATTGGTTGTTACTTAATGTGTTGTAGGTACTTTTATATCGACTTATCAAAGATAAGTGACGGATTTAGTATTATCGACATTTATTTCATGCAACAAAGTAATTAATATTTTGAGCAGATAACAGATCAATCAGGGTATGGGAGAGATTGTTGCTAGTAGACTGATTGATTATTTTTTTTTATTGTCATGATGACACATAGTTTAAATAGGCCAGTCATTATCAACATCAAACATCCCAAACGTGCATGTATCCACGTTTTTTTTATATTTTGTTAGGTCCCTTGAGAGTAGTTTATACCGAAAATTGCAACCCTGAAAACCTTGTGCTTCTCCCACGGTGCTCGAAAAACTGCGAAATACTTCCTCGTCTCAGGTTTTTTGAAAAAAAAACCGTACAATATGTTAAAATATATGTATACTAGATGAAAACCCGGCTTCGCTCGGGCTCGGGTAAAATGTGAATGTGGGTACAAAATGAAGGTAGATATTTCTGTAGTTATCGGTTCTCAAGGAATATTAAAGGCAAAGCAAGGCATAGATTCGTTTAGCATCGTTCATTGTGTTTAATAAATATTGTAAATTAAAACTACAAATGTTTTTACTTAAATAACTTTAATTTAAAATCAACCTTAAAATAAACGAACTTTAATTAACAAAACAAATAGTTTTTAAGGTTTACTCTCGGTAAACCTCTCTGTTATAAAGCACCCAGTCTTTTTATTTACTTTGGAAGGTAAGTATGGTTAATTATACAATAAAGAACAACATTTTTACTACAACAACAACATTAGAACAACATTATCATACAATTTATCTATACAGGGTAACATTTAATTAACTGACCATATTTTGGGGAATGATAGTACCCATCATTATGAACAACTTTCCCCAAGGAACGTATGGTCGCAAAAAACAATTTTTTTGTGTCTCCCATAGTAACTTGAATTCAGCTGATCGGGGCAATGTACTGGAAGACGAAAAATTTTTTTCATTTGCGACTATATGTTTCATGGGGAAAGTTGTTCATAATGATGGGTACTACCATTCCCCAAAATATGGTCAGCTAATTAAATGTCACCCTGTATGTATACATTTTTCGTTAAATATTTATCACCTTATTATGGTATGGTATTAATCAGTCTTTTTATTTACTTTGGAAGGTAAGTATGGTTAATTACACAATAAAGAACAACATTTTTATTACATCAACAACATAAGAACAACATTATCATACAATTTCTCTATATGTGTATACAACATTTTTCGTTAAATATTTATCACCTTATTATGGTATGGTTTTAATCAGTCTTTTTCTTTACTTTGGAAGGTAGGTTAGTACTTACTTCTTTTGAAAATAGGTAGTAAAAATAGGTTGTTCTGTATACAATAAAGAACAACATTTTCATTATTTCACAGCTTGATTATCATAAAATTTCTCTATATACAACATTTTTCATAAAATTTCTCTTTAAACAACATTTTTCATAAAATTTCTCTATATACAACATTTTTTGTTAAACATTTATCACCTTTCAAGCCTTGTTCAGTGGTATTGATAATTTGGATTTTTACATCATCGAATCTTCGAACTCGAGAGAAGGCAACATAGAGCTGGCCATGGGTGAACACAGGATTAGGTAAAAATAGACCGATTTTGTCGAAAGTTTGTCCCTGACTTTTATTTATTGTCATAGCGAATGCTATGCGGATGGGAAACTGAAGCCGGCTAAATTTAAAAGGCAGTTGACTGTTAGATGGCTGGAGACGAATTCGAGGAATAAAAACTCTGGTTCCCACATGGCTACCACAAATAATTTCGGATTTTCGGCATAATATTATGTTTCTTGCACTCAATTCAATTTTTCACTGGCTTCTTCTTCTTCTTCTTTTTATTAATGGCGTGTTAACCTCTTTTGAGGTTAATTTTGCCAGTGTCAAGTGGTCAGGTTCTCATATGAGAACCTGGAAATTATAATGTCTTGAGATGATTTGATGACTATGATGATGATGATTTGTCGCTCGTTAGCACTACCCGGGAAGGACGTGAAGGGCTGTGGGTTCCAAGTAATTCCTTCGGACGTGAGCGACTGCCTCCCCGATTGGCTTCCTCAATGATTCTGGCTTCTGCCAACAGAAATGTGATTACTTTCTCTGTGACAGAAATGAATGGCACGGTATTTTGTCTGTGAACTATGAATCGGCATTTTCTTCTATTAAAGCTACATCCACACTATCGTTCCGCACGTTTTTGTTGGGATACCATGCTTAAAACGACCATTATACTCAGCCATTATAGCTACATCCACATTTCCTTCGGCATGTTTTTGTTGGGAAACTATGCCTAAAACTACCATTAAGCTACATCTACACTATGTACTAATCGTATACAGAAAAGGAACATGAATGCAACCGCAAATAAACGCAGTTTACCGGTTTCTAACCCTAGAAGACATGTGTGAAGCTGAGGTGTGAAGAGACCATTGTCTATGGCTCTAAGTTACGTGGCCAATATGGCGCCTGCGATTTGTCTGTTCAGTAACATTAGAATTTAACAAAATACTCGACAATCCGAATTTTGCGGATATATGTTGTCGACTCGAAATCTATATTTTTTTATGTTTTATTATTCAGGTAAGGTTTTGATTGAGTCTACCGTACCCCTCGACGGAATTATTAATATAGATGAACAACTTTCCACAAGAAGACAAAATTTCGCGTCGATGACAGAAAAAAATATTCTAATTGGTCCAGTAGTTTGACTTTTATCCAAAATACTCCCCAAAACAAGCAAAACAAAAAGTTACCATGCGGATATGGCCTAGTAAATACAAGAGATGGAACACATACTGATTCTATACTGAAAATCCATCTTGATTGTTTTGGGGAGTACTTTGGACCCCCATAAAAGCCAAACTACTGGACCAATTTTAATAAAAAAATGTCATCAACGTGAAATTTTGTCGTCTTTGATAAACTTATGCACATCTTTTAACATTATATACGGTTTTTTTCATAAACCTGAAACAAGAGCCAGAATAACGCAGTTTTTCGAGCACCATGGTAGCAGCACATGGTTTTGAGGGTTGCGATTTTCGGTATAAACTACTCTCAGGGGAAAACATGTATAAAAATCGTACATACATGCGCGTTTGCGATGTTTGTTTTTTTTGTGTCGATAATGACTGGGGTAAAACGGAGATAATACATACGACGTGACAGTATTAGTTGACTATATTTTGGGGAATGATGGTAACCAGTATTATGAACAACTTTCCACAAGAAAAATATACTTAGTCGCAAAAGAAAAAAAAACAGGTCTTGGTACATTGACCCAAACAGCTGTTTACGAGTTACTTTACGCAAAAAAAAAAACATTTGCGACCATAAGTCTTTTAGTATGATCGGTAGGTACTATTAATTAGGAACAACTTTCCAAAAGAAACATACTGGTCACAAATTAAGAAAAAAAACATATTTCAGTACCCAATCAACTGATTACAAGTTACTACATGGGAGACGCAAAAAATATTTCATTTACGACCTCATGGAAAGTAGATCATAGTGATGAGTACTGTAAGGATGGGCCTATTAGGTGTGGAATGAGACAGTCACATGTTCGAAAGACAGTTGTATAAAGAGGCTATTTATAGATGTAACTAGGGTTCGGGTGTGCATACACTACAGTACCTACTATCATTTCCCAAAATATGGTCGGCTGATTAAACACCAAGAATTCATTATTAAAATCCATTATTATGTTAAACAATTTAATTCGTAATTGGACACGGGGATTTCCCTCTTCAAACTGATTTCTATTGATAATAAATACGAAAACCAATGAAAAGCTCATGGCCGATTAATTTAACTGATGAACCTATTTATTAAAGAAAAATGACGCTGTTATAAAACGCATAAATAATGTTCTGATTTAGGGACCTAAAGAAAGTTTTAACGTGATTTTCCTTAACTTCATCTTACATTTAATTTTTTTATTGTTCGTTATCTGAATAGTTTAGCAATTGTGTAATAAATAATGTCGAGGAGACACGTGGCTAACTGTTATTATGGTCAATGTGTTGTATAATATAGTACGGTACCTGATGATGTAATTGTATTATTGTTATACAAAACTCCAAAAACCCTTATTTACCACAAATGCACATCACTATCGTCATTATTTTAAACATTTCATCTGACTTTGTCTTTATACTCACCATACTGCTATCTTTAGCTGCTGATGTGCCACCAGCCCACCACACGTGTGCCACCTCAGAAGTTTGAAATAATTTATCAGACAGAAGAGGTCTAGTGAGTTCCACGCTTGGTTCTCATGCAGGAGATGCAGGTGCTAATCCCAGTGTCCATGTACTAATGATAGGTGATCAGAAAGGGCAGCGACAAAGGCGAGCTTATCTTGTATACTATATGAGAGACAGATTTTATGACAACTTCGGGAGACTTTTCTATGAAGCAAAATGAATGAACTTAAGTTTTAAAATGCCCCATGATTAACCCTCTCGTTGACACATCTTATCTATCTATCTATCTATTGTTCTCCATTGTTCGTTTGTTCGACCGGTGTGTGTGCTTCTGAGAGTGAATCAGGCAAGCTAGTTATTATTTTTTATTAATTACTCATTATTCAGAGCAATTTGAGTTTTGCTAAAGTTTTACGAGCTGTTTTCGCCTAATGCATTGCCTTAAGTACTATGTTTTGTTCTAATGTGACATTATCACCAAAGTTATTGAAAAATTAAAGCCTGGTACGCTCACAATAAGAGATTAGTTTCTAGATCTTTGCTAATATGACTTACAGGTTGTCATTTGTTTATGCAAATTAAAATAAAGTAAATGAGTGACACCTGACAAGTTAGACACGTTTAATTATAAAATGCATCGGAAATATTCATATATTGTACATATTTTGAATTACTTTTAATATCAATTGAGTACAAATACGAGTGTTTATCTAATATTTCTGCAATTATAACCATGAACCATATATTTTAATAGTCAAGTCATTTTATTATTTGCGACAAATAATGTATATATAGATTTGATGCGCAAAACGAGAGAAATGCAAATGAGATAAAATTAAGAAGTCATGAAGGTTAATGATTTCAGTTTGAACTTTGCTGTGATGAGTAAAAAAACGGAAGGCGGCTTCGATAAACAGGATCATGGACGGCTTGATTGCCTATCATGATACTCAAGATAAGTACAAGATGATTCAAAACTGTTTAATTTTGGAAATGTAAATAAAACGGATATAGTTCTACTAGGCATCAACCTTGAATATAGGCTAGCAACATTATCTACGATAAGATAATTCTAAGTACTAACATTATTTGTAAGTAGTTAACACCAACAAAAACTATCCAAGTCCCGAGGATTTATTTTTCTCTTGGGGATTCGAAACTGGACCTCTAGCTTATGAGGTAGAGCTCTAATACGTTGCCCCCTTGGCCATAGAAGTCATCAATCGTATATACAGGATGTGACAGAAAGGTGTAGTCATATTTTAGGGGGTTGTTAAGGACATTATTATGAGCAACTTTCACTATGAAATAGATTTATTTGATCAGAGCAACTTTAATTTTCACTTCTCTATGCAAATCAGCTGACCGCCCGAACGAAAACATTATGGACACCCTTCTGTTACACCCTGTATGTTCTATGCTATTTCCTTACTATTTGTATGTGGTTGATAAGAAACTCTTTGCTATTATGTAGGTTTGTAAGAAATTGCAGTACCCTTTCAGGGTCCACTGTCGGGACCTCCTACTTCACCTTCACAATCATAATGGAGCAATTATAACATTAAGATTATATGTATAGGTCTTGGTCAAAGATAAAACTAGGTCAACGGGAAGTCTCCTCTAGGTTTTGATTCCCTTGCGAATATCAAGCAATTTCAGCAAAATTGAGACATATGCGGTATCTTTTGATTGCGTTGACCTATAAGTTTAATTTTTTCACAAATTTAAGAGATCACAGACTTGAGTAATCGATATTAATTTCAACTATAAACCTCCATGCGTTTCTGAGAAAAAGTCTTAACAGACGGCGAGACAGACAGACAGAAATTTACAGTTTTCGGATTTTTCCCTTTACTTGTGCTACCTTTCTTCATTCCAAATTTCATGACCCTAGGCCAACCGGAAGTACCCTATAGGTTTTGATTCCCTTGCGAGTTCCACGCGAGTTCATACAAATTCAGCAAAATCAGCAAAATTATGACATAATATCGCGGTATCTTTTGATTGCGTGGACCTAGAAGTTTAATTTTTTCACAACTCTGTGCTATTATGTAGGTTTGTAAGAAATTGCAGTACCCTTTCAGGGTCCACTGTCGGGACCTCCTACTTCACCTTCACAATCATAATGGAGCAATTATAA
Organism: Argyresthia albistria; assembly: GCA_963457715.1. Classification (NCBI taxonomy): domain Eukaryota; kingdom Metazoa; phylum Arthropoda; class Insecta; order Lepidoptera; family Argyresthiidae; genus Argyresthia; species Argyresthia albistria. The sequence continues at coordinate 4,752,723 of OY735267.1, read as the reverse complement.
AATTAAGATTATATGTATAGGTCTTGGTCAAAGATAAAACTAGGTCAACGGGAAGTCTCCTCTAGGTTTTGATTCCCTTGCGAATATCAAGCAATTTCAGCAAAATTGAGACATATGCGGTATCTTTTGATTGCGTTGACCTATAAGTTTAATTTAATCACAAATTTAAGAGATCACAGATTTGAGTAATCAATATTAATTTCAACATGATACCTCCACGCGTTCCTAAGAAAAGGGTTCGTGACAGACGGACAGACAGACAGACGGACAACAAAGTGATCCTATAAGGGTTCCTTTTTTCCTTTTAAGGATCGGAACCCTAAAAATAAGTATATAGAAGCAGTTAAAAGTCGAATTTTCGTTCGGTTTGGTTAGTGTTTTCGCAAAATCCCTAGAATTTTCGCGAAAATCCTTAGAACTTACCAAATAATCCTGCCACACATACAAGCAGTTCTAATTAATAGTTACATCAGTTAGATGAAAAATAAAAATGAAATAGATGTATCAATAAACAATTAGAATTAGAATTTGTCTCTTTCAGGCCGAAAGATTATCCTCAACGATGTGTGCGGGTCCTTCAATGCGGGTGAGCTGAGTGTGATCCTGGGTCAGTCCGGAGCGGGCAAGAGCAGCCTTATGGACATATTAGCCGGATATACGTAAGTGGTTCATTTGCATGTTTGGGATCACGAAACACAAAAAACAACTTTTGAGATTTGCACAACTACCACGCACAAATCACTGTGACGGACCGGACTAAGTACGGCGATTTATGATCAGAGACGCTTAATGATGGCACACTCGCCACGCCTACTTGACAGTTCCACTGTTTTTTGTGTACCGTGTTTGGAATCATTTCACAACATTTTGGCGCAGAGACTCACCGGTACTATTCAAACACAACGATTGATACCCTGCCTGGCCGCAATAAAATTAGGCGAAAATAGGTTTTCAGTCGCAATAGAAATTAACAGATGTCTTGGTGTCATCTGTCCGTGATTGTGTGAAGAGTCTGCTCCCTAGAGCCAGAGTAAGCAGCAAAGCTTCCGATCACATTTGTAGGTTGTTATCTCGTAACTGATTATAGGTTTCTGCTTAAAGTATTCATGTAAACCAAATGACATATTTTGCAGAAAGACAGAAAAGAGTTTTCAGATTTTTCCCTTTACTTGTGCTAACAGACCTCGCTTTGTGCCAAATTTCATGATTGTAGGTCAACGGGAAGATTACTATGAAAATTCAACAATTTTACAGCATAAACGGTCGTTGCCTTTGACTGCGTTGACCTAGAAGGTTGTTTTTTGCAGCTGTAAGCACAGACTAAAGCAATTATTATAAATTTCAGCTTGATACCTCCACGCGTTCTTGATCAAAAAAAGGTCTTGACAGACGGACGGACGGACGGACAACGAAATGATCCTACAATATAAGGGTTCCATTTTTTTCCTTTTAAGTTAAGGATCGGAACCCTAAAAATCGAGTTGTGGTATTTTTCTACGCTCTGCCCTGCCAGTGGCCCAAAATAGAGAAGAGGCAAAGTAATGACGTGTTCTGTGGATATTTTATTTTTATTTGATTTGAGTAAAGAAATAAAAAAAAATACATGACTTTGACTTTAATAAATATGATGTTGAGCTTTTGGAAAAATGTCCGTCACATTAAAATTAACATAAACGTCTATTTATTTCAACTGTTTTTAGGGTTCCGCACCCAAAGGGTGCCAAACGGGACCCTAATACTAAGCCTCCGCTGTTCGTCTGTCCGTCTGTCCGTCTGTTACCTATCTCGTTGAAATTTTCACAGATGATCTATTTCTGTTGCCGCTATAACAACAAATACTAAAAAACAGATTAGCTCCCATACAAAAGACATTATTTTTTTGCCGTTTTTATAGATAGGTACGGAACCCTTCGTGCGCGAGTACGACTCGCACTTGGCTGATTTTAATAATTTCTTATCGTGTCGTATTATGTCCTTGTGTACCTACTTATCTCTATAAAATAACGGATAAATGTTTGTTACACGCACGCGAATGATGAGTATATGTATCAAGTTAAACTTAATTCTCTGACTATTCTCATAGTGGTTAGGAATACCGGGGCGTTGTTATCTACAAACACTAGACGCGTGTGTATTAATTATCATCATTATCTTATGTAATATGGATGTCTTTGTTATAATTATTGAACTGAACACTTTATAATTATGTTATTGGTATACTTATCGATACTTTTTTTTCATTCATTATCAATTTTACAGGGTTTAAAAATATAAGTAATGGACCTTATATCGTAGAATGTAATCTGACCTTTCTGGTTTTTCCTCCGTCTCTTATCTCAAAAATCAAAAGTTAAATCATAGTTACCTAGAACTAAAAAACATCCGTCCATTAAAATCAATTATTCTCAAGAGAACACATAATAACAGTTTATATACAATAACAAATGATTAATTAAAACCAGGGATCGGATCGAAGGTGTGAATTTACCTAAAGTTTGTAGTCGGACATGACAAGGAGCAGTTACAACCACTTGAGTTGAGTTGAAAAAATGACTGCACCTTTCAATTACAATCTGTATGAATGTTTTATTTACCTCGCTTGAATGGTGTAAAGTGCAATACTCAGTCATTTTTAAGAAAAATTTAAAAATAAAAAAGTTATGATTTTTTTGGGAATCAGCAGTTTCAAAATGTTTATAGTTCGGTGTTTCAAATGTAAGGAACATGTAAAACTAATAAAAACAAAAATTAAATGGTTAGACAAAAACCCGAAATTTAACAGGTTAAATTCAAACCGGCTCAACTCAAGTGGTTGTAACTGCTCCTTGTTATGTCCGACTACAAACTTTAGGTAAATTCACACCTTCGATCCGATCCCTGATTATAACTAAAGTATACGTAAAAACTAAACTAACTACAACTAAACTAGGTCAAAAATTTCGCCCAGATCGCTGCCGGGCGGTAGGGTGCCCAAAACGCTGGCACCGTTACCTCGCTGTATCGCAATGTATAAATACTACGCCTTTTGGTACGGTTTTGTAGTGTTAAATATAAAGTAATACTTACTTACTCATAGATCTTTTATTAATAAATACCAACAATTGTGAAATGTGAAATGTTTATTCAATAAGAAATGTACAGTTGCATAACTTAACTAAAGATACATCATCAGTTTATGAGAAAAGGTATATTATAGGCACAAGATATAGTCAGAGTCGATACTCCCCAAAATTGATGTTTTTTTTGTAGGTATCCCATAAAACTGGTGAGTTAGTTGTACCAGCAGAATAAAGTCCGCTACCCTCCGCGCTAGTATAAACTGTGTTGCGGCAAGGCAGAATTCCTCATACTAAATGACACTAATTAACACAAGTGTACGTACACGGAACTTTTAGTGCGCCCGTATTTCTCCGGGTTTGCAATCCTATACATATATTGAATTCATTGTAAGATTAATTCAAGGCACTCAGCCAGGCATGTATTATCTCATTCTCATGGATGCAGTAAGTACCATTTCCGTCTCGGAGTATTTGGAGCACGAGGAAGCAAGGAGTTAACAGCGTTTGTACGTTTCCGTAATTTTATCGTCTCGCAAGAATCACTCATACGGCGACTGATGCAATTATTTAGAAAATGATTTATTTTAGAGCTCTGAGATAAACAAATATCATTTCTATTGCAACTGTAGTTTTTTTTTAATAATATACTTATCCTATAAATAAGTCGCGCTTGGCAAAGCCATTATAGTCAAAATCGGTAGAGCTGATCCATCTGGACTCTACTCTAAAAAGATATAAACATACAGTTATGTAAGAGACAACATGTTATTGTTTTGAAGCCAATCTGAACTTAAATAATCTTTCCTTTCCTAAGTTATACACGATTTAACGCAAATATGACGTAGGTTTTTAACACGCAATCCCGATAGCTGATAATCGGTTGGGGATAAAACCTACAAACAAATATTAGAAATATACATTAATATTGATAAGATTTATTCATTTTAAGAGCTCCGTGGTCTAGTGGCTCTTGGTTCTCACTTGGAATCCCGGGCTGACCATGTACCAATGAGATAATTCGTTTGTCTTGTACATTATCGGACGCTCCGTGTTTCGGATGGCACGTTAAGCTTTAGGTCCCGGCTACTATCGCTACTTGGTGGTATGTAGTAGTCGTAAAACCCCTCCACCAACCCGCATTGAGCCAGCGTGGTGGAGTATGGCTCAATCTTACTCGTAACCGGGTAAGGGCCTTTACTTTTCTAACATTAATATACATATGAGGAGTGTCAAAAGGGACTATCTACCATTTCCTAAAAATATGATTTATTAGGGAATCATGCTTATTATGTTGAATTACAGGTTGCCTCTAAAGATGAACGAGCAAAATGGCCTGTAACTGCTCGTATTTTTGGGTCAAAGATTGACAGTCTGTTCAAAAAGGACTAGATTTTGTCTTTACAAAGAATTAAAAAAAAAACGCTACAAAAAGGACTAAAAAATATACTAATTCAATACGGATGGTAACTTTTTTGGTCATATCGGACTTAAAGACGTAATCCAAATGTTTTCTTTATTTTTAAATGGTTTAAAACAGATGTGATAGTTTTAGAACGGACCCAAAAAGTTCTGCTGTCAAATGTGCAGGCGAGCGTCCGTTTGTAATTTTACAAACGGACGCTCGCCTGCACATACACACACAGACACATAAAACTAAATATTACTAAGTAAATAGAGGTCTTTAGCTTGCACAATCATTTCTTCTGGCCCCACACTAGGATTTTTCAACATGAAAAATCTAAAAACAAATGCAATATATGAGTAAAGCCGCGGGGGTAATTTTTAGGATTCCGATCCTTAAAAGGAAAAAAGGAACCCTTATAGGATCACTTCGTTGTCCGTCCGTCCGTCTATCTGTCTGTTTGTCTGCCCGTCTGTCAAGACCCTTTATATCAAGAACTCGTGGACGTATCAAGTTGAAATTGATATCAATTGCATTCAAAAATCAACCTTCTAGGTTGACGCAATCGAACGGTACGACCGTTTATGCTGTAAAATTGTTGGATTTTCACAGTAATCGCAATGGACCCAAAACCTATGCTACTTCCCGTTGGCCTACAATCATGAAAATTGGTACAAAGCAAGGTCTTATAGCACAAGTAAAGGGGAAAATCTGAAAACTGCAGATTTCTGTCACTCTGCAAAAATTATGTCATTTGGTTCACATGGATGAAATCATACTTTAGTTTTTGAAGAATATGGGAGTCTCTGCGACGACGAATCGGAAGCCGCCCCAACTCTCTGCGCTATTGAGAAACATAGTCGAATTTGCGCAGCCCGAAGATAAACCGAATCCCGAGTTTTTGAAGTCGCTCGAGTTTGTTCAGTAGATCTTCGTTCGCACTCCCCCAATAGACATCGGCGTTGTCGATTAGCATTTCTTATTTATACAAAGTTACTACTACAAAACACAGAATGATTCATACAGATTGCATGATATTTTGGTGGTTGGGTGTAGTAGACGGCTTCGATGGAACTCGAAAAGCTTTATTTTATTGATTTCTCCAAAGTTACCGGCGGCGGCGGGCGGCGGCGGCGGTACGGCGGTACCTACCTTTTTCCTTTCGAGACTGACTTCCAAGTAGGTACGGTCGTGCGCCCCTGCCTGTGAGCAATCGATATTAATATACTATTGCTATTCCAATGCCATAATAGATTTAGGGCCTTGACAGATCGTTTAACGAAACGGTACCCTAGAACAAGTAAAAACTTATTATAGAAACGGTAAAATCATAATAATGATTTAGTTTGTCTGAGAAGTACATACAATCAATCACAATTTTGTAACTGTAAGTTCGTAAATAGAAGAAACTGGTCATGGTTATTAATACAATGTTGTTTTTACGATAACTACGACAAAGACAAAAGTCTTAACAAATACCTGTCATATCATATTAACAATGTAGGAATTTTATTTGTAGCATACAGTTTACACCTTGATCACAATCATAAATACATTGTAAGAATAGCATGTCATAATGATGATGAATATTTTACTTTATCGATGAGCTTGTCTCCGACCCAATCAACTTTTCAAAACGAACCAAAGAAGGTAACAAAGAATGGAAGCTCTAAGTAACAAGTGAATCAGATCGTTATCGCCAATATCGCCATGGTTATGGTATTGCCTTGTTAAACTATTGCGAAAGGTTGTCGCAAGAACTCAAACAAATAACAAGCTGATAGGTAGAAGGTACCTTCATATTTAACCTAATTGGAAAAGCATGTTAAAAATTAAATCTGTGTATTCTACACAAGTTACAACAATTAAGTTCATCGGTTGGTAAATTTTGACCACACCGGGATTTCACCATCAAGGCGTTAGGTTAGGTAACGTCGAATTTCAGACTCTCTCTGCTTGTATTGTAAGTCTGTGTATGGGACTCTAGAGCTTATCGGGAGGTCGGATTTTAAAGCGTTTTCCCGTGAATGGTAAGGAACTTCCGTAAGAGAGTTAGAGTGGTTCGGGGTTCGAAGCCAAATTGTTGACCTTGTCTCAAGTTGTCTCAAACGTTCTTTGTAAGTTCTATGACTGTATGTGACAGATTAATCGGTGTGGTCCCGTTGTCCCCCACTTCCGTGTCCTTCCGTATCTGCCATGTCACACAGGTACTTTATTATTTATGTATTCAATAGGGTCTATCGAGACTGCTTGATTGACTGTGTGTCTCGATCCCGTTGCGAGACCTTGCACAGTAAGGGGGTACAATTTATAAGTACCTAGTCCACATAAAACGGTTCCAACTTTTATTGATTTCAGAACCCCAACGACTGGTCGGATATACGTGAACGGTCATCTCCGCGATGACAACTTCTTCAGGAAGCGTTCCTGCTACATCATGCAGAGTGATCAGCTCCAGGATATGCTGACGGTTGAGGAGTCTCTGAGGGTGGCTGCCGATCTGAAGCTGGGAGGCCATGTTGGGAAGCAGCTGAAGGATAAGAGGGTGAGGGTTTGTTTAAAGATTTTAGCTTTCGTTAGCGTGCAAGTTTTACGTTTGAACTAAAATCAAATGGAATATGCAGATTTTTCCGTAAGTTTTCGTTTTTACTTTCAGTCTATTCAAATTTTAACGATCAGTGATGATCTTTGTATTAATGCCTATCAAATAATAGTTTTATATGAGAACCTCGGGGTAGCTAGTAATTTATTATTTCAAATTCAAATTAATCAGTGTTTAAAGTAAGTTCCTTTCGTATTTTATTTCTAAGTTTATAAGTTCTGCTATAATATCTCGGAAAAGCAGTTTTTGAGGCTAAATAACTGCACATATTATCATACATCATAGTCGCCCTTATAAACTATTCCGAGAACAACGTGTATTCGCTATTTCCGTATCTTTTACACCACCGAGCTTACATAGATAAAATTACCAATATCTTATCGATAAATCAATAAATAATAAAGCAGTGCCATTGAATGCGCAGTGGTAGTCTATAAAGCAAGACACCATTCTGCTCTATATTTCGTACGAGTATACAGAATGTATGTTACAGACAGATAATAACCGGCCAAGTGCGGGGCGGACTATCACGTGAAGGGTTCCGCACCATTGTACAAGAAAAAGTACAAAAAAATATATTTCTTGGGAGACATCCTTATTTTCACCCGACTGCCTTCAGAAGGGAGGGTTATGTTTTTCGAGTGTATGTATGTATGTATGTAGCTTTCTATGTTCCCTGCTACAGCCTGAACGGCCTGAAAGAATTTGACGTTTGAGGTGTCGTTAGATTCGTATTGATAGCGCGAGTGACACTGGGTACATTAAAATCAATAAAAAACAAAAGAGCAGATTTTAGACGCCACAATTAGCGACAAATTCACTGATAGTTTTATGTAACTTCCAGATAGAAGAGATCGTGGGCGCCCTTGGCTTGGACAAGTCGCGTAAGACAACTGCCATCAACCTCTCCGGGGGTCAGAAGAAGAGGCTGGCTATAGGCCTGGAGCTGGTCAATGACCCGCCGGTGATGTTCATGGATGAGCCGACTAGGTAAACGGAGATTGTTGTCCTTGATTACGCTTAATTAATTAATGCGAGTAAAACCCTACAAAAACAACAACAACGACTCTTTAGTGACCCTTCATTTAAGAACCTTTTAGAAACGGTTTTCATTAAGAAAATATATGTAACAACTGTAACAAATACTTACAGTCCACACGCGAAGTAAATCAGTGTTTCGACAGTTCATACAAAAGTTTCTAGAGTCTATTCGTGACAAGAATGCAGTGAAATTTAAATTTAAATCTGTTAACACACACTCACAGGACAGGACACAACCTTCGCGTTCGAATGTTTGCCTTCAACTGGTCACTGTGAACTTGGCTTGATAATTGGAAACGATTTGATTGGTTACGGGGCGTGGCTAGGCAGCCGGACACTTGGACAGTGATGACTTTACTGCATTCTTTTCACGAATAGACTATAGACTACTCTTGTCAAGTTAGTAGCCAGTTTCGTGTCGGTGTCCACTGCCCACTTAATTGTAATAAGCCCCCTTCTTTAATTTTGTAATCAAACTCAGCAGCCACGGGCAACACTGCACAGCTTACAAAAATTTTTTTTATCATTTCAGCGGCCTCGACAGTTCAATGTCGAAGCAAATGATCTTCCTACTCCAACTTCTGGCCCGGCAGGGTAGGACGGTCATCATCACGATGCACCAACCCTCAGCAGTGCTGCTGCAGATGATTGACCGGCTCTACGCTGTGGTCGCAGGCCGGTGCGCCTACATGGGGTCAGTGCCCTCACTAATACCCTACATGGCTCAGGACGCTTTGAGGCTTAAGTGTCTGAAATTCCATAATCCTGTAGATTTTTGTAAGTATCTGTTGTGTGTAAATAATTACCGATAGGGATATAGAAAATATCAGCCATCCATAGGAATTCATAGACAGCATGGGTTAATCTGACTCGTATATCGGGCTTTTAATGAATACTATTATTGTTGTTTAGATTGCCAATTAGGGGTATCAATCAGGCATTATTTGAGTAGTTATGCATGTGCATAAACCACGTCTAACAGCCTCACTTCAGCCAATAACTATCATTTTTCTTCGGGGTTCAAAAGTACGGTGTACGTACAGTTATAAACATGGGCGAAATTACGGACTAAGACGTGAGAGAGAAAAAGGGAAATAGGTACTTAAAATAATATATTTATTTATATTTCAGTTATAGAAAATTGTGATGAACATTCTGATGCCCTAGTGGTTGCCTCCCAAAATGGAAAGAATATGGATTGGACTGAAAACGCACCGTCTGAAGATAATAATGACTTAATAGGTTTGTTGTGTGAATATTATGATAAGTATACTTTAGAATATCAGCTTCCGCAAATAAACGTAAATCTCACAGATCCCCAGTTTCTAAAAGAGTGGTCAAATATGACAGGCGATTAATCCAAGGTTAATTCAAAATATCGGCACGTGACTGGCTGAAATGAGATTCACGTGCGATCAACAGTCTGTCACATTTGATCGCTGTTCCAGAAACCGGGTGTGTAACACGGTTATGAGATAATCGCAATACTTGTATTAAATTAACCAATTTCGCTTTTCAGGACAATTTAATTTAAGGACACTGTATAAACAAATTTCAATAACAGTCTTACCGCCTCCCAGAGCCGACGAAACAAGTAAAATGTTATTGAGCCTCAAGAGCACATATTCCACATCTTCCTGGAGACAATTTTGTGTGTTGACAAAGAGATCGTTGTTGGTGAGTCAGATAATTAGCTTTACGACTCTATATTTCTTGTCATTTTCCGAACAACCAAAGCAAAGATTTCTATAGACACAGCTATTATTATAATGTTACTAGACTCATAACCAGATCAGTAATTCAGGGTCAATTTAATACTAATGTTTGTTTTATTTACAGATATTTTGGCGCAATCCCACGTTCACACGAATGTTAACAGGGATCCACTTCCTCATTGCCCTGTTCATCGGAGTGCTATACTACAATATCGGCAATGATGCTTACTACACTAGAGACAACTATAACTTCTTGTACTTTAGTCTAATGTTTCTGATGTTCACTGCGTTTAGTAGCGTCTCCATCAACTGTCAGTATTCCTTCTTTAATTTTCTTCATATTATGATAATTCGTGCTTTTTAAAAACCAATTCTTTATCAATTTTGGTATAGAAGTAAAACTTTACAATTAGGCCTCTATTCTCTAGTTAGTCTGATACTCTTTATGGTACATGCACCAATCTGCACCATGCACTGACCCTCCTGAAAATAAATTTATAATGCTGCAAATACGAGTATTTTATCATATCGTGACGTTTTTATACGGTTTTAATAACCAATTTTTTCTCAGTCGGTGTAAGACATATTTTGTAGGGTCATGTTGTATTCACATGAAGATGACGCCAAAGAATATGTACGCAATAACAAGATTCTTTTCCAGTTCCCCGCGAGCTGCCAGTTATAAGAAGAGAGCACTTTAACCGCTGGTACACAACAGGCGCCTACTATAGCGCTACAGTGGCTGCTGCTATCCCTACACAAACTGCATGCGCGCTTGGATACGCCTGCATAACATACTACATGACTGGACAACCACCGAATCCATTGCGGTTCTTCGGATACTGCTGGATGTTGGTTCTTGTGTCATACGTAGCTCTCTGTCTTGGACTGCTGAATGGATCATTGTTTGATATTAAGGTTTGTATTCAGTATTTTCTTAGAATTTAAAATAATTGTCAGCTTACATGAACTCCTTGAAATACATTTTTAATCTGGGTTCTTCAACGATAAAGTTCGATAGTCCTGATGGTGTATTGTATAATTATGATGATACTTTCCCGTACAATTTATGATAACACTGTATCGTTACTTTAATATTTTTTGCAGAATGCGGCAGTCTTCGGTCCGTTCTTCATAATGCCCTTCACCATTTTCTCTGGATTCTTCCTCAGCTATAAAGACGCTCCTTATTTCTTTAAGTGGCTCTTCCAGTTATCATTCCTCAAGCATGGTCTTGTCGGCATCATGTTGTCCATATATGGAATGGATCGGGAGAAACTCCCATGTGATGCCACTTTCTGCTATTATGGGACCCCAAACTTTTTTCTCAAAGACAATGGCGTCGTAACAACGTCTTTTTTGTATGATTATGGCTTCACTGTCCTTGCACTGTTTGTTATAGCATCAATTGTGATAATAAGCACATATGTGATACTGAAAATTAGGTTAAAGAGTAGGTAGGTTGTAAGTGTTTTGTTTGACAAAATCTATCCGATGGCTATATTATAAAAAGAAAATGTAAGAAGTCAAGAAGAATACAGGGTTTTGTAAAGTGTGTTCACTAAATTACAGCGTAAATATATCCAAAATACATCACATATTTATGTCTTATTCTTATGAATTAAGGTTAGGTTAAGGAATGTAGTAGATAAGCGACGAATTGTGGTGTACAGTACAATTGGTGAGACATAATTTGATAGCATTTGTTAGGCCCAGACTTCTCGAATGATGGTCTAGCTAGATAAAGATTATCTCAACTCTTAAGAAAAGTATACTGACATGATATTTATTCGGAAAGGATATTGCCTACTTTTGTATGGAAGTTGGACCAAGTGCTGCCTAGAATGTTCACATAGTGCATTTTGTTCCTCAGATCATCACTAATCTGTAATTTAAAGCGAATACAAATCTATCCCAGGAGTCCATAGAAAAACAGTATTTTGTTTTGAATTTAGTAATCGCAGTAGTCCCACATTTTAGTAATTTTATTTTTCTTTATTTCTACCTTACCCTATCTATTTTTTAATTGCCCTGTTTCGTAATTGGCATTTTATGTATTTAATATTGATTGTATTATTTATTTTCATAGGCTGTGAAATGGCAAATAAACAAATGAAATGAAATGAAATGAATATTTTCATAGGAAAAAAGTGAACAAATTAATAGCAACAAAACGCATCTCCTTTCGCATTAATGTACTCATATTTAATTACAAGTTTAAACATACGAAATACGAAACAGGACTTTCTCCCCGACCTATTACAATTATAATTAGATTCACAATAACTGTTTCATAGTTGATTAGTACATTTAGTTCATTTTTTCCTATGAAAATATTCAAAATAAAATTACTGTTGTTCTCTGGACTCCAGGGATATATTTTTATGGGCTTTGTATTTACAGATTAGTGATGATCTGAGGAATAAAATGCACTATATGAGCATTCTATAGGCAGCACTTGGTCCAATTATTAGCAATGTTCTTTTAAACAAAACCATTTTGTTAAAAATACATTGACATGAATACTACCAGTTTTGTAAAATTAGTAATAACTTAAATATTATTAAAATACACACTGAAAGTAAAAATACTTACAATCTTGTAAGTATGAGACAATTTTAAACTTAGGTAGGAACCTATCCTTTAAATTAAATTAATAGTCGCTTTATATTCAAAAGATCTCACATGAGAAGTAGATTTTGACGACTAGACCCCATGTCGACCATACAATAATGGTTACATGCATAGAAACAGTTTAACCCTTTAATGACCAACCGGCAACGTGACTTTGTACATGCCATATTAATCGTTTTAATGTATAAGTATTATTAATATTTTTAAGTGACTATATTATTAAAATAACATAATGCCAAACGTCTAGTCGACTAGAAAATTATAGAACATCGTGAATTGTTTTAATTTTTTATGAGATGGGTAAAGATAATGTTACTGTTATTTCTGAAATTGTAATTAAAGTTTTATTAGGGTTTCCAATATTTTGAAGTATAATTAAGATGATAATACTGGCCAAGTGCGAGTCGGACTCGCGCATGAAGGGTTCCGTACTATTATCTATAAAAATCCGCAAAAAAAAAAACACGTTAGTTGTATGGGAGCCCCACTTTATATTAAGTTTATTTTGTTTTTTAGTATTTTTTGTTATAGCGGCAATAGAAATACATCATCTGTAAAAATTTCAACTGTCTAGCTACCACGGTTCATGAGATACAGCCTGGTGATAGACAGACAGACAGCGAAGTCTCAGTAATAGGGTCCCGTTTGGCTCCCTTCGGGTACGGAACCCTAATAAAACGGTCGCTCCCGTTTGCCGACCCTTGCCATTGTAGAAAAAATATTCTTTATTCTTTAATTATTGTCTTAAATTCGTCATTATAGTGCAATTAAACTAATCTATTTAAAATTTGATTCATTGTTCATCAAGATGTTTAATTATTTACTGGTAATTATTATTATATTATGTTTATTTTGTTTTAATTTGTGTGATGTAGGAAGTAGAGCTGATCTGACAGTCAGCTTTAAAGCATCATCATTCATCAACAATATTCGAAGTTCACTGACATAATATCAGCGAGGGAGTTACAAGTTCTACTCGACAGGGTATATATATATATATTTGGCTGTGAGACCGTTTGATTTAAATTACATTGAACAAAATATATAACAAAATGATACTGATGATATTTCCGTGTTCAAGTTTTATTTCTTTCTTCCCTTTACCTATACCTACTTTGTCAAGAAATACTAGCAACATTAAATGATGGCAAAATTTGCTATATTTTCACACCGGTCGACCAACCGAACAATGTAGAACAATAGATATGATATGTCGACCAGAGGGTTAATGACACATATTTGTTGTCAATCAGAACACGCAGCGGTGCCCTAATATGTCGCATAATTATGTTGCTATTATTTTTTTTGTCTAGCATTTCTTGACAAAGTATACCTGTCTTTACGAGATAATATTATGTTGTATACAAGTTTACATAAGGATGGGGCAAAAATAAAAAGTTGTGCTAGTAAAAACTATGTCGTTTCTTTAATTAACAAGTGACACATTTGTGTGTATGCGTTCTAAATTAAAGAGGCATGCCTGTTTTCACCACAAACCTATATTTTAGGCGACTCTTTATTTTATTTTAAGGTCCACCAAGCGGTTGTTTCTCTATGAACTAAGTTTAAGGGTTATCTAAGCTACTATAGGTCCCCTAAATCTAAGGGCCCGACCTTCGTAACAATCGCTAGAGAGCTAAGTGTCCCCTAACGGTTGCAGTTGGTGAAACCGGGCATTACATACTTACAAAATGACAAACTCTACATTGGCATTGGTACCTACTGGATTATCAACGTTACTAATCGCTTTTAATTCTTCGACGATAACAATTAAATTCCTAATTAATCAATTACCTATGTCAATGTTAGATTCTCTACCTATAGATAAAACTATGCGATATGATAAGAATCAAAAGCACCCATTTTCGTCGTGGCCATATTTAAAAACAGATTGATCACAATTTCATCAAACGAAGAATCTTTATAGAGCGAAACAATGCGACGAGTACCTATAGGCTAGGACATACAGAGTAGATACAAATACTAATTACCTAAATACAAATAATAATTGAAATTTTATCATCTTTATTCTTTATACATTTTTGTCATAAAGTCAAACCTTGAAGCTAATGGTTATTAGAGCTGCTGCTATTGCTGCGTGCTTGCTTATGCTTGTTTCCTTGCTTATCCTTACGCTTATGCTTACAAATCACAGCTGACCCACTCAGGCCAAAATGTACTGGGAATTTAAAAATAAAGTTGCTCTGATCAAATCAGTTTCATAATGAAAGTTGCTCAGAATGATGTCCTAACAAAATAATTTTTAATTTTGCGTTAATTCATTTACACCTTGTATTTAATTTAATAGGTCGGGTAAAAAGTCTTTGCGTATTTCGTATGTGTATTTGTAACTAAATATCTTTGGCTGTATTATTTGTACCTGGCTGCTTTGATGTCAATAACCCTCTCGCTACGACGTCTTTTGTTCTTCATTGTTAGTTTGTTCGGCCTGTACTTAAGAGACTTATACAATTTCAATAAGGGAAAATGTTGTTTCCGACAATTTTTCATTTGTTTTTCTTTCTGTCAAAATGAGTGAATTTAATGAAGAAATTCAATACATTTTAAAGTTGTAGATAAAAAAGGAAGACATGCAACGATGGCCCTAAAAAAATGTGTTGTTTATCTAATACAGTAGCACAAAGTTGGTTTAAGCGTTTTTAGGGTACCGTACCCGAAGGGTGCCAAACGGGACCCTATTACTGAGACTTCGCTGTCCGTCTGTCCGTCCGTCCGTCCGTCCGTCCTGTCTGTCACCGGGTCCGTCTGCACGAACCGTAATAGCTAAAAAGCTGAAATTTTCACAGAATGTGTATATCTGTTGCCGCACCAACCACAAATACTGAAATACGAGAGATATTGCAAATTAAAGGGGGCCCCGATACAAGAGACGTGTTTAGATACACACGCATTTCAAAATGGAGATCTTGACTGAAACTGTTTATTTATTGTCATAGCAACCATGTCATAGACACATATACTACACATTTAAATATGATAGCATATTTCGCGTCAACCCACATGGTTGTGGTAGCTCAGCCGGTATGATGTAGACTCTCAATCCGGAGGTCGTCGGTTCAAATCTCGTGAAGGCATAAACTTTTAAAATTTTCTTTTTGTTTATTTTTTATTGTTTTGAGTGCTTTTGATTTGTTGTACAATGGTACGGTACCCTTCGTGTGCGATACCGACCCGCACTTAACCGATTTTTTTTTTAAGTCAAAGATGCACCTTTTTGTTCGCCCTGTTACGGGCTTCACACAAAATACGAAGAAACTTTTTACCCGACCTAATATGTGGGACCTGCTTTTTACCCGACCTAATATGTGGGGCCTGCTTTTCTTTTCATACATTGTAAGCATTCTGTTTTCCGTTTTACCAACAATCTGCACAAACACTCTCCTTTATGCCAGGTTTAATTGCTCGATATGGATCTCTAAATATATTTATTAACAAGAGATAATAATGTGCGAATATGGATAGCGTCATATCGGTTCTCTATCGCAATAATCTGGTAATGCAGCGAGTGATAGTGGCCCTTAAACTCCCAAAGTCAGCAAGGAGAAAGGCACAGTCTGTCAGTCTTCGCTCAAAGTCTAGTTAGATATAGAGAACAGTTGAAGAAACAACAGCTCTTGTAACACACATGCATGTGCGCCTCAACGTTCCAATTTTCCAATTCCGCGCATAAAACTTTTAAACAGCAGTCGTTCTACTTACTCTGCTCGGTGGATAAGGATTAAGGTATACATCCGATGAAATTATAAGTGTGAAGTGTGTATAAAGTGTCATAATGGATTTAGAGGCTGCTAAAGACGATTTGAGTGTTGAAGACGGGAATCTGGTTGTTTTTAATGACCTGACCTTTCAATTGCCGATTAGTTTTGCAGGTTGGTAATAGAAATAAAATTCTGGTATCAGAAAGTATCTATCTAGCCACGCCTTTTCATATTCGGGGTGGCAGAGGCACAGTGTGCCCAAGACATGCCAATATTTGAAGTACAATATATAGGTACCACCTTTCTTAGATAAGACCGAGTAGTTCTGAGGCTCATCATCATCATCATACATGTATTGTGCGTGAGCGTGTATTGTCAAGTTTGTAGGTCTATAGAGATTCGATATTGTGTTTTAAGTATGGCTAATTTACGAAATGGTTTGACCTTATTTATTTATTTATTTATATATAGAACACCAACAGTATACAATGCACATTTAAATTAAATTTCATAAAGATTCTAGAGTATATTATACCTCTTATAGGCGATCACAACATTCAAATAAATTCATATTACTTAATTACACACATAATAATGTTATTCTTAAAATTATAAATCCAATTTTCAATTTGATTGGTAATTAATTACACAAAAATAATGCATTGTACATAAAAACAAAAATCGCAAATAATAATGTCACAGCTATTAAAACACAAATAATAATGGCGAATCTATTGATAATAATAATAAATATTCATTATTAATTTCATCGTTTAAAATAATTTGACCTTTTTTATGTGCGTAAGTCAGTATTTGAAATCATACCCTTGTTTTGATATAAGTAGGTATACCTCATTTTGCTGATATCCCGATCAAATGCCTTGTTGAATTGATCTCATAGAATTGTTCACTTTATTGTGTTATATAGGTATACAG
This sequence comes from Argyresthia albistria, assembly GCA_963457715.1. NCBI lineage: Eukaryota > Metazoa > Arthropoda > Insecta > Lepidoptera > Argyresthiidae > Argyresthia > Argyresthia albistria. The sequence continues at coordinate 4,735,615 of OY735267.1, read as the reverse complement.
CGCTGAACTATCTACTGATAAGGTTCATTTCATACTTTATGTAGGATGGCGTCTCAGAAACAAACATACATTCTTGGCAAAAACGAAGGCGCGTTGGTCTTGGCATTATTTGTGGACGAAACAGAATGAGTAACATATTTTATTAATTTGGCTGGGCTGTAGAGGCCAACTCAGCAAAAGTATTTTTTTACTTTACAGTGAAACAAGGATACAACAAACGTGTCTTTTTCTACCTTCATTTGACGACGTACGACTCGCACTACGACGATTAAAAGTACAAATGCAAAAATTGAATGTGCGATTTCTGTGTGCCTCAAGCTATAAGTAATCCTCACATTTGAATCTTTCATATTCACATATCTTATACCGTTTAGACTTCTATTCGGATAGAGATCGTAAAGCAACAGCTGATTAATTTTAGAGTTACTTAGCCGGAATATGAATTTAGTGTGAAAACTTTAGGGTTACCTTAGTTTTGATTATTGATAAAAAGCCAACAGAGCGAGCGTAACGAACATAGCTTACGTCATTTATCTGAAATACAAATCTTATGAATAAGGATGTTACTGTCAGGGGGCAATTCTGGCGATAACGAGATGGTTGAAATATCGATTTTGAGATACCGAAATCTCTATCAAAATCAAGAAAAAGCTATTCTTACGACAGCCGGGATATCTCGACCCGTTTTCGATCGAAATAAATATAAATCGAGCTCGTTTTCGGCGGATGTAGGTGGTAGCAAAACTGATATCTCGACTGGGAAGATGATTTCGATAGCGCGAGAATCGGGGCCAGATCTCGGTCTGCCCCGGTCCAATACTTAATGTCCGTGACCCTGCGATCTACGAAATAAAGGGAATCTACAAAATTAGAAAGTAAAAAGTCCTGACGTCCAGTCACTAACCTACACGCTGTCTTAACATGCAAGAACTATACGATAGTATGTAATATGTACCTCCATTATCTCACAACCTTTGACCTCCATCAGTATCATTTAGATATATATGTGTTACTGGGAATTTAAATTGGTTTGGCAATGTAATACACCACACCACACACACACACCACAGTTCAATGCGTAATATAAATACTGGCTGATCTGAAAAATGTTGTTCTGTCAAAAACTAATACATTAGGTTCGCTGAAGGTGCGCTACCTACTCCGCCATAAACAAAAATAGTTTCAAAAGTTTCTTCCAAATTGGTCCAGCCGTTCTCAAGTTATGCACTTGGAACAGATTTAACCATCCATTTTTAAATACCTGCCATATTACCCAGAGCAGCACGACGACCAGTGGACGGACTATCAGCTAGTGTACGTTAAACATCGATAGTATCGATAGTAAATGGCTGTCGATACTATCGATAGTTTTTGTAAAACTATCGATACTATCGGATTACCAAACTATCGATGTTTAACGTACCTACCATCAGCCGACGACGGACGATCGACATCATGGCATTGCAGTAGATGTGGCAGACTTAGGAACAACGTAGATGGCGTGGTAAAGAAGAGGCCTTTATCAGTGGGTGAATGTAATGTGGTCTGATGATGATGATGATGATAGAAGACAGATTAGATTGGGCATTTTTATTTAGATGCCTAAATGAAAATACTTGAAATACAAAAAATGGCTTCCTTTTTATTTAGCCCGGATCTCTCAAGAGACAGATAAACAGTAAAAATCTTTTTTTACACTTTTTGTTAAATGTCAAAAGCCCCAGATAAACAGTCAGATAAACGCTATCTGACGAATGAGAGAACGGCACTTACACGATTTAAATAAACTTGCTTAAGTATGTAGAGTTGCTCAATTCTATAATTTTGATTAGGTGTGATAATGTTCTGTATCATGATTCCAATGGACTTATTGACGAGACTCGGAGCAAAGAGAATATATAAATATACTCTAAGATAATTTAATCACATTTGTAATTAATAAAGTAAAGTAATATCTTACATCCGTTTACCTTGTGAGATTATTCAATTAACTACTAGACAAACAAGCATTAAACTAACTACGCATTGTGTTAATTCCATTGTGTCCGCAATAAGCATACATGCAGCTCAAAATTCAAACAAAAATTCAAATATTTTACCTATGAAAACTTTGAGAGAAGGGTATATTTCCCAGCAGCGAGCGGTTAAGATAAAGGGCATACAACAAAGTCGCAAAGGTGTGCCCTTCCACGCAAAAACCAGTCTGGAGTTTACGCACCATAAGCACAGCACAGCATATATTACCCAGTCAGTCGATTCTGAGTCGCCCGCGCACGACCAGTCACTCTTGTCTTGCGCAGCGTGACCTGCGTACGCGCACTTAACTGACAGTTCAGTGATTCGAAATTTGAAATGGACATCGAAAATGGAAATGGGACCCTTGAAATGACAACTCCTCTAAACTCTACAATCTTCATTGATGTCGGTTATAGACTACCGACCAAAGTTTTAGGTAATTTTATGAACTTGTATAGAGATTAGTAAAGTGAAAGTTTCGGCGTTCTTGCTGCGTTGCGTTGCAAACAGTTCGTCTAGTTTTTTTTTTATATTACCGATCAAAGCTTCGTGCAACATTCTTGAAGCCTTATCTATAAAAATTTTGATAAATAAGGACTAACCTATAATAGTTGGTATAACTAGGTAATTTACGTGGGTATGCAGTTATCTATCACTTAATAATTGTTTAGTGTGATAAAAATCATAGCATGCTCTTCTCTTTTAAAAGAGATTCCACTATTGCACTGAGGCTCACATAAAGAAACTCTACAGCATAATCTGGCTGAGCCAGGGCCTCGTAACAGTGGGAAATACACAATTAGCTACTATTTTAACGATTTGTAGTAAACAATTGAATTTGTGTATATTTTGTTACAGTGAACAAATGGATTACCTGTTAATCTGTAATTGAGATAAAAAGATAATTGTTAGATATTAAATGATTTATATAATTATGTAAATTAATTTACCCGAAAACACGTGTTTACGAGTACTCGGAATCGGCTGTTATTTGTCGACTCTATACAATCTGCTTTATCTGTAGCACAGCTACATATAAATATATATTCATCTGTCGTTCCTACCTAGGTACGAGATTAAAAGCATTTTCGAGACTGATCCTTGCATCAAAATACCATTACCAGACAATACTATACTCCACTCGCATTATCACAACACTTGTTGTGGGTACTCATTATGTTATCAGTAAAACAACATTGCATCATTAACTCGACTCGTACTATAAGTATTACCACCAAATGTATTTGATATCGCTACATCAGCTTAAATTTAATTCATCAATCATAACATAACGTCACACCTTTTCCCATACCCACGAGGCAGAGGCAAAGTTATGTCCTGCCAATGAATAATCTTGTATGGAGAAAATGATCTCTTTTTTTCGCGCGGCTTTTAACCAAACCTTCTTTTCTAGTGCAGAATAGTGCAATGAATAAAACTTAATATGACATGTATACCTCTAAACTCAGTCCGGACTGACCTAGAGGAGCGCAAAGTTTGTAACATTTATTAGCTTTTAGAGATGTATTGGTCTCCTAGGGGCAAGTTAAGTGTGCAAACGTAATTATAATCACAGCGTAATCATGGCTCAGCTTGGCTCGGTCATCCGTATCGATCTTCGAGGTTAAGCAACACCAAGTGTGGTTGATTTTTGGATGGGTCAAGTAAAACGACGCTTTGTGCTTCGAAAGTCATATTAAATCGTCGGTCCCTGCTGTGTGACCTCCGAAGTACAGAAACAGACATCTAAGTAATACCACCAGTCGTTTTACTTAACCCATCCAAAAATCTACCACACTTAACCTCAACGATCGATACGGATGACCAAGCCAAGCTGAGCCATGATTACGCTGTGATTATAATTACGTTTGCACACTTAACTTGCCCCTAGGATACATAATACAAACTTTGAGCTCCTCTATCTTAGTCAGGACTGAGTATAGAGGTATATATGTCGTACTAATTTTTATTCGTTGCACTAAAAAGGCACCACTATTACTCATTGTCCTTTAGCCAGATTTTCAATATTCATTAATTTATATCCTATCTCATGTACGATTATTACAGTATGACCGCACTATCATCAACATCAACTACTACAAAGTCTATTTATTCACCATTAGTTGATTAAATTACTTCCGTCCTATTTTACTCAAATGTAGAGAGACCTCGACATCGAGATGATACAAATAGGACGTCTTATCATCACCAATAAGAGTCAAAGTTAGACCTCGAGGTGAAAACATCTTTGTTGTTTGTTTCGCATTTGGCATATAAACATCGATAATTTTGAAATCCTTTGTGTAACGCGTAAAGTACTACGTACGTACGACGTACACGAAAAACTCTCTGCGATACTTTAAGAGTAGTTTTTACAAATCTGATAAATGAAGATGAAGACATAACATAACCATAGACACAGAGCAATGCTATATAGATTTTGGTTTAAAAACTATAGGTAGGTCGGTACCTACTACCTAACCTACTATGATGGCCCACTGCTAGGGAAAGGCCAAAATAATCGTAGTTCTGAAATATTTATCTCTACTTATTCTCTACTTCTAACGATAGCGAGATATCGCTAAAAAAAATGTCACTTTAGGTTACCATTTAACCAAAAAATGTTTTTTTAGGTTTATCCTCTACTTTAATTTGACACCATTTTATCATGCGCCAAATCAAAAAATAAACGTAGGGAGTACTTTTGCTTTGAACGTAGGAATCTCCTTGTTATGACCTTGTGATGCATGGGTTGAACTGCTGTACTTAAGTGAATCTTAAGGATATAAATATAAGCGACCAAAAAATTGCATGACGTTCGGTCCGAGTTTTATGACGCTCAGAATTAGCACCGTCAAATTAAAGTTTTTGCAGATCATCGTGAGAAAACATTCATAATAATTATGGCTGTAGGCTAGCCCACAGTAACGCAAAATGGATTCGAAAATCTGGACCGTGAGTCAGGTACTGAATTGCACGGCAATAGCTATAGCAAGAGCGCAAATATCCGGTTTGTTAGTAGCCAGCGCGGCACGTCTAGGCGAGGTCGACAAGCCAAAACCCTATTTTTGAGCCCCCGCTATAGCCACATACTATTCGCTTGCAGAATCACGGCCCTGGTTAAATATTGGACTCTGCCATCGTATGCAGGGAGCACTTATCCAGTGGAGAGCGCATAGATACATTTTCCTTTGAAACACAACTCGCCAATTTACGGGCGGCGGGGGCCGAGGTAAGAGAGCTGTGATTGGTCAGCCGCTGCGAAACTGTCTGGCGGCCCGTCATCGTACATAGGTTGCGTATGCGAACGTTTGTTGAATATAACAAACGTTTGGCGAGCCGCATTCCCCCGCAGGCGCAGTCAATTGGATATATAGTCTCTGTATGTATGGTATTGTTTCAGATCATCTATGTCGGCGGAAGACGCAAAAGGATGTGAATGATAATCAGGTCATCCTCAAAGGGGTGAGTGGAGCCCTCAGACCGGGACGGTTGACCTTCATCCTTGGTCCTTCGGGCGCCGGGAAGACCACACTACTCAGAATACTGGCTGGTCGAAAGTAAGTAATTGATTAGCTACAATAAACCCAAGAAAATATCTTAAAACTAGCAATAAGTATAGGGATTTTTTGTAAAACTTAAAAACTAAAAACTATTAACATCCCCACTGTGGAACAGGGGCCAGGGGTTTCTACCGGATATAAGTAACATTGAACCATTCTTCATCTGAAGTTAAATAAAGAAAATTCAATATTGACAAAATACATATATTGTTACAGCTAACCAAATCAATACGAACAAAAGAGTTCAACGCTTCATATGTCAAGAGCGTTTACTAGTGAGATTTTTTATAGAAATTGGTAACTATAAAAAATTGCTTCAGACCAAGTTTATTTACTTTACTTTACTTTATACTTTATTGCACAGAAAACATAATACAGACACTTAATATTAGAAAAAAACATGTACAAAGACGAGCTTATCTCTAATAAGAGATCTCTTCCAGCAAACCTAGGATGGAGAGGATAATTTAATAAAAGGCTACATAAGTGCACAACGATAAATATTAAAATAATAGATTTATTATTAATTATTATTTATTCATTATTTATTCATTTTAGTTTAATTTAATCTGTCAAGTGAAACCAGTTTCATTACTTACTGGCCACACGATTTTTTCACATTGGGGCGAAAAGTTAGGAAAACGTGCTTAAACGCTCTTTGAGTAAAGAACAAAAAAATATAAGAAACATACTAATATTCAAAAACAAATACAACAACAGCTAGATATTAAATATACAATGCGTATTTCGTCGACCGTACGGTACAAATTACGGCAATTTTCGAACCAATGTTGATGTCAGTAGCCGCGTGTCCTTGATTATTATGGAAACAGATACTCGTACAACTTGCTGTTAATTTCAAAGGACAGGAGTCATACAGATATACATGTGTGAATGTACATACCATACTTACGCGAAACCTGCGTAGGTTTTATTTACCTGACAAAAAAGAGGTCTATGGACGAAGTATGAAATACTCGTAGTTCTGGTTTACCGAATAAACGCGGGCGCAATACAATATTTGGCATAATGTGTTACATATCATATCATACTCGATATCTAATCCATTAATATTTTTTTGACATCATTATAGTTGCCTATATTTCGTTAAACTTAAAAGGGACTCGTTATTGTTGACGATAACTTCGATAGAGCAAATAAACGACAAAAGCAAAACAGCAGCTATTTAGTATGAGTGTCAGCAAACAAGTGATTTATTTACAATAAAAATAAATGTCAAAAAAGTTTGTATATCAAAAATACAAATATAAAAGAAGCATGTTTCAGAAAAAATATCATAGATAAAAACGTTTAAAAGGAGTTGCAAATTAAAGAGGTTGCGTCCGCAACAGGTATGTTTTTGTTAGTTCATAGTGGATTTTTTAATAAAGGCATTCTTATCCCCAGAAAGACGGGAGTGTCCGGATGTCTCCTGGGCACAGGGCGCGAGGCAGTGTTGGTGGCACAGCATGCAACACTGATTGATACACTCACTGGGAAGGAGACGCTACAGTTTGCGGCCGCCCTTAAACTGCCGGGTCTGAATGGGAGAGACAGGAATTATGCTGTAAGTCCATTATTTTTACTGCCTTAAGTTTTTTTAAGTAAAGGATTATATGTATGTAAGTAAATTCAAATTTTTTATCGGTCCTTTAAATGTCTGGGTACGGGTAATCAGGTAAATCTGGGTACGGCGGCGGTTATTTTTCTGGTTCCCACGACACCGGGTATCCTAGTGTGGGGCCAGTAGAAATGTATGTGCCTGTATGTGTAAATGTAAATAAATTTACAAAGGCATATCCTAGCGTCTTAAAGTGGCCGTTGGAAGCGAGCGACACTGTGTCAGTGACACTAGCGTCACCCTTATTTACAGGCGGATAAGGAACATCGTCCGAGCGCAGTGACGCTAACGTGGCGTCAGTGCCGCTGTGACCGCCTTTATCCGCCAGTAAATAAGGAACATCGTCCGAGCGCAGTGACGCTAACGTGGCGTCAGTGCCGCTGTGACCGCCTGTATCCGCCAGTAAATAAGGGTGACGCTAGCGTGACTGACGCAGTGTCGCTCGCTTCGAAAGCCTACCTTAATGGTGAAGACATTTTGCAGTGCGCCGTCGTCGGCCTGAGGTGGCTAGGCATAGTGTCAGCATGGAGAACAGGACAGTCAAGTCTACCCACCTCAGTCTACTGCTAACTTTAACGTCCCCCAATTCCGTTCCTAATCCACTGATTCCTCTTGACAACTTATTGTCTGTCCAGTTCGTCCAAGGTCCAACTTGACAACATTTGTCTGTCATTTTACACTTCAGCAGGGTTAAAGATAACTCCCATGTCTTCCATCTGGGCGGCGAATCGCGTACAAATAGGAATAGAAATAGCAATAGCGTGGGCGCATAAATCCGGTTTTGCCTTGTCGACGCGTCGAGGCGCTATTGCTATTCGATTGCAATACCCAACACGCTGCCGGTGCGTTGATGTATTCGAATTCAATTCGCTAAGTCTCGCGATGGGTTCGATTATATTAAAATTCTTCTTCCAGATAGAGAACGTGGCTAAACAGTTGGGTATCCAGGAAGCGTTGAGCACAAGAGCGTGCTACATGTCAGGCGGTGAACGAAAGAGGTTGAGCATTGCTTGCGAATTGCTCACTGACCCCACTGTCATGCTGCTGGACGAGCCAACCAGGTCTGTACATTTTGAGATAGATTTTTAGTACTCTGACTGAGGTCCAAATCGGTTTGAATACCTGCACTGCACCGCGCTAGGCGAATTTTCGGTAAGTTTTCGAAAGGTGTTTTTCTGGTAGGCTTTTTAACACAAGCCTTTTTGTATTTAATTTTAATGACTTATTCGTAGTGTAGCGAGCCGGTCGTCCGGAGTTAATTACATGGTAATTAAGTTAAATAATGCGCTATAGTTACGCAAAATAAGAAAGTAATATTGCAATTCACTCAAACACATACCTAAGCATACATACATATATGACTATATTTCCTATGATAATTACAATCTACGACACAAATTTAAAAAAGCCTATGAGATAACGAGTTTGTGTTTCATTTGCGAGTATGTGCAATGCAAGGCTACTTTGAAAGGCTTACGAGGTCACCAGGTTTTAAGCCTGAGGAGTAGAGACCGGATTATATTGCATATGCATTTGCATATTTAGCCAATTTTTAGCGGTACCTAGTTGTATATTTCAGCATTTTTTTTGATAATTATGCATATTTCATTCGATTTTCATCACGAACTGGACGTAAAACGGCCCTTTTCCGCATTTTTTTTATATTTTCGTAGCTACAAGTTGTGTACAGAACAGTGGAAACATGACATTAGTTGTATACATTTTAAAGGTGAATTGTAAATTACATTGTTAGACATTGCAGTTTTATTTTTCGCAAATAAGATTGTTATCGTTGAGAAATAATAGCTTTTTCAAATGTAAAACGTTTAAAATACGACTTTTTATTAAAATAATAATGTTGCATATTTTAGCCCTTTTTATGGATTTTCGTGCATATTTTAGTAGTTTTTATGCATATTTTGGGCTTTTTATGTTGCTTATAATCCAGTCTCTACTAATGAGCTAGTTGACACATATTTTAAATACCTATGTACCTAATTTTGTTTGCAAAACTTCGATCGTCGTCGGCTGAACAACTCGACAGCGGCACTGAGAATTTCGGGGGTTTCATCTTCAGCTTTTAGAGCAATAGATTAAAAAGCAATAAAAGGGGTCAAGCCAAATAGGCAAGCTATATAGAACAGTTATAGAGCAACACCATTTAACCGGTTAACTCGAGCCATTGTCATTCTCCAAAATTATAAAAAAAATACATTAAAATTAGTTTGACAGTGGGTACCAACGTCAAAAATTAGACATTCATTGACGTCTTGGTTTGGTACCCACTGTCAAAATAAATTTTAAAGTAATATTTTTTTTTTATAATTTTAATGTCAATATTGTTCCAAGGACTCTTTTGTCTTTACGCTACCGTGGGTGTTAATATGGTTTTTACTACATTTACATAAATAACACGTACAATAAAATCAAATCCGGTGCAAAAAATTAAAATAATAATAACCGGCCAAGTGCGAGTCGGACTCGCGCACGTAGGGTTCCGTAACATTATCTATAAAAAACCGCAAAAAAAATAATTGTATGGAAGCCCCCCTCTAAATATTAATTTAATTTTAATACAATTATTTATTTTTTAATAAAACTCAATATATTGTGAACATTTTAAGCGTCTACCTGCTACCATTATCAATATCGAGCAAAATTGAGCAAAAAAATCACGTTTGTTGTATGGGAGCCCCCCTTAATATTAAATTTCTTTTGATTTTTGTATTTGTTGTTATAGCGGCAACAGAAATACATCATCTGTAAAAATTTCAACTGTCTAGCTACCACGGTTCATGAGGATACAGCCTGGTGACAGACTGACGGACGGACGGACGGACAGACAGCGAAGTCTCAGTAATAGGGTCCCGTTTGGCATCCTTCGGGTACGGAACACTAAATATGACAACAATAACTTACGACTTACTACTACTTGTTATTATAAAACAACTTCGTATCGGCAGACTTTTCTATGAAGCAAAATTACTCAAATTAGGTACCTATGTTTATCTGCAAACGAATGTACGCTGACGCTCATCATTTACAAGCTAGCACGTAGTAGAATTGCGCAATTTGATTTTGCTAACCGCTTTTTTTGCCTAATTCACCGCCTTAATGAAGATATTCATTGACCTGAGAGCACTCAACTCAATGTAAATTAGTACCACTTTGTATACCACTCACACGATGTCCGATTGCTAAGGCCTTGGCCTCTGTAAATATTATTATGCACAAATGCATTTCCTCATTATGTATACAAGTAATGTGTGCAGAGTAATTGGCGAAGCGGACAGCGGACGGAAAATGCTGTGAATCAACAACAACATACTTTAAATTATTCAAGCTACAGTATGTTTCGTCAGAGATCTAGCAATCAGTGATGAATAAATCGCATTCAAATCAAGCGCAGGTATACACTTCGCTTTCAGCGTTCTTTTTATAACGCGCGAGCTATACCAGAATGGAGTTGATACTTGATATTTCAGGGGTAGGGGTAATCAAATGCTGCAGAAACACAATGTTATAGCTAAATTTAGCAAAATATGTGAAGCCAGGTGTCTAACATAGGTATAAAATATATATGTATATTATTCGCTAATACTAGAGTATTATGAATGAACGCACCTGCATAAACCACATAAGGAATAGAATGAGCTATAAATCTGACCCATAATTGACTCCATATTACACTAGCCTATTAATCAGTAGGACTGATCTCTTGCTGAGGACAATTGTTAGCGGGGTCAATCTCGGAATAATCCTTCTATAGACTAATTGCGCAAGCTATACAGGTGGGTCATTTGTAAGGATCAATGTGGTGAAATAAGGAACTAAAGAGATAGAAGTAATCGTGACGTGACGTAAAATCGACTTTTATGAAAATGATACTGCAATATTTGATAATATTAGCTAAAGTAGTTTCAGTGAAATCAGATCATGGAGTCCGCAGATTTTGAAAACATAAGGCCAACTTTAATATTATAATGAAAAAGCGATAAAAGGGTATAAAAAAGGGTTGGTTTCATTCTGAGAAGTAATAGTCATAAGGTTACGAAACCTCATTCAAACTGTTTTGTAGAGATAAACGCGATGAAAGGAAACAAATTATAGTGTAAGTGTACTTGTACTACCTACGAACACTTTTTAGGGTTCCGTACCCGAAGGGTGCCAAACGGGACCCTATTACTGAGACTTCGCTGTCCGTCTGTCCGTCCGTCCGTCCGTCTGTCACCAGGCTGTATCTCATGAACCGTGGTAGCTAGACAGTTGCAATTTTCACAGATGATGTATTTCTGTTGCCGCTATAACAACAAATACTAAAAATCAAAAGAAATTTAATATTAAGGGGGGCTCCCATACAACAAACGTGATTTTTTTTGCTCATTTTTGCTCGATATTGATAATGGTAGCAGGTAGACGCTTAAAATGTTCACAATATATTGAGTATATTATTTACTTAAAAAAAATAAATAAATTAAAATTAAATTAATATTAAGGGGGGGCTCCCATACATTTTTTTTGCGGTTTTTTATAGATAATGGCACGGAACCCTTCGTGCGCGAGTCCGACTCGCACTTGGCCGGTTATTACTGTTATTCCAATGATAACATAACGAATGAAATATACAGGCTTTTTGTAAAAATCTGTGTACAGGAAACAATAAATCGAATAACGCAATTTTATGTTTTAAAAACCATTTCCATAAAGCAAACACTTTTATCTCTTCTTTTAATACTCACTGACCCTTTCAAATGGCCCACTCTGTATAGCTAAATAGCTATTTTGAATGAAGTACGACGTTTACCCTTCGGAATTGTAAATACTTTGTTGACATATGTCTAGAAGATACTTAACATAGAACCTTTAAAGTAAATGCAGTTGGTTTATCTTATACCATTCAGTAAATTATATGTTTTTACTCGTACAATGTAAGTTGTGTCCAGATTCACCATGGAATTACAAAGTCTGTAAATTAGTAGTACCAGTTCAGTCTCTTCCTTCTTTTGTCCTTTGGTCAGCTAATATGGTATCTAACTTTTATCCAAATTTCACAGCCTGTATAATAATAAGTGGCTAGTGTAGTTCTGTGACCGTCTACAGTAGACCTCGCGAGCGACACCGGGTTTTTTTTTCCATTATTTTCCATCCCCACACCGTGCACCGCTCACATCGTACTTGAAGTTTATCGGATGGACAGAATGGAATTTTGGAATGGAATTATAAAAACAAATAACCCAACTGCATATTCTTTCAATAACACATACAAACTTATGAATGTACCTGGTTACGTACCTGTAGTATGAAAGTACCAATAACTTTGTAAACTACATTTTGCGATCTAAAATACAACTTTTCACTAAAATTATATAATTTGTGTCACATTCACGGTCTCCACAAAACCAACCTCATTTGTTAATATTCGTCGAGCCGTTTGGGCTGTAGAGGTTTTTTTATATTTTCAAACCCCATATCTCAACTGAATCGTCAAACAAAATTTCACGAGAATCGGTTGAGAAATGCGACCTGTAGAGGAGGACAACCGGACAGACAAACATACGAAAGCATTTTTGCCTAATCCTGAATCGGAGACGCTTCGCTCGCTCGGTCAAAAAGACGCTTAGATGATGAATCAATTTACCATAAACCTTACCTTCTTCCAGCGGGCTGGACTCGGTATCATCAATGTCAGTAGTCCGAGCTCTACGTAGCGTTGCCCGAGGTGGGCGCACCGTTGCTTGCGTTCTCCACCAACCAGCCTCAAAACTGTACTCCACGGCCGATGACGTCATACTGCTGGCTGACGGAAGAACGCTGTATGCTGGGGAGATGGAAAATGCGCCTGAAGCTTTCAGACGAGCAGGGTTTGTGTGTCCGCAGTACTACAATATGGCGGATTTTAGTGAGTTTTCTTGAAGATTTGTATCTTTTTCGGGTCGAAAAATAATAGCTGAAAGCAAACTCTGTGGCACTGCGGTCAAGGCTGTGATTCCGAGAGGTCCTAGGTTCGAATCCCGGCTGGGGAGAATAAAAAAAAAACCCAGGTCTTGGATGATTATGTTTGTTGTCGCTGTTTCTGGTTCTCACGGCGCGGGGTATCCTAGTGTGCTATGTAGGTATGTGAATGTGTGTAAATATTACGTTAGGTTATGGCTATGATGGAGACGATAGATGCGAAAGCAAATATGCGCGCGACGATCAACCCCCTATTATTTCGTCTTGCCTCGGAAGTGCGATTAAAACTGAATGTTCTCTATCAACGATGTCCCAGTTTTTAACGAACTTATTCCCCGTTTGTCATGTTTTAGTTCTCGAGGTGGCGAGCGGTGAGCATTCAGGAAACCTGGCTCTTTTGGAATCTGAGGCGAAAAGTTATGCTTACGAGATGAAGAAAATAGCGAAGAACGATGTGCTTGATAGAAACGGGAAAGGTGAGTGCGCTTCTTGTTTTCGTTGTCTTTGATTTAACAGCGTATAAAGTAAGATAATGAATGTATACATAATATGTATGTATCCTGAGTATATAATTGGTCTATTTATCCCATCCATGATATAAATTACATCTTGGCATGTACGAGGTTATGTAACCATGTTGACTTGACAAAATTTCGTTCATATAAAAAAATAAACATCGTCAATTTAGCAAAATATTCAATACTTATGCATATTTTGTTACTATTGTGTTATTTATTATTGTGCTTGTGCATGCTGACAAACCACTTGTGGGCGGTCCCAAGCTGTTCTCAAAAGCGTCATCATCATACGCCTAACAGGTGCCCGTTCCACTGTTAACTTTAACTAGTTCTACAATTTAATTGTATTTTAATATAATATTTTTTCATCTAGCTCCCATGTCCGATACAGAGGCATTACTGACGACTCAATACAGCTACCCGAGGAAAGGGTACGCAGCCAGCGCATGGCAGCAACTGGCAGCCCTTCTATGGAGATGTTGCATCGGAGCTCTAAGGGACGTGCATTTGACTCAGGTATATTAATAAATCGTCAATACGTCGGGTGAGAGCAGAGACTATATATCCAATTGACTGCGCCTGCGGGGGAATGCGGCTCGCCAAACGTTTGATGTATTCAACAAACGTTCGCATACGCAACCTATGTACAATGACGGGCCGCCAGACAGTTTCGCAGCGGCTGACCAATCACAGCTCTCTTATTTCGTCCCCCGCCGCCCGTAAATTGGTGAGTTGTGTTTCAAAGGAAAATGTACTCCACTGGATAAGTGCTCCCTGGGTGAGAGGCTATTTTGTATTCAGCTATATTTTTGCTATTTTACATGAAACCCGGTTAGAACGAGGCAGAAAAATTCGCTGAATTACGGCTAAGTGTAGTGTAAAGTAGTGAGAGTACGGCTAATGTTACAATAATACTTAATAATAATAATAATAATAATCATTTACTTTGTTACCATTACTAACAACAATTTGTGAGTTGATTTCTCAAAGCCTTGGTGTCGCGTACCCACAGATCACCCCCTGTAGATACCGTATACAAGGCAAGTGACGTGCTTTCTAGCACGACATTGAATTAGCCAATCACACGCCCGCATGTTTGTTCCCCGCACACCCTTCCTTCCTCCAAATTCGGTGAGTTCGGTCCAGTGCAAATGTCACATCATGCGGTATCTATGGGGGGTGATCTGTGCGCGTACCACCCGACGAATAAGCGTTATGTACGGTAGGACTTCGCCCTAGGCATATTTGACTTCGCTTTAGGTCTTTGAATCCAAACGCCCTGAATGAAGCTACAAAGCTTAGTAAATAACCGGCCAAGTGCGAGTCGGACTTGCGCACGAAGGGTTCCGTACCATTATCTATAAAAAACCGCAAAAAACATTTTGTATGGGAGCCCCCCCTAAATATTAATTTAATTATTTATTTTTTAAGTAAATAATATACTCAATATATTGTGAACATTTTAAGCGTCTACCTGCTACCATTATCAATATCGAGCAAAAATGAGCAAAAAAAAAATCACGTTTGTTGTATGGGAGCCCCCCTTAATATTAAATTTATTTAGATTTTTAGTATTTGTTGTTATAGCGGCAACAGAAATACATCATTTGTGAAAATTTCAACTGTCTAGCTACCACGGTTCATGAGATACAGCCCGGTAACAGACAGACGGACGGACGGACGGACGGACGGACAGACAGCGAAGTCTCAGTAATAGGGTCCCGTTTGGCACCCTTCGGGTACGGAACCCTAAAAACTAAAATCCGATGCTAACCTTGGGTTCATGAGGTAAATGTGCAATGTTGGGAAGGGGCAAAAAATTTACTGATATGTCTACAGTTTTTTATTGATTTGATTGATTGAGGTAAAGCAGGAGACGATTTAGAGCAGAGCTGAACCAATATGGCATATATGTATTTGTAAGTACACATTACGCATCGACTCACGGACCTGAAGGGCGTGACGCTATCTTGGACACTGTAGGGAAAAAGTGTCCAAGATAGCGTCACGCCCTTTCTCATACGGGGTGGCATTTGTTTATTTACAATAACTCAATGCATTAGAGACCATTTTGCGTGATATTATTGATATTAGGCTAAGCTAGCCCTTGCCGCAGGTATGGAGGTCATATCCTCGCAATGAGAAGCATCTACATGTCCCTATAGTTTCATAATATCAGATGCTTGCATATTATATTCAGAATGGGTAAGTTGATGTCGAGTTAAGCAGTGGCGTATTTACCCTACCCCCAGAGACGGGGCGGAGGACGAAGGGCGAAAAGTAAGGCAGAACTAACAATTTTATTATTCAAGTTATCTGACCTTGGGTGGACGGGATGCACAAACTTGTTTTGTTTTTTAACAAGTTGGTTGGTACCTTCATATCAAATCGTGTAGGTTGACCCTGGCCATTTCGACGGGAAGCTTATAGGCTGCACAGATTGCTTTTTTATCAAATTGTGTACGATGAACATTTCGATATTTAGTCATTATTAGGGTTCCGTGCCCGAAGGGTGCCAAGAAAAGATGTATTTCTGTTGCCGCTATAACAACAAATACGGACGGACAGACAGCGGAGCCTTAGTTAAAGGGTCCTGTTTGGCACCCTTCGGGTACGGATCCCTAAAAACGGGTTATAATAAATATTAAAGCGGGCTCGCATACAACAGACATGACTTTTTTGCTGTTTTTGTTATTAACTCAGTACACTTCAGGCCTAGTGGTCAGCTGATCTGTATGGTGGAGTGAAAAATAAAGTTGCTCTGCTCAAGTCGGTCCCATTAGTGAAAGTGGTTCAGAATGATGTCCCTAACAACCCTCTTTCGGCTTGTACACCCCTTTCTGTTACACCCTGTATATTTCTACACTTTAAATGATTTCAAGCGATTGCCTGCCATTGTTTTTTAAATAATCTTTAAACCTAATTTTGGTTCGATCTCCTGATGCGGGAGTGAGGCATGGCTGCGCGGCGGGAAAAGTTATGCCACGCCCAAACCATAAAAATCTGGCATTACGTAGGGCCTTACTAAAATAATATTTATACTGGACATTGTAGTCTGGCAATAAACAATTTATTATTATTATTATTATAATAGTTAGGTAATTATAATCTACTTACAATTTTCTTTCTGGGTTAGAGCTCGTCTAAGCTGAAATGACGCGCCCCACTCCTTGGTTTTGTATTTAATTGTAATACAAAACCAAGGAGTGGGGCGCGTCATTTCAGCTTAGCGAGCTCTACCATACCACGTACCCGCTAATAGGTAGGTCATCTAAATTTCCAAAGATATTCTGTTTTCCTTGTATTTTTGCAAAGATATGCTGTTTTCCTTGTATTTTTGCAAAGATATGCTGTTTTCCTTGTATTTTTGCAAAGATATGCTGTTTTCCTTGTATTTTTGCAAAGATATGCTGTTTTCCTTGTATTTTTGCAAAGATATGCTGTTTTCCTTGTATTTTTGCAAAGATATGCTGTTTTCCTTGTATTTTTGCAAAGATGTGCTGTTTTCCTTGTATTTTTGCAAAAATATGCTGTTTTCCTTGTATTTTTGCAAAGATATGCTGTTTTCCTTGTATTTTTGCAAAGATATGCTGTTTTCCTTGTATTTTTGCAAAGATATGCTGTTTTCCTTGTATTTTTGCAAAGATATGCTGTTTTCCTTGTATTTTTGCAAAGATATGCTGTTTTCCTTGTATTTTTGCAAAGATATGCTGTTTTCCTTGTATTTTTGCAAAGATATGCTGTTTTCCTTGTATTTTTGCAAAGATATGCTGTTTTCCTTGTATATTTGCAAAGATATGCGGTTTTCCTTGTATTTTTGCAAAGATATGCTGTTTTCCTTGTATTTTTGCAAAGATATGCTGTTTTCCTTGTATTTTTGCAAAGATATGCTGTTTTTATTGTATTTTTGCAAAGATATGCTGTTTTCCTTGTATTTTTGCAAAGATATGCTGTTTTCCTTGTATTTTTGCAAAGATATGCTGTTTTCCTTGTATTTTTGCAAAGATATGCTGTTTTCCTTGTATTTTTGCAAAGATATGCTGTTTTCCTTGTATTTTTGCAAAGATATGCTGTTTTCCTTGTATTTTTGCAAAGATATGCTGTTTTCCTTGTATTTTTGCAAAGATATGCTGTTTTCCTTGTATATTTGCAAAGATATGCGGTTTTCCTTGTATTTTTGCAAAGATATGCTGTTTTCCTTGTATTTTTGCAAAGATATGCTGTTTTCCTTGTATTTTTGCAAAGATATGCTGTTTTTATTGAATTTTTGCAAAGATATGCTGTTTTCCTTGTATTTTTGCAAAGATATGCTGTTTTCCTTGTATTTTTGCATTGGGCGCAAATAAAAAGGGCGGTGGGCAATGATTGTACAAGCCGGGTGTAACATTCTAAAATACGCCACTGGGTGAGTAGTTATGTAGTAGTAGTTAGTATCTGTAATTGATTGACTGGAACCCAGAAAAAACGTGTCGTGTCCCTACATTTGCTTTCTTAACGAAAATCACAAATGCAAAAAGCCTGAGACGAATAGGTAGAGTCGCAAGAAATTGGTTTCATTAACTGGTTCGCCGACACATCTTATATAACAATAGTTCGCGATTGTTCGGTCGTTCGAGCGGTATGCTTCTGCGAGTGAAGGGGTTAAGAGAATACTAAAGCCATCATGTCATATCCCTAGTCAGGCACAGATTAATAAAGTGAGCCAGATGCGAATCGTAAGACACGATAGGTCTATCATTATCAAGCAACAATTATTATTAATTTCTCAGAGCAAAGATACTCGTTCAACTGGATCATTGAAAACAAAACAAATTACATAGGTATGTAATTTATCAATGTATGTGACTATTAATTGACCGAGCGAGCGAAGCGAGCGAAGCGTCTCCGTTTCAGGTTTGGGCAAAAATGCTTTTGTATGTCCGGTTGTTCTCCTCTACAGGTCGCATTTAAGAACCGATTCTCGTGAAATTTTGTGAGCAGGTTGAAAAAATAAATAGAATTTTTTACTCGATCCAGTTTTTTAATTTTTTTCAAAATGGTGGAGATATGGGGTTTTAAAATGTAAAAAAATCGCTACAACCCAAACGGCTCGATGGATATTAACAAATGAGGTGTCGTTGGATTTGTAAAGACTATGAGAGTGAAACAGATTATATAATTTTAGTAAAAAGTCAATAGGTTGTATAAAAGATCGCGAAATGTAGTTTACAAAGTTATTGGTGCGGCTACTTTCATACTGCATGTACGTAACCAGGTACATTCATAAGTTTGTATGTGTTATTGAAAGAAAATTATTTGGGTTATTTTTTTTATGTGTTTTAGCAGTTCAGCTTTCCCACCGACATACTCGCGAGGTCTACAGCTCACAGAGCCACTAGTAGTATAACCTAAGAGCTGTTGTTATCTAGACTAGATTCAAAGTCGAAAGATATTTGGAATGAAGTGTAAATTAATTTAACACCCTCCTTAAACATGACAGTTGCGGTTTTTATCCGGTTTTAATACTCCGTTTTGCGTAACAGCCCCCCTAGACAAAGTTAAACGCTAACTCTAGCGAAACGAAATGATAACTTTTTATATGCGATTTGACATTTGGCTTCGCTAAGCTGACGTCACATTGCGATTCCAAATGAAAAATCGCATACATAAAAAGTTATCGTTTCGTTTCGCTATCCTTATCTACTGTTTAACATTGTCTACAGGCACTGGAGTCCAGCCTATCGCTACAATTTTACAGGGTTATATTCAAAAGTCAAAAGTTACTATTATTTTAGGGACATCATTCTGAGCAACTTTCACAAAGAAACCGATTTGATCAGAGCAACTATGTCCCTAAAATAATAGTAACTTTTGGCTAGGGGTCCAAAAGTAACCCTGTATGCTACGCAGCGTCAAAAGAGATTTCTCTCAACTTCTTTCTGAACTTTCATGAAACTATACTTTTCCTCACAGAACATCTGGCCGGGTAGTGGTGAAAAAAGATACTAGTAAAAAATAAAGTTCAGAGCAAATGAAATCGGTTTCTCAGTGAAAGTTGCTTAGAATGATGTCCTTTAACAACCCCTTAAAATATAGCCAAGGGTTTCACAGTCACCCTGTATAGTGAAAGTCCTGTCACGCAAAATGGAATATTGTCACGCAGAATTGGGCACATTGTGCCTCTGCCACCCCGTATGAGAAAAAGCGTGAAGCTACACCCCATAAAATTTAATTTTGGGTCAATTCCTATATTTTTCCACCAAATATATGGGAATTCACCTTGAAACATATATGGATGTTTATCGGGCGGAATACCCATCGTAGCTACATTTATTTTAATAGGTGCGTTAATCGTTTGTAGGTACTCAGACTTACAACGTCCACAAAGGTCCACGATCTTTCGTTCTGTTTTCTCATAGGTTTGGCTGAAACAAACTGTTTCAGATGCGTCTCGGATGCCACATAGTCGTGGCGCTCCTCCTCGGCGCGCTATACAACGGCGCGGGCGCAGACGCGGGCCGCGTCATGTCCAACACATCCTGCGTCTTCTTCTTCCTTCTCTTTCTATTCTTCTCGAACGCCATGCCGACTATCCATACTTGTGAGTATAGCGAGTAGGTAGGTTATCCGTTCATATGTAGCAATTAATTTTTAGCAAGTAGGTACCTACTGCCTGCGATTTGGGAGGCGACACAAACTATACTAACTAAACTAATTAAAATGGTGTGTTTGAAAATGGAATCTGTGGCCACCGCCCAAGACCTGTCGGATTTGAGGTTGTAAGTTTAGTGCCTTTAGTTCCTCTAGTTTAGTGGTTTTGACACCTCCGATGGCCGACTTCGCCATTTACACTGACAAGGGGAATCCATGGTGTTGCGTTTGAAGCTGTGTTTCCCAAGCTAGAAGTCCCGGGTCAAATCCCCGGCTGGAGAGGAAGGAGAAAACCACTTCTTAGATGTTTACGTCTGGACTTGATACAAGCAGGCTTTAGCCACCTCTACGAAAAATAAAGAATCACGGAAGGGAATGCTGCAGATTTCGGCGTAAGAAGAATCAGAATTTCATACTCATTTTTTGACGACCTCTGTGGCGTAGCGGTTGTGCATCTGCCTACCATGCGAGAGGTCCCGGGTTCGAATCCCGGCTGGGGACAAAAAAAAGCCCCCAGGAGCCCTATTTTTGAAATCGCTCGTGTGATATAATCGCTCGTATGACTTGCGCAACGAGTGGTTCTGACCAATCGTTGCAGAGCAATTGAATATAACGAACGAAAATCATTCGTTATGATCGCTCGTTTTAAAATTATATCACACGAGCGATTTCAAAAATAGGGCTCCCTTGGATGTTTGCATGTTTGTGATGTCGCTGTTTCTGGTTTCCACGACACAGGGTATCCTAGTGTGGGGCCAGAAGCAATGTATGTGCCTGTATGTAAATAAAATAAATAAAAAAACGATCTTCGTTTCAGTTCCGGCTGAAGCATCAGTTGTGTTACAAGAGCATCTGAACAAATGGTATTCCCTGCAAGCGTATTGCGTGTCCAAAATCTTGGCTGATCTACCTGTTCAGGTATGTAGCATCTCTTGTAGTTAGTAAATATTCATCAATCACCACCACTGGATATAAGTAGGAATAGCATTAGCCGTGTTTCGGATGACACGACATCTGCAGGTCCCCGGCTACCTATCTCTACTCAATGTTAGGGAACGTACCCAACCCATACTTACGTGACCCGAGGGGGACTTCAAAATACCACACTTGTACAAAACACCATTCAGGGTGGCGTGTCGCGTACGGGTATGGCTTGGCAGTGTCTTTAGTGAGAGCGCGCAATTGTTTTGTTTGTAGCGCGTGCGCCCTCGCTATTCTGGGACCCTATGCTGCACTGGGAAACGAATTGCAATTGGATCACGAATTTGGTATCCGATAACACATCGCAAATGGATTGCCAGTATTCGGAAGGCGTTTTTGAGGCATTCTCTCGGCGTTGCACATTGCTAATGGAACGCTTATTTTTAGTAGCATTGCCTCCCTGGTCACGGTTACACTACAGGGTCACCTAGTGGGGAGGGGGGTCAATAAGGGGGGGCAAAAAATGGGTCACGTCATCACGTGTATGAGTACGTTCGCGTAGAAGACGTAAAGCAGTAATATTATTATTATTAGATAAATAAGATACGAGCCTGTAATGTCCCACTGCTGGGCAAAGGCCTCTATCCCCCTCTTCCACTCTATTCATAAAGCAGTAAGAATAAAACAGTATATCTGTGTATATTTTGCAGATACTCTGTGCTACAGTATTCGTCATTCCAGCATGGATACTGACGTCTCAGCCAATGGAAGTGCATCGGATCACATTAGCTTGGGCCGTGTGTGTGTTGGTCACCATATTAGCTCAAACCTTCGGGCTAGTCATTGGAGCTGCGTGCGGAGTCAAGGTAAAAGCAACTATACAGTATTCCCCAACAAATAAGGCCAATGGCCTAGGAAGATCTTGGCTGATTTTGGTAGAACCAAATAGCTTTAGCCCCTTTTATAGTTATTAACCGTTCAACTTTGATCAAGTCCTTGGTTTTATCAAAATCAATGCATATTATCGGACTTATTTATTGGGGATACTGTACAACTCCTGGATTTTTTATGGTGCATATATACGTCCTAGGAGGGGGCTACAAAATTATTCTTCTTGTCATTCTAAACTAAGTATTTATCGGTCATGAAAAGTCTATCAGGATAGTCTTAAAAGTAATAATATGAAAGTTATATTCCACAGACCATATTACTTATTATAAAGTCCTGTTTGTGATTATAACTATGACTAACACTTGGGTGGTTAACCGAGCCAAATATAATCTCTCTCTCTTAAATTACAAGTAAGTAATGCTATGGTTTTTTTACTATTCTCAGCTGGGGCTATTCGTCGTGCCAGCAGCAAACATTCCAATGCTGATGTTCTCCGAATTCTTCATCCCCTACAACGAGATGCCTATATACCTCCGACCATTTGCCTTCATCTCATACTTTCGCTATGCGTTTGACGCATGCGTGCAAACAGTATACGGCTTTGGAAGACCAAAATTGCCCTGCCTTCAGGAATTCTGCATGTTTAAAGATCCTAGGAAGTATATAGCGCATTTGGGTCTTTCTATAAAATTCCAAAACGATTTATACGCACTTGTCACATGGATAGTCTTCTTACAGGTATGCCTGATGTTAGTGTTGACATACAGAATGTATAAATCGTGTAGATAAATCATAAATTGTTTATTATTTTATCAAATCTTTATTGTAAAATTTCAGTGAACGTCAATATTGATTTTGCAAGTTGCAAACGAACTTAATTCCATTATATCTGTGATATACAATTGAAATTTTATAGTTATTAGAGTGTATTTTATTTTAGTGTTTATCTAACTATTTCTAATTATGCTGTGTAAGTTTAAGCGAGTTACATGTAATACAATGTTTTAACATCTATATCCTGTTTCAATAAATCTAATAGGTACACTCTAGTCCCCTTATCAATGAGGGGGTATGTGATAGATTCATCTGTAATTTACATCCAACATTGATTTATTTATCTATTTTTATTCAATGGAGGCATTGGATTTATTGGAATTAAGTCACGAGCCAGTGGGCGAACATTATACATATGATAAAGTAGCCCAATCACGAACAAAGATTCGATAGAAAACTATCGAAAAGCCAAATAGAGCCACGTTAACGAACCTTTTCGAGAACGCGGGAAAATATATTTTGTCTTATGGCCGATCCCAATAACCTATCTCTATCCGTGATCTGCAGATTATGCACGCATTACATTTGACAGTTGCGCTATGGAATTTATGTCAAAATTGACACTAGCAATCTCAAATCTGCAGATTATGGATTGAAGATAGGTTATTAATTTCGGCCGTTAAAGAATAAGAATCACTGACATTTGGCTTTTCGATAGTTTTCTATCGAATCTTTGTCCGTGATTGAAAGCAGCCCGTATTCGAGTGACGTGGCGTGACGTACCTACCTAGAAACAATTCCCTAGCAAGCAAGTTACGGTGCAACATGTGTCACATTGCTTAGACGGGCACCTGGCCTATATATGTTCAACGGACATTATGTAGTAGGTACTACATGGAAGATAATATATAGTAAGCATCTATAAGCTGTTTCTGGATGTCCCTCATGCTCTAATCCTCACATTTAAAATCTTCGTAAAAATGATTTTTCACACTGCTAAAAATAGTCATGAAGAGTAAAGTAAAGTAAAAGTAGCCCATTAATGTCCCCACCGAGGGGCACAGGCCTCATGAAGAGTGAACAATTAAAATAAACACTTCTAATTTGGCTTGACGTAAAGCTGTTATCTTACCAATGTCTAAGCTGAATGAAAGCTTGAGGGACATGTTTTTGTTTACTTAGAGTAATGATGCAGTCAAGTTCAGTCAGTTCATATACTAAACAAAATAGTAACCGAACACGAGCCTCTTTCCGATTTATACAGGGTGTAATAGAAAGGCGTTTACAAGCCGACAGAGGGTTGTTAGGGACATCATTCTGAACAACTTTCACTATGGGACCGACTTGATCAGAGCTACTTTATTTTTATTAACTCAGTACATTTCGGGCCTAGCGCTCAGATGATCTGTGTGGTGGAGTGAAAAATAAAGTTGCTCTGATCAAGTCGGTCCCATCGTAAAATTTGTTCAGAATGATGTTCCTAACAACCCTCTTTCGGCTTGTACACCCATTTCTGTTACACCCCTGTAGAGTAAAGGTCTAAAAGCATGTAGCATTTTTACTGTTGACACTTTTATCAATTTTCTATCACTATTTACATATCTAAATGACTATGTACATAAACAACACAGACAATATAGGTAGATTATATTTTATACAAAACTGATGTATTTTACAGAATGACTTTTTGTTTGATTCGTAAACTTTGGTTGCTGTAACAGTAACATTTACTGTAATATTGTTACAAGATATTACCACTAACTAATAAAATTAAGTCAATATGGTAGATTATAAATAAGATTACATGTACATACACAGACATACCTACACATTTTTTTGTACCTATGATATCAATTCAGAATTTTGATTTATTATTAGTATTTAGGTCCTGTCTCAAAGGATTGAACAGATAAATCATATTTTTTGTATGCAAAATCAAAGATATATCTGTCACATAGGGCTTGTCGTTGTCGGCCCTTTGCACAAGTGGACCGATGGGGAAAGTGGACCGATCCGAAAGATGACGGATGGGGAAAATAGGCGGGTTTGTACCTGAGGGTTATGTATGAAGAACATTTGAAACAGGGCCTTAGTAAATAACTTATTTCATAAGGTTGATAAAAAGCAACAGAATATTTTGTAGTTATAGACCGATTAGTTTTATCCTAAATTAAGTACAACTCAGAATTAAACTATAATTTTATTGTAATAAAATATATCCAATCATGTCTTTGAGATTTTAACAATCAATTTGATCTGTATTAATTTATGTGGAATTCAATATTTTACATGAATAAACAATAATTTGCGCATACAGGGCATTCTGTAAATAATCAAACTTATATAGGTACCCGAAAATGTAGGTTCGTATTTGAGTTGGTAATCACAATATTTTACATGAATAAACAATAATTTGCGCATACAGGGCATTCTGTAAATAATCAAACTTATATAGGTACCCGAAAATGTAGGTTCGTATTTGAGTTGGTAATTATTAAGTTTAATCTAATAAAAAAACCTATGTAAATGTACAAAAAGGCTCACATATCTTCCACCGCAAAGTAGTGAGATATAACGTAAAACCAAGGCGATTAATTAAGGCAGGCATTGGCATCAATATAGCCACAATAAATATTTTTATACGATTTTTCAGTATTGGTTTTAAAACAGCCCCTGATTGTGTATTATACTCTGGCCGCTGAGAGAATGCGATCCTGACACATGTATGTGTGTGTCCCTGTCTGTCCCGCGCTACTTTTCACTCTATCTCACTCCCACACGTGAGATAGAGTGAAAAATAGCGCGGAACAGACAGGGACAATAGTGGACATATACATGTGTCAGGATCGTATTCTCTCAGCGGCCAGAATATACCTCATACATGTATTCACATATTATTTTTGGTAATTAAATCTAGCACCTCACACACGAGTTTTCAAATAATCTTCACTTCACTACAGAAGGCACAATACAATTTACATAGGAAATGCACATTTATTTTTGAAGTAACTATTTATTAGTAAGACTAGAACATGTTTGGGTGCACAACACAGATAAGCTTTGTACGGCTTACTTATAAAGCAATTGCATATTATACATGTCTTTTAAATACTAATATTATTTTTATTTTTATTATTATTAACATTGACTGCAAGTTGCAACACAAGTATTTTTTCGTATATTCGTAAAAATATATTTCTAACATATGTTAGCAAACCATAAAAAGGCGGTTTATAAAAAATATATATAAAAAAACATATAGGTAAGTACCTAATTATAGATCATTCGAATATATGGTGATTAGCTGACTGAAATGGGGAATTATTAATATCGTTTTGTATTAATGTACCCTAATAATTAACTAATTAAAAAAGTCACTCACCCTGTACTGTACAGCGCTAAAAGAGCGCTGAAATATCTGACACCACAACATTTACAAGATTTTTGATTCCGGAATGTACAATACAATTAATACAATACAATAATTATACAACTTATAACATCTTTGGTATATAAAATACTTATTATCACGTTGACTACCTACCTAATCTACGTCAAAATAATACCGCGTTACCTTCTGTCTCGGAATGTCACTGATGAGTGGTCGGTGGTTCATTCAGTTTCATTAGCAGCCTGAAAATAAAGAGAAATTCGACGTTATTCGACGGATTGCATCAATCAACGTCTTGGCCACGTTATTTGTTCATTGAGCGATGGATATTATTATCAGGGGCTTCCCTGAGGGCATGTCTAAGAGCCGTACGAGATTATTATGGTAGTACAGTACGGGGCCATTGTTTTGGCAAGTCGAGCCCGACGTGCCCCGAGTATGATATTCGGTGTTTGACTTGGCGGGAGATAGAGAGAGAGAGAGCGAGACGAGACCCGATGTGCCAAAACAATGCATTCCTGTCAGACGATGAACCAAAAAAAATACGAAATTGGTTCTATCTAACTTACATCATACGTCGTCTCAAACTATGGGTGTGGAGTCATTGTGCAAAAAGTACCTACAGCACCAGGGGTATGATTCTCGATATACGGATATCGACACCTATATTGAGAGATTCCCATACAAAATCACTCGATATAGGTGTCGATATCGTATTCGAATGCGCGAGAATCATACCCCAGTACCTATAGCTAGCTAGCTATGGTACGGTATCCTTTTACCACCACCCACCAGCCGTGAGATTCTTCAGAAACATACAGGTGTCCCGCAAATAATGGACCACCCCCGAGCTATTGATAAGCATCATCATTCTGAACAACCTTTACTATGAAACTGATTTGATCGGAATTACTTTATTTCTGACATCTCAATACATTTTGGGCCGGGCGCCCAGCTTTTTTGTATTGTATGCCAGGAGTGAAAAACAAACTTCCTCTGATCAAATGGGTTTCATAGTGAACGTTGATGAGTCCTATCCACATCAATAGCCCGAGGGTGGTCCAATATTTACGGGACACCCTGTATGCTTTGAGATCTCAAGTGACGAAATTATAAAACAATAGACGACCTCTGTGGTGCGGCGTTTGTGGCTCTGCCTACCATGCGATAGGTCCCGGGTTCGAGTCCCGGCTGGGGAACAAAAACAATCCCCAGGTCTTGGATGCCTCAATGTTTGTGGTGTCGCTGTTTCTGGTTCCCACGACACAGGGTCTCCTAGTGTGGGGCCAGAAGCAATGTATGTGCCTGTATGCCTGTTTATGTTTGTTTGTACGACTACAGGGTAAAGATAACTTATCCAGTGCACAACACTCACCTGCATTGATCAGGAGGAAGCGTCATCGTCTTATACCACAGCAGTGTGCTCAGAGCTATACTCCAAGTCCTCAACGGTCCCAGCACCAGCGCCAAGCTCCCGTACTCCAACCAAAAGAAATACGCCAACAGCAGCTGCATTGACAGCAAAAATATAAACGGCAAATGCTGCCAACTTCTAATGCCCGGCTGCCTGAACAACCGATTCTCAAGGCAATGCGCCAACACGAATATCAGTGGTATTTGCACAAATGTCAGCTGGACACTGCCATACATGTAGGTAAATGGCTCGGGAAGAAACGCCCCGTTTATCAGGATCCCCCATGCAAATATTGCTCCGATATACCCATCGATCAGTTCGCCAACAGCCCAAGGCCCGAATGGTATGTAAAGCGCGTATAATACTATTGGGTAAAATATTCGGTCCACTTTGCATAGAAGCCAGACTCTTTGTATGACGCGCCGGCAAAATTTGTGAGCGTATCGAGGCGGCCGTTTCTGTGCTCTCAGGAATAGCAGCGGTAACACGTTTGCTAGCAACAGCGTGCCGAAGACTGCCTGAAACTGTAAAAGGATGAGATTTAATACAGTTAAATGATGAGATGATAGAGCTCAAGGAGTGCGAATACATGAAATGACTACCTTAAGTGGTTCAGTACCCAAACCAATGCAATTAGGTAGTAAGTATTAAATTTATACTGCTCATTTAATTGAAGAACGGGAATGGAAGTGGCCGATCGAGGTATACATTTGAGCGACACATAAAGACTCGGCGAAGTCGGTACAATGATCAATGCGAGATACAAATAATAGCGACGTCATTGCCAGTCCCTTTCTTAGGGTTCCGTACCCGAAGGGTGCCAAACGGGACCCTATTACTGAGACTTCGCTGTCTGTCCATCCGTCCGTCCGTCCGTCTGTCTGTCACCAGGCTGTATCTCATGAACCGTGGTACCTAGACAGTTGAAATTTTCACAGATGATGTATTTCTGTTGCCGCTATAACAACAAATACAACAAAAATCAAAAGAAATTTAATATTAAGGGGGGCTCCCATACAACAAACGTGATTTTTTTTGCTCATTTTTGCTCGATATTGATAATGGTAGCAGGTAGACGCTTAAAATGTTCACAATATATTGAGTATATTATTTACTTAAAAAATAAATAATTAAATTAAAATTAAATTAACATTTAGGGGGCTCCCATAAAATTTATTTTTTTGCGGTTTTTTATAGATAATGGTACGGAACCCTTCGTGCGCGAGTCCGACTCGCACTTGGCCGGTTTTTATTTTAATCAAATGAGTAGTATTTGCGACCACACATTTTAATGAACACGCGGCCTACTAACTTATTTCGGCCTTGTAATTTGAACCCAGACCATTGTTGGCTAGTAATGCAATGTTTTAAAATGCTTGGGGTATTGCACTGCTCTTTATTATCTCTTTACATAATGATCATACTTACGACAGCACCAGCGTCTAACATCAGCAAAATTCTCGAGGAATAACTAAAGCGCATTTGTGTGCCGTCTAAGGAGAAGGGATGTTCAATCATTGCTTCCTTTCCCACTTCATCGGTGACGGACACGTACAGAGTATGTAAGCCCTTAGTGAACAAGTAAGGAAGCCAGATGGCCACGTACAGCGGTCCTTCTACGTGTTTACAGCTCGACCAACTGATTTTGTCAAACGATATCTTCACACTTTCAATGTGGACATCACTAAAGGCTAGTATTCTTGTATGACTCGAGTCGAGAATCAGATTCAGAGGTTCTCGTCCGGCCATCACATAACGGGCGTGCTTTGGATTGGTGACTAAAACCACTGGCCATTTGCTATGTTTCTGATCGACAAACGAGAACAGGCCGTGATCAATGGCTGCTAGACGAAACATTCGGTTGTCCTTCCAGTCTCCCAATTCGAGTTCTAAGTAGCCTCTTCTTTGCTTTGTGTACATGTGTGGAACGAGACCGCCCATCGAGTGTAGATGTCCGCAAACATAAACCTGGGACTGATGCTTCTGTCCTATCAGTTGACGCAAATTCAATTTTTGGGAGTCTTTTTCCAATGTCAATATGCATGAAGTGGGATAGTGTGCGAACCACACAATATGATCAGCATTTGCGGAAGCTTCTGCATATAATTTTTGGATATTCTGTTGCTCCTGAGCGTTTAGGATTCCGATGAAATTGAACGGTCGCCTAAGACCGGGATCTGGACACGCGTCGATGCCCAAAAATGCCATTCTCACGCCATTTTTCTCCTGTATATGAACATAGGATTTTGGGTGACGAACACCTTGAACTGAGAAGTTGCGGAAGTAGTTCTCTTGGGCGTTGATTGTTTTAATGTTGAAATTATCTGCGGAGAATAACAATTTACTTTTTATGTACTTGTTTACTGAACATGTAAAATTATGAAAATTTCATGACAAGAATCAGCTTATGGCTTTTTCAAAATCAAATAATACATATATAATGTACATGTAATAATGAATTATCAAATAATACATACCATGATTTCCTCTTATGTCTAACCAAACTGTATCATCAGTCACACCTGACTCCTTGATAATATTGTGGTAGTATACCCACTCTGTTTTGACTTGAGAACTTCCCAAGTTGTCTTTGGCCTTCGCATCAGTCAAGTCGCCTGATGCTAGTACAAGAAGTGGTTTTATCTTCTTCACAGTATTGTCACAGAATTGTTGGAATTGGGAGATTCGGCCCGGGTCACGAAATATACTTATGTGTATATCTGTGATCTAGAAAATAGTGAAAAATCAATAAAAATGGTAAAAAATTACTAAAACATTTTTAGGAAACAACCTTCAATCCTGATTCAGACTGTTTATTTTGTGTTAAAGAAATAAATGTATTTTTTATTGTGTACTTAAATGAAATATTTGATTTTATGGATATCTTCAATATACTTTATTGCACACAAATCAATACACTATGTATGACAATTAAATCAAATCAAATCAAATACTTATTTATTTCACAAAAGAAAAGAAAAGAAAACAATTCATATAATTTAAATATTATGTGAAGACTTATGTGCAAAATTAAAATTAAACAAAAGCAGTACTTGTGTACACTAGGCAAGCCTGTATCGTAGGGATCATACAGAGGAGAGAGAGACTGACACACATTGAAATTTAGTGTCACTTGCACCAAAATAACAATTGCAATCAGCGCGTCAATGGGGCCAATTCTCTAGGGCACACTCACTAAAATTACTTGACAATATTAGCTCCGACGCTCTTACGCTGTTGCCATAGATTCCATTTTCGAACTCACTTTTGAATTAGTTCATCAGTACATTAAAATAATTCAAAAGTGAGTTCGAAAATGGAATCTATGGCGACCGCATAAGAGCTGTCGGACTTAATATTGTCAAGTAATTTTAGTGAGTGTAACCTAGAGAATCGGCCACAATGACTACTAAGTGTCAAACTTAGTGTTTCATACATTTTGATGACAGCTGCTAAATGGAATCAAGACGCCAATCGCAATTAGTAATTTGGATTAAAAGTGGAAATGACATCTAAATAGGCGAGCTTATCTCTATCAAGGGATTTCTTCCAGCAAACCCAGGATGGAAAGGAGAAATAAATCAACAATAGGTAGATCCAACCAAGTGTACAACATCAAATACAAAAGTAAAATAAATATAAAAAAATAATAAAATAAACTACATACAAATACATACATAGATTACAGAATTAATGGATATTTTGTACGACAGACAAGTGTATCTTTAAGTGAATGAATGTTTTTAATCAGTTCACTCACATAACCCCTAGGGTGCCAAACTGTCGGGATCCAACATGACAGAACCTTTATTACCCTAGGGATCTTTAAAAAAAAATGGCTGACTGCGGAAGGGATAAAGAAAGACTCACACACACAAATATCTAATAGCAAACAATAGATGTGCGAGAGAGAGGGTTGACATTTATAAAATAGTGATTAAGTCACAGACTAGTATAATATTGATAGAGTAAGTTTTGTAATTTTTAGCTGGTTCAATTCCTGGTTGAGGTGAGAGAATTTTTAAAAACCTAAAAATACTTAAATGAAGAGTTATTTCTTTTTAAAATTAAAATAATGCTCTAAGTATAGAAATAACTATCTTCAAAGTCTATGGTAGGTTTTCTCCAGTTTTTTCCTCCCTGTACCTGTATACATTTATGTACTCCATCATGTACTATGAATTTGAAGCAATCTATCTGTAGTTCTACTTTTAATACTTACCTAAATGTATCAATACAAATAATTATTTTCAAACACCACTTGAGCACATTTGATGTAAGGTCAATATTAGCAAGTAGCAATAGGCTTACTTCTTTTTATCTTAACGCTGATAATGCGTCACATACCAACATTCTTTGTTTGCTTATCCTTTGTCACATATCTGTGATCATGATCGATATCAACAATTGAATTACTTACAAATATTGCAACTTCAATAAAGATTATAACATACCTGTAAAAACCAAACCAGGTTCTTGGGAGAGTCTCCAAGAGCCCCGTATTTATTTTCTAGATATCTAGTGAAGTTTTGGCCTTCGTTTTTGTTCTGTGCGTAAAAGTTATGATCCGTTGCAATGATATTCAAAAGGTTTGCCATAAAAGCTGACATTAGAATAAGCACCACGACCACAGAAACGGCAGCCTTCGTAAATATCATTTTGTAGTTTCACGACATTGGAGAATTCACGCGGTATTGTACCAATTTACATTGAAAATTGCCAAACAATCATGTAAATAATTTCGTTGACTGAACAATAATTTCACTGAAATTTGTCAATTTTGACATATGATTTTGACAGTTCCGTCATGTCATGTCTGTTCACAGATAACGAAACAAACTAAAGTTAGTGTTGTTCAACCAGTCGATAGAAAACAGTCCTGCATGGCAAAGGCTACTATGAAGCACGCACGCCACTCACTCAACTAACTCAGCTCAGTCGCGCATTTTGACACAATTTAATGTCAACATCAATGGTCGCAAGTAGTCGAAGGTATGGAGAAACATCATTGAGTCTCGAAGTTGACATTTACATGCGCGACTTAAGTGGTGGCGTGCCTCATTCATGGTAGCCCCGCTGGAGGGCTCATGGGGGCACTCCGCTGAATAGGTATCCACGGCGTATTTTTAGTTTTTATTGATTACCTTAACCTTGCTCAAATGCTGCCGGATCGCTGGGCTAGGAGAGCCACAGACTGGCACCCAGAAAATGCAAAGAGAATGCGTGGCTGACCCAGGAAAAGATGGAGTCATGAGTTAGGTCTATGGGATAGAGACTGGAGGAAGACCGCTTAGGATCGGATGGAGTGGAAGAGGGGGAGAGAGGCCTTTGCCTAGCAGTGGGACATAATAGGCTCATAATAATAATAAAAACCTTAACCTTTATTCTATAGCGATTCTGTTAAGGATGTTAGAACAATTTTGCGCATCAGTTTAGTACACTTAAAATAATCGCTATTAAGTTTGTAATAAATAACCTCGTCACGTCACACTAACACACACCATCTTTTACATGGAAGTTCGATATCGAGGATCAATCTTAATTCCCATCACTATAGTTACGCCATCTCCCACCAGACACAGATAACAAAATATTCAAACAGCACAGCTGCGTTCATAAAAAACAAAACTGTAGAGCCTTGTTTTGCGGAAACATTCAAAAACAAAAATGTAGAGCCATGCATGCATTGCATTAAAATTTGCATATGCATGGCCCAGGCAGGCCCATGGTGGCGCAACATGTGCATAGCACACAACCTGTGACTCTACCACCCAGTATGAGAATGCATTACTTCATTATCGTTAGAGAGCCATCTGGCCGTATCATCTATTAACAGCAGAGCTATTATACGTATCTTGCAACAAGCAAGCAATCGACAATAAGCTTCGATCATGCATGTGGGTAGAGCATGTTTACAGTTGTCTTTTCTCCGACTACGTGGTGTAGCTTATTTTGAGCACCTAGATAATGGGGGCTATTTGGGAGGTGTCAAAACCACTAAATTAGAGGAACTAAAGGCACTAAACTGACAACCTTCAAATTGACATCTCTTGGTGACCACAGATTCCATTTTCAAACACACCATTTTAATTAGTTTAGTTAGTAGATATACAGGGTGTAACAGAAAGGGGTGTACAAGCCGAAAGAGGGTTGTTAGAGACATCATTCTGAACAACTTTCACTTAGGGACCGACTTGATCAGCGCAACTTTATTTTTCTCTTCACCATACAGATCAGCTGAGCGCTAGGCCCGAAATGTACTGAGAAAGTAAAATAATAGTTTCGGAAGAAAGTTGCTGTGACTACGGACGGACGCGGACAGACGGACAGACAGACTTGACGAAAGTTTCCTAAAAAGTATGTTTTCAGAAGTAAGTAGTCTGACTCTGAAATGTCGCTAAACGAGATAACTATACGCGTCACATTACGCAATATTCCAAAAGTTGTGCCCATGCATGACAGGGAGCTAGCCCATCGCTGCACCTACCTTAACAGCACATAATATCTAGCAGATGCACAGATTAATTCATTTTTCATTTTCAAAGTTCTTTATTGTCAGAAATAAATTATTGAAACAAGTAAGTTTGTACACTAGTCTTTAAATACTTAGCGACAATACAACTAAAGGTAGGTTCGCTTAACAGGCTGACAGCGCCTTTTAAAGCTTAGGGCTATGGAAAACAAATATCTAGTTAAATCGTGATTACGGAAGATTATCATTAAGTTGTGGTAATGTCTATCTAAGGTATAGTACATTTTGTTGCCATGCGTGATGCGAGAAAGCCAAAAAACTGGCAAATAGCTAACAATGGGGGCTATTTGGGAGGTGTCAAAACCACTAAACTACAGGAACTAAAGGCACTAAACTGACAACCTTCAAATCCGACAGCTCTTGCGCGGTGGCCACAGATTCCATTTTCAAACACACCATTTTAATTAGTTTAGTTAGTATAGTTCGTGTCGCCTCCCAAATCGCAGGCATTGTTAGCAAATTAATTATGTGTAACTGCATGACCTTGAATGTAACTGCATGACCTTGAACAGATTAATTGGCAGATGTTAGTCTAGACATCTTATAGATATTCAAATATATAAATGATTTTGATGTCTATTCGATATCTTCTAGATATTATGTGCTGTAAGGGTAAAAGCTAAAACTCAATTTTTAATTAAAACTCAATAATAATAATAACCCGTTTTCTCAGACTACAGAGATTGTTTTTTGTAGTTATTGTTCTGAGGTTTTTTGCACCCAAAACGTATGAGTTGAGTTGATGAGGGAGGACTCAAAGAAATACCATGTATTATTTAATTTTATGATCACTCTCTGGCTGCTCTTATATTTATGACGAATTGGATGTTCCGAAATTGAATGCTGCTCAGAAATAATTGACTACCTACACCGCTACGATATATCTGCCCCCCTAGTCAACATGTAAAACGCAAATAACGTTACGCGTTACACAGTGAGCATTCATGCAGTCAGTCAGTCAGTCAGTCAGTACGTAGTAGTATTAGGTACGGGGAAACCAGCGAGCAACGAGCGTAAACTGTTCCTCGCTTCCTGCTCGATGCTCAACATGCTCGATGCGAACGTTACATTAAACCTTGTACCTAACGTTTTGGTCAGTTTTCTTGCACCTTTAGAATATATGCGATTTGACAGTCACGCTACCTTGCGTCTCTTAATGTCAAATCGCATAACATACATTTTCCTAGCGTTTCGTGCGAACGTTATTTGCGTTTTGCATGTTGACTAGACCCACTGATAGAGACTGTACCTTCTTGGACTAGCGATTAGAGGCTCGATCTACTTTTTAGAGCTTATACCTAAAACATGTGCATTATAACTCGTGTCGTCCAGAGTAATTCTATTTCGAACCACTACATATGTACGCATTTCAATCTCGGCATCCGGTCCAAACGGGTGAACCACTTTCACAGCACACACTGCCGGTGAAATATAATAAAGTTCGGCGCCGCCCGGGTCACCAGGAGGCCTCGGG